>CM040182.1:46602605-46705105 GCA_022606455.1 Callitettix versicolor
CTCAACCCCTAATGATATAAACTTGAGTTAATTCGGAACAAGAGTCAAATTATCGTCCCCTAAAACATTGATGTATGAATGTCGTATTAGACAACTACCAGGTTAAATCTCTTCTTTTCCTTATATAACTTGTATTAAGTTCATCTAAACGTATAAGATAAAAGTTGCATGTGCATTACATTTAGGCATGTAATTAATAGTATAATTGAAGGAAATTAAAATTTTCCACAAAAACGTCTTTTTTAGTATACTTTAATGAAAATGTAAAATTTTTTTTCTTAAAACCTTGAAATTAAGAAAAACGAAATTTTCGCCCTCAAAGTGCTGATCACAGTGCTAAGTGTAAACATTTAATTAATACAAGAAATAAAACATTTCCAATGAACGTAATATAACTTATTGTACACCAATTTTTACTGAAAAGTGCACAGAATAAGTTGAAATAAATAATTATATACAATTTTTTTAAAACACGTTTTTAAAACGTATTAGAAATAAATAAAATAATCTCTTTTAGAATGTTACAGATGAATTATCCTTATAACCCCGTACAAATTCAAAAACCCATACAAGTTGTCCTAAAAATTTGTGGTAGTATTTTGTAATAGATATTAAAATAATTATAAAATTGAAAACAAAAAACGTGAGTCGCATGAAATAGAATATCGGAAGACTATCTAACATTCACTGCTCGATTATCTATTTCATGTGTCCCACGTTTTTGTTTGGAATCTTACCATTATTTTTATATCCATTAAAAATTACTACCACAAATTTTTAGGACAATTTGTATGGAATTTTGAATTTGCACGGGTTATAAGGATAATTCATCTGTAACATTCTAAAAGAGATTATTTTATTTATTTCTAGTAAGTATTTAAATAGTATTTTTAAATTCCTACTATTAATTCACACTCTCTCTCTCTCTCTATATATATATATATTTATTTATATAGCTTTTTAAAATTTTCAATCGTTAATAAAATACTTTCTATTCATCTCCTTAAGTTCAAATAAATTTTTTTAAACTTATAATGCATGATACTTGATGTTAATAAAGTTTTTTGTCAAATATTAATATCTCATATTTGTACAGAGTACACGGTAGGATTTGATTTAAATAACTCCTATGTTCTATCTTATGTTGGTTTTAGGAATCGCAGCACACAGCTGTCTCGCTGACGTGATGGAAGCACATGACCAAAGTAGGTATTGACTTAACACATTTTTTTTATATTACTTGTTACTGAGGAAGACACGCCCCCTCAAAGTGCGAATATAACGTCCAGTAAACTGCGTAAGCAGGTTTTTTAACGCAATTGGGAACTTTTTTACTCCTTAGTAGTTTTTGTTTAGATATAAATTTTCAGTTCCCCTTTAAAACGTGTTCTAGAGGTCAGCAATGCCGGATTTATAAAATTTGACAACATAGGCAGACTTGGTGGGGGTGTATATAACGGGATGGTGGATACTTGTTAGATGATTCAATGTCAGTGTCAATACAAATGTTCGAGTGTATCCTAAAATCGTCTCCCACAGTATTTGGTACCAGTAATACTCTTACAAAAATGATCCCAATCTAAACAAAAACCACCCAGTGGTAAAAACAGTTAATCACCTTTGAATTCCGTCAAGAACCAGTCATCTGCTTATGCAGTTTACATTTCAATATTTCAAGTGCAGATAAATAAGTAAATACTTACCATTTTCTCTATACACCCGTCATATATAATTTTAATAATAATAAAATAAAAATAACATTAGGTCATCATATAACATTTTTTTTTCAATTTTGTTGAAAATTGAAAAAATGTTCATGTAGTGGGGCCTGTAGACAAACCTATGTTTGCCTGTTCCTAAATCCGGCACTGGAGGTCAGGATCAGTGCTTATTACACGGTTCCATGATGACCGAGCCAATATTTAATTTTCAAATACGCTAAAAGGGCCGTAATTACTTATTTTAATTTTCCCGGAGCATCATGGAAGAAGTTCAGCTACGGTTTAGTCTGACGTTAGTCCTGTAACAAGAGATTCACTCAGATGTGAGGTTAATAAAACGAAAATATTTTTTGTGACTGTTTTTATTTCAAAATATTCTATCTAAACAATTACTAGTAAAAACACTATAAATCAATATGTATTGCTAGGCCGACATGTACTTTTATTGTTTTAATGATTATTTTTTTAAATTAAATTTTTTTTTGAGATCTGCAATAACTTTGTATTTAATTGAACAGCATCGTTAAATTAACTCAACAGCTCAAACTTCCGAACATTTTATAATTTACAGTTTTAGTACTGTATATACGCCATCATTAAACCGTACTGAATTCACCATCATAATGGCATCAAAATGTACAGCTCATATTAGCATTTTAAACTTTTTAATTATGTTGTTAAATTCCAAACAAACCTGACCACAGTCATTTTACTTTCAGGTTAGGTTTACAATGGAATTTTAAATTTTGAAATATTAATTAATTAATGGAGATTTTAACTTTGGTTATTATTGTGAAATTAGATTTTTTTAAATTATAATAAAAAGCTACAATTTTTTTAAGAGACTTAAACTATCCGTAATTTTGAAATGTTTAAGCGGATTTCGCAGAAAAGCGAATATATAAACTATTATTAAATTCGAATTCTGAATTAAGTTTGAATCAAATCGGCATAAATTAGTATATCAATTTTTCCACTCACACTGAAAATAGAAAAATGTATTTAATATATTACTTAGTACAGATTCTTAAACACTGTTTACATTGAAAAAAATCAGATTTTCAAAAAGTGTAAAATGAAAAAAGGATTTTGAAGATTTTGACTTGAAATTATTGTGTGTGTGTGTGTGTGTGTGTGTGTGTGTGTGTGTGTGTGTGTGTGTGTGTGTGTGTGTGTGTGTGTGTGTGTGTGTGTTATCGTCTACACACAAAATGAAGAAATGACGAAAGAGAATTTTGAAAATAAAATTATTTTTCGTGATAGTTCAAAAAGGCTTTCATTTTGAAACAGTTAAACAAATTTTTATAGGATAGATATAAGTGCAATACGGTTTAACGCATTATATATAGAAAGAGAGAGAGAGAGAGAGAGGGGAAGAAGAGAGAGAGAGAGAGAGAGAGGGGGAAGAGAGAGAGCAACAGCCGAAACTATAACAGCTAGAGACTAGACATTCTCAGGATAATATAGTACCACCATGCAGGGGTACACTAAGAAACGATTTTCGAATATTCAACTCCTAAAGGTGTAAAAATTTGCTACAACAATTATTATTGGAAAACAAATGTTTTTGGTCTGATTACATAACACAATACCAGGACCCCTTGGGGCTTGAATTCCCATCCTGTCAATCAAAAATGAACTGATGTGCTAAGAATGGCTTCTTTAGGGCTCCTCATTATTACAAAATACCCCCCCCCCAGAAAGCGTTCTGGAGATCAAGAAAGTCTCTTTTTTCATGGTCTTATGTCTGGTAACATGGTTACTCTATAGATAATTTTTGCAAAGAAATACAAAGTATAATCCTACTTTTTTTAACAATCATTAAAAACGGTAGTTTGAATTTATAAGTTTCGGATAATAGGTACCGTTACACTTAATAGAAAAAGGGAAAACAGTCATAGGCCTACCAATTTATTTTTAAAGACCAATTAAAAGTGTTTTAAATTTTAATGGAAAACTACAGATTAAAACTCATTTTAAAAGTTAAAAGTTAGAATAGGTATATAATCCTAATCATTAAAATAGTGGTTTGACTAGTTTAACCTAGGACTGTATAACCAGCCTGCAAGTTTAAGAAAACACAAACTTACATTATTATTATTAATATTATTATTATTATTATTATTATTACAGCAATATCGAAAACGCCGTCAAATGGTTAGACAACTTTGAGCGTCACTAAAGTGGTTACTTGTTTGCCTAACCTACAGGGGCAACTCCTCATTACTTCTTGCTCTGTTGTGCTTATAACTTAGATTTATCAGATATTAATTTTAAAATACCCTTTATTATTACCAAATTTCCATTGCGAAATGAACTTGTGGATACATTACGGTAAGATCCAGACCCGGAAAATCTGAGGAATCTTCTGGACACGTTTAGACAGGTCAATAAAAATTGAATGCAAGTAATCACACTCTTTCTCTCTCTCTCTCTCTTTGAATGTAAGAGCGCGCGCGTCGTGTCCGTATGTGCGTGCGTGCGTGATGCGTGCGCGCGCGTGTTTATGTGTTTTGTTTAAAAAAAAATCAGTATATTTCTGATCCTGACCGCCGCATGATTAGGGTTCATTTTCGTGTTCACTGAAATGCTAAAATTGGCGCTCGCGCGCGCACACACACACAAGCCTGAGCTTATATATATATATATATATATATATATATATATATATATATATATATATATATGTATAGAGAGAGAGAGAGAGAGAGAGGAAGAGAGAGAGAAAGAGAGATAGATGCACGCAAACAAGCACACATGCTGTATTTGTGTTTGTTTCCAATTTTTATTGACCACTATAGGTGTATTATTATAGGTCATAGATCGGAGCTGTTTTTTCCTGGTCTGGATGTTACCATAATGTCTTCAAAAATATTTAACAATGAATAATAATAAAGGAATAATAATAATAATAATAATAATAATAATAATAATAATAATAATAATAATAATAAGAAGAAGAAGAAGAAGAAGAAGAAGAAGAATGAAGTAAAAATAAAGGAAATTACAGCTAATAATAAAGAAAATTTACTAACTGAATTTCTGATCACTGTATGTTATAAATATAGCAGCGCAAGAAATAATAACAAGTTGCCCTTGTATGATAGGCAAACCAGTAACCATTGGCGTGACGCCCAAAGTTGTCTAATCATTTGACGGCGTTTTCGATATTGCTATAATAATGTAAATTTGTGTCCTATAATAATGTTAAATTTCCTTCCGGTTTTACCGACATAAGTTAAACTGGTAAAACCACTCTTTATCTTACAAGGGCAAATATTTAATGACAAAATGAAAAAATGATAAAATCAGATTTTCTAAATAAAATTATTTTTGTAATAAATCAGAATGACTGTCATTTTGAAATAGTTGAACAGATTTATATAGGATATAAATAGAATACGGATTAATACATTTATTATATATAAGGCGAAAAGCATATTGAGCCTATTATCTCCTCCCTAAATGTAAGTGTGAGTGTAAAGTGTTAAAGTCGTAAGTGTAGTGTTGTAAGTGTGTTAGACCCGGGTACCACGTCTAAATACGTCTAAATAGAGGGACGTCTAAATACTCTCAATAGGTGCAGCTAGTCTGCACCCCCTGCGGGGATATATATATATATATATATATATATATATATATATATATATATATAGAGAGAGAGAGAGAGAGAGCAATAATCGGACTAAATCTTAAAATGATCAACGCACAGCAGAAACTATAATAACTAGACTTCAAATTTTCAGAGTAACTTAGTACCACCATGCAAGGGTACGTTAAGAAACGATTTTCTAATACTCAACTCCTAAAGGTGTAAAAATATAGGGTACAGCAGAGTTTTCACCATTTTCAAAAATTCATCCCCTAAAAGGATTAAAAAGTGGGTATTCAATGTTACACTGGAAAATATTTTTTGATCGTATATTCTTAGATTCATACTCTGACAACACAAGTAATGAAACACGTATTTCAGCATTTTTCCGAATGAATTTCCTAAAAGAATAAAAATGTAAAAAAGAGGTATACATAAATTGGAGAACAATATATTTCATCGATTTTTTTAAAAATTAACGAAAGGATTCTAAATCACAAATTATGAAACACTTAATTCAGTTTTTTTCGAATTTATCCCCTAAAAGAAATATATATATATATATATATAGGCTAAACAAATTAATTTATTTCTGATCTTGACCACCGCTTGTTACGATTCATTTTCGTGTTCCCTGCAATGCTAAAATTAGCAGTTTAATGCTGATTATGATTGTAAAATCAGATCTTAAAAAAAATAGTAAAGAAAATATTATTAGAAAGTTACTTATATTTACTTATTTACATAAACTTTAGCCAGCCAATTGTTTGTAAGCTATGATTCGTATTGAAAGTTAGGAAATCCAATTAGCTGCCAACGATTATCTTGCTCGGTACTGTAATGTTGTGGATGTAGGACCTAGTAGGCTGTTGCAAGGTCAATGATCTTGGCAGGCGAGTGCTGCACTCTAACATTAGTGTCGAATGTTGTTACTAGAAGTAGCCTACGGCTATGTCTTATGCACCTAGGCTATGTGAGAGAGCCTCCTTCGTACTGGCATCTAAATAATTTAAAGTAATTTTTGCAAACACTGCACTGACTTTCTTCTTTTCAGTTAATTACCCAGACTCTCAAAACTTTACACACAAAAACAAAGTTTATGATAAAACGAATATCCCCAGAAATTTAGGCCAATTCAGAAATCCAAAAGCTGTTTTTCAAATGTTTGTCACTTATGAAGATTCACTAAATTAATAATCGACAAAAATATTTACAAAATCATTAACTTACACAAAATTTCTCCTGTTTAATAGAATTTTTAAAAGGGATTGATACAAAACCGAGAGTCTAAAGGAAGGGGCCTTTTAAATTTAAAGAAATGTAGCCTGTATTGCTAGCTGTCTTTTTCGAAATTTGCCAGACTTATTGAAAAAAACAAACTCCGATGACAGTCAGGGTTTATTTTCGATTTTGTTTTTATTTACTTAAACTGTTCCTTTCAAATTTGTTACACTGACTTTGGTAATAATAATTATATAATAATAATAGTGATTATTAATACAAAGAAAATTTCAGTTACATAAACCACTTTGAAAATGAATCGTTTTTAGTTTTTCCATAGAATGTAAAAAAAAAATTACCCTTGATACTTTCAAGTATCTTTACGCTTTCAGGTCTGCTGAGTTCAAAAAAGCAGTTTTTACTTGGACGAACAGGCGTTCGTTTCTCTCTTTCTTTCCCGCCTTCTCTCTCTCTCTCGCTCTCTGTTTCTAACTCTTTTTCAATCTATCCCTCCCCTCTCTCTCCCTCACTGTATATCACTCTTTCTCCTATCTCCCTTCCTCACTTTTCTCCCTCTCGCTCATTCACACTTACTCTAGCTCACTCTCCTTACTCTCTCTCACTCTCCCCTCTCTCGCTGTCACTCTCTCTTCCCTCACTCTTCCCCCTCTCTCTCTCTCTCTCTTTCTATCTTCCTGTCTCTCTGTCTCCCTCTCTCTCCCAATCTTCCTGTCTCTCTCTCATTCTCTCTCACTTTCTCTCAATCTCACTCACTGTCCCTCTTCCTCTTTTTCTCTCACATTCTCTTACTCTTTCTTTCAGTCTTTCTCCCTCACTTTTTTATATTTCTCTTTATCTTTGCCCCATTCCTCTCATTCTTTCTCTCTTTCTCATTCTTTCTTTCTTACTCTCTCTCTCTCTCTCTCTCTCTCTCTCTCTTTCTATCTTCCTGTATCTTTCTCTCAATCTTCCTGTATCTCTCTCTCCCATCCTCTCTCACTTTCTCTCAATCTCACTCACTGTCCCTCTTCCTCTTTTTCTCTCATATCTTCTTACTCTCTCTTTCACTCTCTTTCTCCCTCACTTTTTCTATCTCTCTTACTCTTTGCCCCATTCCTCTCATTCTTTCTCTCTTTCTCATTCTTTCTTACTCTTTCTCTCTCTCTCTCTCTCTCTCTCTCTCTTTTCTCTCTCTCTCTCTCTCTCTCTCTCTCTCTCTCTCTCTCTCTCTCTCTCTCTCTCTCTCTCTCTCTCTCTCTCTCTCTCTCCCTCTCTGTATAGCACGCGTGCGTGTTGTGTGTGATTTTGCGTTAAAAACATCGAATATCGAATATCGAAACCACAGATGTTTTGATAATATCGACTAACGATGCTCACCCGTACTTGGCACTTTTATTAGTCTATTTAACACAGTATTGCCAACTTATTAATTAACAACATTAAATAAATTTATTAGAATTTCAAAAATATTAACTAAGATATTTTCCAAAAAAAACCCTCCTCGTTTTTTTTATCCTTTATTGGATTTAACCGTCGTATTGGCGAATACAACATTCTTACATACGATTGTCAATTCGCTGTGACATGTTTATTCGAAAAGGCCAGTGTTATAGCAGTACATTATCAAAGCTATGAGCCTAATATTAAATTTAGCTCCACACAAAATAATTTATGTATACAAAAAACAATATCGGTCCTAATACTCCCTGTGTCACTCCTTCGCTTAAGTCACCCCTCTTTTTGTAACTATTTTTCTCCAATTTATAGAGCTACTTGTTCCATTAACAATCCATTGGTTCTAGTAACATTAATATGCTTGGTTACTGGTTCCGGAAGAAAAATAAAAGATTGGTTGCAACTAACGGGGGCAGATAGTTTACATAAAGCAGAACCGGGAACAGAGGGAGAGCCGAGCGTTGGCAGCTAATCTTTGACACGCGCCGGCCGTGTGTAGCACACATGCACGTGCTCCTATGGCTCCTGTAGCCTTAGATAACGTCTAGGTTCCGCACACTCGCACACTTTTGACACAACTTTTCTTCGAAGGGTCATTTCATTTCATATCAAAACACATTTCGAATTAAAACGACCAGTAGGCTTACTCATTTGAATACGCGCCGCCGCCATTAATTAAGTGATGCCAACCAGCCACGAAGTTTGCTTTTAGGGTTAGGGCTTGCGATAGCCGGTTTAAACAATTTAGAATTAAATAGACTATTTATTAAATTATGCCAAATCATATTGACTCAAAATAGTATATTAACAAATTTTTAATTAGTAATTCTTAGTCTTAGCTATTCTTGTTAAGACTCTGATCTAGGATGTTGATACGAGTGCTTTTAATAGTTTAAAAACGGCTCACCTTTCAAAATTTTTAAAATAAACTCTTTTTTGTGTTTCATTTTCTTGCGCATCTGATTTCAGTATCGCTCATATGATTTAAATTTGGCGCATCTGATTTCAGTATCGCTCATATGATTTAAATATGGCGCATCTGATTTCAGTATCGCTCATATGATTTAAATATCGCGCATTTGATTTCAGTATCGTTCATATGATTTAAATATCGTGATCTGATTTCAGTATCGCTCATATGATTTAAATATCGCGCATCTAATTTCAATGCCATAATCAGCGTAAGAATCTACATAAACTAGCAGTTCAAAGAACAATAGACCTCGCAGCATATTCTTAATTAATATACAGAGCGCTCCACGACAGCGTTTGTAACTCTTACGCCAATCTAACCTAACCGTGAAATTTACAAAAAATGTTACTGGACCAAAGTTACTGGAAAATGAATGCTTTTTCTCCACGACGTTATCAGCCAGTATTACAAAAAATAACGAGCAACTCGGTTGAACCACAAACCGTCATTTTGAAAAGGAAGTAAGTGGAAAAATTTTACACGTACGTCATTTGGGCTTTATACAAAATATCTTCGTACCAAACGTCAAAACAATCGTTTAATGTGTTCGGCTAAATCTGCGTGCACACGTTATTGTAATTCAGAGGCTGCCATCTTGAAACGGAAATGAATGTGAAAAGATCTTACAGATACGTCGTTAAAATTTTACAAAGGGTCCCTTCATACCAAATTTCAAAACAATCAATGCGTTTGGCTACAACTGCGTACACTCTCCATAGTTAATCAGAGGCCGCCATCTTGAAGTAAATTAGGGACTAAACCTTTCGGTATTTGGTTTGTGTGTTTGTTACGCAGTTTGGCCAAACGCATGTTTTGAAATTTTATACGAAGCTACCTTATGTAAAACCCGAAAGACGTATGAGAAAGATTTTTCCTATTTACTTTCTTTTCAAGATAGCGGGCTATGGTTCAACGTTGAGAGTGTAGTTGCTGGTTATTTCCTGTAATACTGCTTGAACAGCAAACTTATCATAATTCTGCTTCCTCCACGAAGAAAGAGGACAAAATTCCCAATAAAGTTGCTCCAGTAACATTTTTCGTAAATGTTACGGTTACCGGTTAAATTGAACCACTGAGTGGGAAAAGGAAATCGTTCGATTTTTTTCTGTAAAATGAACCGAAATAGCCATTTTCTGTCTTAATTGTTGGCACACCTGCTGATCAGAAAAAGGGAACAAGTCTATACTACTATATTAGTTAAAATCATGTGTTTGTAAAGTGGTGAGTGGAACATGGGCATAACTAAGTGAGTTGTTCCATTTTCACTCAAAATTGCGCTAGTGGCCGATTGGGTGGTTGCAAGCTTACAGCTGCTGATAGACAATTTGTTGTAGACATGATCTGTCTATGTTCATTCTAATGTTCCTCATTTTGTGAATTTATTTTATAATTTATATCGTTTATTATTCAAAGTGTAGGTAATTGTTTTAATCAAGCTTTTTCGTAATGCAGGGGTAATTAAAACACAAGTCATTGTGTGAAAATTATCAAGAAACTTTTTAAACAAAAAAAATTTAATAAGCAGCTTAGTACAGTTCTGAATCAAAAGGATACATAAGAGCATCTGCGTTTGTTGGAGGTTTGAAGGAAGATGTTTTTAGACTTTTGACGGTGAATCCATTAGAATTGCATTTTCCATCCGACAAAACTTGTGATAGTTCTGTGGGAATCAATGAAAAAAAGATAAATGATATAAAACAAATAGTAAAGTACATTCCTGAACAGCAGAGGGAGATTGTATACGAATATTTTGCTGTGTGATAAAAAAAATGATAAGGAAGAGGATCAATAAAAGAGGCTGTCGTTACTACACTATACCTATCTGTAAAACGTCATTACTTTTATGAATAAATTTGTATTTCAAACATCTTATAAATGATTACAAGTCATTTTAACCTAACATAATGTCAATGTAACATGCAGTAGATGAGAAATGAGAATTTTTAAGATGAAAATTTAACACAATGAGCGGAAAATATCGATAACTTATTAAAAAAATAAAAAAATTATAAGGTTTACGGAAAAATAAATTTTACATATGAATTCAAGTAAGGTTTCTATAAGAAAACATGTTTTATGTTTAAGGTTTTTTCAGAAGTCCTCCAGAAAAAAATTAGACTTTTTTTTAATTTGTAAAAGGTACGGCTAGAGTTAGTTAATATCCTTTCTCACTAAGTGGTTAAATTGGCGGAAAAAGTTACGAGCGCTGTCGTGGAGCGCTCTATATTAATTAAGAATATGCCCTACACTGCGAGGTCTACTGTTCCTTGCACTGCTATCAGCGAGGCAGCTCAGATTGCAATTATTGCGTATGAAAATAAAACTTTAATGGGTTTATCTTTTTCAACCACCCTGTATGTTTCAGTTGCAGGAATCACATGACAGCGTGCAGGGTGCCTACGAGAACTCTTGTAGACTCTAATCAGTAGTCAGTTGCTTGTTTCTTTCCTGGTAGCAAATTACTCCGCCAGCTATGGTTACGTAGCCAAGATGACTTCCAAGGTCTCGGCTGTTATTATACGAAGTAAAACAGGCCTACACGTAAAATTCATGACACTGAATGGAAGGTAATGCCGCTTGCAGGCCGCCGTGATGGGAGCTAATTTCTAACGTTCTTTTTTTATTTGAAAATCGACATAGTCGGCTTTCGAATCTGCACAAATTCTAATTTTAAAATTAAAAATTAGAATTTAAAATACGAAAACGAGCATGACCGCCATCAAATTAATTTGCTTGATTTCAATAGGCTTTGAACATTTTAAACGTTAATATGTGCAGATTTTAACACTGATTACGACGGTGGAGTCAGATTTTTCAAAATATTATAACATAAAAAAGTAATGATTAATTAAGATTTGAAATGTCCTCCATTTTGAAACTGTTTAATGGATTTTGTTGGGTAACGCTCATTTTCAAACTATATGTTCAAGGCCATATTTTATGTTAACTGAATAAAATCGGGCCAAAATTGTGGATACTGGAGCGCGCGCGCGCACACAAACACATACACACACACACACACACACACACACACACACACACACTGTTATAATAATCATAATAAATAATAATATTATAATCTTAAATTTGATAATTAAAAATAACAAAATTAATTAATTATTTTTTCATTTATTAACGATTTAATTAATAAATTGTTATGAATGAATTATTTATTATATTTATTTATATGTTTGTTATTATTATTTTTTTCTTAACGTCCGTACTTTATGCTAGTTAGACTAATGCGGACAAGGGAACAGCGTTAACGGTAAGGGAGTAACTGCAGCTCCAACTAAGAAACTTGAGGTGTGCAGTTTAGACACGTATAAGACTGACCAGTGCTTTAGCAATATCGACCACTGATTGTTTTACTTTTACCGTTGAAAGCTGTTCCCAAATATATATATATATATATATATATATATATATATATATATATATAGCCTAGTCTCTAAACTGTGCACTTCAAGTTTCTTAGTTCGAACTGCATTTACTCCAGTTGTTTTACTTTTACCGTTAAAAGCTGTTCTTAATATATATATATATATATATATATATATATATATATATATATATATATATATATATATATATAAAATGAAGATTTAACGACCCTGAAATAGTAAAAAATAGGACAGTATATGCACTAATTTCGAGATCCCAAGTATGGGTCTTATAATAACAGCCGATCGTAGCTCATTTTCCAATGCAAATTTGCTACTAAAACGTAGTCCCTATGTGTAATTTGCAACTGGAACATTGTTTATGGGGATGCTAATTTAAGCTATACAATTAAAAATTTATTTTACAAATTTTAATGCTGTCTACAATGGTCAGATCAGATATTCAAAAAATAAAAGAAGAGGAACTATTACGATATTATTCCTTTTTAAAAATTCGCTTCCATCACGTCACAGATATTAAGATATACACGACCAATTTCATCAAAATAATTATGTACCATATACGTGTAAATTGTAAAAGAACGAGTAAATTTATTTCTGCTTAAAATTAATTATTTGGTACATTCCATCAGTCTTGTTAAGATATGTAAGATTGTAAGATATGTTAATGAATTAATGAATAAATAAAGTAAGAGTACATAAAATATTTTGAACAATTTACTACAGGCTAAACAACAACAAAAGTAGACATAAACTGTCATTATAGAATATTGTATAACTTGGTAAAGCAGTTTGTTTTACTATGATTAAGACTGGGTACAAATAAAAGTCAAGAATTTGTCTAAGCTTATCTGAATAGACTAAATTTTTTTAATTCTTTCATTACTGTACTGTTAAACTATTGTTTAAGTAAGTTGATTTTTGCAGCTTTATAAATACAATTAATTATGTACAATAATTTAGTATTTGTTGTACTTACGACCGTTGGTACATGGTGAAAACCCGTTATATTAATGAAATAACACGTTCGTATATTTCCACAAAGTTTTTCAGTTTTGCCAACCATGTTTTCACACGTTAGAGTATTGCCTGTTAAGCGGCCTTGACAATGCTTTAACGAGTGAAACCTTGGTTGGCAAGACTCAAATAAAAACGTTGTAGTAATATACAACCTTGTTATTATTTCGGTAAAATAACTTACTAACTTATTGTTCATATCAATCACAATATTCGGTTTGTAGTCCAGTGATCAATGCCCGAAAATCCTAAAAAGAAGCACCACTGAAATAAGTCAACTGATTTGCTCTCATAATCCTTCATACTACACTGGTTTCATCCATACTTATCAATTCGACATTATGGTGGTGCTGAGGTTTATGCTAATGTTTCAATACAATGTTTCTTATTACATCCCTGACATACTCCATTTTCAGTTCTCTATGTAAATCATAATTTCTGATATACCACGTTATAAAAAAAGTAATATATAGATGAGTGAAAATAGCAGGTGCTGAAGCCTAAATCATACACTTAGAACAGTAGAAATTGCAGTATATTCTTAATTACTCGTAATACACAAAGCGCTCTACGAAAGCGCATGTAACATTTTCTGCCAATTTAACCGGTAACCGTAATATTTACGAAAAATATTACTCGACCAACTTTACTGGATAATTGTATGCTCTTTCTCCAAGAAGCGGTTAAAATTATGATAGGTTTTGCCGTCCAGCCAGTATTGCAGGAAATAACCAGCATTACATTCTTAACGTTGAATCAGAGCCCGATATCTTGAAACAAAATTGAAAAAGAAAAAAACTTACACAAACGTGTTTGGGCTTTATTCAAGATACCTTCGTACCAAATTTCAAAACGATCGGCCAATGCGTTTGATTAAAATTGTGTATCTTGTCATCGTTAAATCAGAGGGCACCATCTTAAAAACTGAAGCAAATGGGAAAAACGCCTTACACCTACATCTTTCGGGTTTTATAAAAGATGCCTTAGTACCAAATTAAAAAAAAAACAGTCAATACGATTGGCCAAAATTATGTACCCTCGTAATTGCTAAATTAAAGGCCGCCATATTTCAACAGAAGTGAATGGTGTAAAATCTTACACTTACATAATATGGGATATGTACACGGTAACTTCTTGTCAAATTTCAAAACAATCGGTTTACTCGTTATTGTAAATCAGAGGCCGCCATCTTTAAACGGAAGTTGATAGGGAAAGACCATACACATAGTTCGTTCGGGCTTTATACGAGGTACCACCGTACCAAATTTTAAAACAGTCGGTCATTGCGTTTTGCCAAAACTGCGTAACAAACAAAAAAGAAACACACACACCAAATGCCGAACAGTTGAGTTGAAAGACCTCGCTTCGCTTAATCAATAATAATTTTAATTTTGATTAAATTTTGGGGCTCCTACTGGTTGAGGTGTCTAGTGTCCAATCCTATATCCAGTAGCTCTAAAACTTCTACACTGACGTGCTTATGGAATCTCTTCTCATGCTTTACTGTATAATCCTTGATGACGTCAACTATTTTCGAATGTAAGTCATCATTCTTTGATACCATGTTGTATTTGTCATTACGTGGATTATAATATGTTGACATCGCTGCATTATTAGTCGATTAGAAGCGTCTGTACACTCCCAGGGCTCGGCTTCATATGTTCAAATAATTCTAATGATTAACAGATACAAAAATCCTTTCTTAAAAAAGTCTACTTGTGGCTTTCGTCCATTGAGCCAATATATTTAGTGTATTTTCAAGCGAAACTCTTCTGTCTTTTTACAAACGTTTTGTTTCCACTTTAAGCTTTATATATCAAGGTGCATGCCCAGATATTTTACGGTGTTTATTATTTATATAAAGACATTGACTCAGTCACGGGTTCGTTTAGATACTTCGCTTAAAGTTAATTGAAAATTTTCAGTTGCTTGAACTTGAGGATCATTGGTAATCATTATTGCTTTGTCGTTAGCAAAGTCCTAATCAGTGATCTCAGTTCGTTACTAGTAGGCCAACTACCCCGTACGTAACCTCCATTACACGATCCTCTCCCTATATTTAGCCATTATGGAATTTGCAGTAACCATCTTTCCACTCTTCTTAGATAGGCTACGTGGTACAGATACGTTTTCTGTACAGTGACAAAAAAAGGCAATGATTTATACGAAATGAAGGGAGACTATAGTTAGGGGGGTCCGGCATTTCTGGTGTCGAGCATCTTCTGCCTTGTGCCACCTCAAGGTTGTAGGTTCTAAACTGGAGTTACCATCATAAGAGTTTCCATCGCCGTTAACGTCGATATCCCCGTCCTCATTAGTCTAACTGGCATAAAGGAGACGTTAGCATTGAATATAAACATGATAAACCTTATAAAAGCTTTGTGAACACTAGCTGCTGGTGGCATCTTGCGGCAAAGTGTTCAACTACAGAGAAATAGATAATAACACTGTCTATTTATTTTATCAAACGTTTCCACCCCCTGTCCTCG
The DNA here is from genome assembly GCA_022606455.1 of Callitettix versicolor. Lineage (NCBI taxonomy): Eukaryota > Metazoa > Arthropoda > Insecta > Hemiptera > Cercopidae > Callitettix > Callitettix versicolor. The sequence continues at coordinate 46,618,478 of CM040182.1, forward strand.
CAGCTTGCAGCGAAGCGGCAGGTAGTTGAATTACTTGGACTTCAGCTGATAATATCGAGCTCGCTTTTTATAATAGTGTAATATAAAAATAATATAACGGCTGTACTTCTAGTCCGTTTATATTCAATGATGTTAGGCAAAAAAAATAAAAGTAAATAAATAAATAAATAAATAAATAAAAATAGTGACGAAACAAAGAGTTTTTTAAAATAAATAATATAATTACTTTTAGAAATTAGCAATTTCGGCTTATTAGACTGTGACTGGAATTTAAAGTGTAAAGCCGTTTCCCATATGAAATACTGTACTGAATGTCATTTCGCATTTCCCCGCTGTGGAGAGTGACTGCTTGCAAAATGGCGTGCACCCATTTCCTGGCGTCTCTGATTAATTGGATGAACATTGAACTGCCAATTACTCAATTTAGATATTGACCCTTTCACTTAGAGTCACTAACATTATTCGTGTTACGTTTACAATAAGGACAGGCTCTACCTGGCCACCATCTGATAGTCGCCCTATAAGAAAAATATTAAACTCGAAACCATTTTTCTCCTGAAGATATTGTCTTAGAATTATGATGCATTTCATTTTAAAAGACGTGATGAACCTCCTAACGGTTCATTTTTGCATTTAGCCATTACTTCTAATTTGTTAAAAAAATTTAAGGAAAAACTTGAACTTTTAGTTTCACCAAAACAGAAATTTGCAATCTTCACAACTTTTTACTCAGTATTATAAAGTCCCCATGTTTAAAGAAGGATTGCACCCTGAAATATTTGGTGTAAAAATTATTTATGAAGCTAATAGTTTTGTTAAAAATGTCATGTAATTTTGTGGTTTTTATCCTCTCTCTTGAATTTTGTTGACTGAGAGGATCCATTTTTTCTTTTACATGTATGCCTAGGCCAGTATCAGATGATTAATTACATCTCTGCATCAAATTCCAGATTATATTTTTAAAAGAGCGGAATGAAAATTAAATTTGAAAAATTACATACATTTATTTGACGCTCTCCGCATTGTTCTGTCAAGAAAGTTCAAGAGAGAGGTTAAAAACAAAACAAAAAAGACGTGTTTTTAACTCAAACATTAGTTTTGTAATCCTTTCAGTACTGTAGACTTCTTTACATGGACAAAAATTTAATATTTTTTTTACTTTTGGGTATGTTTAAAGCTAAATGAACATATTTTATAAAAATTATATTTTTCAAGTGCGCACAGACACGCGCGTATACCCACACGCATGCACGCGTGCGCTCATAAACACACACACACACACACACACACACACACACACACACACACACACACACACACACACACACATATATATATATATATATACATTCACGCGGGTGCGGGCGGGCGCGCGCACATGTGTGAACAATTTCATAATTCAGCATTTAAAATTTAAAACTCTTTTAAAATACGAAAAATTATTCTTACTGTGGTCGGAGTTCACTTTCTTATTTTCAATGTAATTTAAAAGTTTAAGATGCTAATTTATGCAAATTTTTATGGTTTTTACAATGGGGTGAAATTATATTTTAAAACATTTATAGGAAAACAAAATTTTTTTGAAATTCGATTCTATCACGCCAACAAAAATGTTGCGTCTAAGCTATTGTTTGTTGTTGTTTTAATGTATTGAACCATTTCCCGAAGTCTTAGTAAAGAATTTCCAGTACAGTAAATATTATTTACCTTAATCATCCACTGTCTACCATCAGCATGACCTAGAGTCCTTAAAAAACCAAGAAAACAGTGTTCCACAAAACACCAGTTCCGGATTCCGATACGTCCAGCGGCGTCATTCACTTCTCACTTCATCTCCGTTTCGCCATCTGACTACGGTCAGAGTTCTTTTGAAGATGGCACGCTCATTCATCCGTAAAACATGACCTGTCCATCAGTCTTGTTGCTTGGACACACCAACACCAACACGGCCTCCGAAGGCCCTGCGTGAGTTCAGATAGGTTAAGAAGAATTCTCCACCTATCATTTTCGGACCTTGACTAAGACATCTTAAACACTTTCAGCTTTGAACGTGTTTCTCAAACGTAGCCAGAATATGTTCTGTGACGACTTGTATATTCTTAAAGCAGTCTTCAGAGTAATTGGTGGTACAAGATCAGTTTTTTCAGGTGGATTGTGATTTAGCACTTAAAGTCTGGTTTCTTTGCAGTTCTAACACTGAGGTCGCAATGAGTGTGTATTTACTGGTAATAATAGAACTTGATGTAAGTTTTACTCTCAAAACCCAGTCAACGGAGTAATTTGTAATCAGACCGGGTCACTTTGTATGCTGAATGAACAGTTTGCCTTTACTGAGTTTAGTTTGGGTACCTACAACGGTGGCCTAGTTGATAGCGTACTGGGCATTCATCCCGAGGACCCGGGTTCGTTCCCGGCCAGGGCTTGGCATTTTCATACGCTATAAATCATCCCATCGTCTGCATTAGCCCAAGTGTGCACAATAGTCAGACGTTAAAAAAAAAACTTACTACCCGATCTGGCTAAGAACTGCACACCTCAAGGTTCTTAGTTCGAGCCGCAGTTACTTCAGTTGATTTAACCCTTACCGTTAACTTTGATCCCTCGTCATCATTTGTTTAACTGGCATAAAGTATGGAAGTAAAGAGAGAGAAAGATACGTAGAGAGAGAAATGTATTCTTTAGTAGGTTTTTTACCTTTTTACATTTTTTAAAAAGGTAAAAGGCTTTTACTAAGTATGTAATATGTTCTAGCTTGTTTTTACTAGACTTTCTTAAGAATGCTTTAAGATACTAGGACCCATCAAGAAGGATACTATATTCAGCTTTAATCTTGTTTTTCCTAGGCGTTCTTAAGAAAGCTTTAGGATACTATGATACATTTACTAGGCTACTATATTAAGCTTTGATCATTTTTTTACTAGGAATTCTTAACAAAGCTTAAAGATACTAGAATGTACTTATTAGGATACTATATTCAGCTGTAATCTTGTTTTTACTAGTAAGGCCTGCTCTAGTAAGATGTAGTTTGCCCTTATTAAGCGCTTGCTATAAAAGGTCTCGTATCGCCTTTGATAGTCATATTTTGTAGACGTAGCTTCCTTTCACCAAGCTGGTTTTTGTAGTTGATGTTCTTGCCTTTACTGAAAGGCGTTAGCTTTTCTTATGTATGTTCTACTAAGCTTAAGTTTACTACTGGGTATGATACTGTTACGTTTAACTTGATTTACAAGCATGCTTTACTAGTCTGTAGCTTGTCGAAACAAGGTAGATTTTTTAGGTTTTCCTATTGCTCCCAAACAGGATTTGTTTGGGGGTATATCGACCCAAATTTTGTTTGTAAACTTATGGATTACATTCTTGCAATATTTGATCAAAATCGTAACATCTGATTTTTTAAAAAAAAACTTTTTTTCAAATTAAAAAATAGTCCCAAGATGTAGGCGGAAAAACCCCCATATGACAACGTGCGCATATACACACACACGCGCGCGCGCACACACACACATCGAAACCACAAGATCGTGAGGTTATGATACATTCATGTTTGTTATGGCGGAAGATAGTTGCGTGTTTCGTGTAATTATTTTTCGGTTAATTCAGGTCTGTTTTGATTTTAAATCGATCTCAAATGATTGTATTGTTGAATAATATCTTGAAGTGGAAATGCGAGCGGCGACGTGTGCTTGAATGCTTAAATGGTTGAATGGTTTGCGTGAGTCCATCAGACAGCCTGGTACAGCCATAGCGCACAACGCGCTGAACAGAGGGCGTGTGAGTGACAGCAGACACCCCTTGTAATCGCCCTCGTCTGTCGTCTCAACTCCGTTGCAGACCTGCAGGCCATCCAACTCCAACTTCGACTGCTACGTCTATTTCATACCCCATCAGCCTTATAAATAAAAAAATGTGGTATTCGCGGGACTGGCCGACACTACTTCTTAAGTGACTACTTCTTAAGGTATACCTGACTGTATACTTTTTCACTATTATGATTTAATTATTTTTATAAAAAAATAGATGCATGCAGGAAAGGGCAACTCTTAAAAATTATTTTTCTAATAAATTTCCCGTTTGCGTAGGTACACAACTTAAAAATTAACTAAAACTGTAACAGACTATAAATTTGAATATCTTAGGCTATACAAGGGACTCCAATAATTAATCAGTTTATAACCCTAATTGTGACAGTTATACTGCCTAAGTATAATATTAAGATAAAATTAAGTAAAATATTAAGATAAAATAAATATAATATTTGCGATTCTGTCATTCAAAAATTGATATAGGCTGTATACATTAAATAATTTAACTACACAAATTTAGAAAATACACATTGTTAATTTTTAAAATTAACAAGATCAATAAACATAACCTCAATTGAGATGATATTGAAGCTATTGTGCAAAATCAGCTGTTTAGAAGTAGTCACTTCCAGTCCAGATATATACAAGAACAATACATTCTGTGAGGTATGCATTACGGATGCAAGCATGACGCAATAACAAATGTTTATACCCATGGTTTGTCATCCGCGACCATACAAGTTTTCCCTTCAAAAATATATTTCATTAATTACTAAAAAAAATAATAATGTTTTGTAATACTGTTTACAATAATAATGTTTGAAGTAATAATGTTCACTAGAGTGTGCGTATGGATGTGTTAGAGCGTTCCGTGACGGCAAACTGAATTTTTCCCCCATGCAAAACATACGCCGATACCTCGCGATAAGCAGTAGTGACTTCAAAAATGTGGCATTCGGGAGACTGGACGACAGAAAGGAGAACTAAGTAATGAAGGGGTTTCATTGGTTTATGTTTGACTTGCTTCACGCGTGGATTTCGTGATAAAAATTATCGTTTCACTTCGAATTATAATGCTCAAAACCCTGATGCAATTTTTACGTGTATCTTGAAATTTATTGATTTTTTGAAGGCGAAGAAAGTAGATCTAACCCACTTAAATTTGGTTGATTGTCAAATCCTTCCTTTATAAGCATCTGCTATAAAACTCTAACCTTAATATGATATTTCAGTTACGGCTATTGCTATTTTAGAGATATTCTGATGGAAATCTTGCAATCACTCTTCCGGCTGTTCCATTATAACCGTTCATGTTTGCATAGACAATATTTTTAACATGTCGTGTTTTAAGGCTTGTGATGTTGGATTTTGCGTGATATGAGTGCATATATTTATATTGGTAGTTATAATAAAATATCAGTTGTTTTATATTAATTCGTAACTATCAGCTGATAGGCTATAATAAGTTTTATGTTTTGTTGTTAAAAACTGTAGTAATTTGTCGTGTTTTCGAACAAATTATCGTAACTAAAATATAAAGAGGAAGAGAAAATATCATGCACGATTTCTTTTGTTCAATAAGAAACTTTTTTTTTATTCATAGGTTAACATAAAATTTTTAATTGTAGTAAATAAATTTATCCAAATAAAGAAGATAATTGATAGTTGGTAAGTCCACACAATCATTCCATATGCTTTTCATCTGTTGATGTGTTGAATTTTTGAAAATGCATACGTGTTTCATTATTTGTGTTGTAAAGGAATTATACTAAGTTTCAAGAAAATCTGACCAAAGAAAATTTTTTTGAATATTAACTTCTATACTTCTGTAGATATGAAATCCTGACTATAGGTATAAAACACAACCTGACTGACTGACTGACTAACTAATCATCGCCAAACTTTAACCACTAAAGGAGTAAAAAACGGATAGCCTATACTAAAGCGTCTTACTAAATCATAACTTTTATCTCATGTAAATTATATTGTGTAATTTCGCTATACATACTCTAGCGTTACAAACTGAATGTCTTACGAAATTATAGCTCTGTCATGCAAACGTGTCAAGGCGAGTCTGAATAAGTTTTACATCGGTAATAATTCATTTTCGTTTAAATTTATAAAATGAAAATTAAAAATTACATAGATTACAACTTCTACCTGAGCGTGACCGACAATATTATTACTGTCGTTATTTTTCTTTCAAAAAATTACGCGATATTTTGATTAAAAATGGCGACAGAAAACAGTCGCCCTCAAGAACCGACGGAGTAGCGAATTTTTATAAATAAAAAAATAATACGCTATTAAACTGACACAACGACGACGGCATGTTCACGACGACGGCTGTTTTAATGTCATAACATTTTGTGTTACGGTATTTAACATGAAATCTCAACTATAGGCGTAAATTTTATTCTGTAAAATTGTTAAAATGTGTCTATATAATATTTTAGGTGATATTCAACCGGCAAAAAAATTAAATTCTATATAGTTTCGAGGTTACATCCGTGCGTGTCTGGTGGCACACGACGCCTATTTGTAAACCATTGCTATAATAGGCGTATTGCGTCAATGGTGGCACACTGTTATTGATCCGTACACACATAAAGTTTCAAGTAAAAGACTCCATAAATTGTACAATTTTTCTTTGATGTCCAAGTGTTATTTATAATTGTCAATAAATAAATGATATTATTTTGAATGTGTTTTCATTTTAGTTAACCAATAAAGATCACCAAGTTAAAGAAAAAAAAATCAGTAGGACAAAATTTAATATTATATTTAAAATTAAGTTTAAAAATTAAATAATGTTTCTAACATTTCAATTAAATTTAAATTTGTTATCGTTTTAATAACATGTGCCAGGGTAAAGAAAAAAAATTACAACATTCCAAAATCTTATCTGACTGATCTTAATCTAACATAATTTAAAATAGTCGTAAAACATAATTATAGGTTTCACACATGGACGTCATTATAAATAAGGCCACTTGAGGTAAGAAAGGGAGTGCGTCACTCATGACGCACGCCGTCTATTTTGAAGACGAGCGTGCTTTACTTGTGACACACCTTTGCCTTACCGTCAGTTGCAGTGTGTCACTAGTGACGCACGACGTCTTGAATGTGTTAAGGGCAGTCTGACTGGCTAAAAAAACTATCGATTTTAAGGTTTTTATTGATTATTATTCTAAAAAATCTCCTCATTAAAATGATATATAAAACTTGGTAGTAAATATATGTTTTCCAGTGCTAAAAAAATTGTTTTATAGAATCTTGCAGCTGGCAAAAAAAGCTGGCAGAATACTACGTTTTAGGCGTCTCCGAATAGATGCATGTTATATGGTCGTGCATTAAAAAAATTGTTATCATAGAAACATTAAAATCTGATGTTTTTGATGCTGTGTTGTCATAAAATGATGGTTATTTGACTAAAGTCAAAATTTTGGAACGGTTAATGCTTAAAGTTGGAGATAACATGGTTGAAGCAATGCATAACCTTGACATTGTCCGTGTTCAAAAATTGGACAGAGCAGCTTTAGAGCTTGAAAAAGAAATCAGACAAGCAAAAACTCTTACAAAAAGTAAGTCAGAAGACCTGAACCAAGAGGATGAAGACCCAGACAAACCTAGTTATAGTGCAGGACATTATTAAACTGAATGTAGTCTGACTTAAATATAATTAACTTGAGTTTTCCGGAAGTTAACTTTTTTAAGATTAGATGTCAGACATTTCAAAAACCGTTAAAGTTATCTTCACTAATTTTTTTGCAACTCCGTTGTGTAGGAAACTAGTTCCGCACACAGGGAATTAAAATTTTTGTAATGCAGACAAAATTATAATTTCTTTTAAATAAAAAAAATATTAATAAAAAGGAGGATTATTTTTTTAAATTTTTTAATAATTTTTTTAGAAAAAATGTAATATTTTTAAAAAAAACATGAATATTTTTGTTTATAATGAATTTTAAAAAATCCTGTATGCGGAATTAGATAAATAGTACATCTTCAATAGTCTTCGAGATCTGATATTGAGTTAACGCTGAGTTTAAATGGTAGTCGGCCTGCTTTTAACTTTAGTTATATTAAATAACCAATATCTACATTATTAAAACATTAAGGGGACTCGGTGGTCAATGTGACTAAAGCACAAGCCAGTCTGTTGCGTGTCCGAACTGCCCATCTCAAGGTTCTTAAGGTGTATGCTTACAAGGTGTATACATAATGATGTATGCTGAATTAATTGTTTGCCTTTACTAAGTTAGTCCGGGTACTTAGTAGGGCTCGGTGGTCGACACTGACGGATTAATGCGATTTTGTGGCGGGAGCGGTTGTTTGGATGATTCAACTTACAAGAGGACCTCTCTGGGAGATGAAAATTTTGAAATAATAACTTCAAAATCTGTTAAGCTGTTTTGAGATTAAAAGCAGATATAAAATAAATGTAAACATTTCTCCATCTTAGCCAAAAATCACTTAATGTTTTAGATTCCTATTTTACAATTCCTATTGTTATTTACAATGCTACTCATTTTTAAACACAAGTTGTACTAAAGAAAACATATTTTTTCTTCTTTCCCCTCTTTTTAATATTCCTATCCTTAAGTTGTATAGACGCAGTTACCCCAGTTGCTTTACCTTACTATTAAAACTGATCTCTCGTCCTCATAAGCCTAAGCAAGTCCAGTTAAGCGCCTTGACAGTGTCTCGACCAAATTTGGATCAGTTTTATAGTCGAGAAAGATCTTTCTACTGTTGCTGTTAGTGCAGGAAGAGAAGAGAGAACCAACATAAAATATCTAACTGATTAATCCCGTTCTCACCTCAGTACAAACGTACAAATGGACAAAATGGATACAGTTTAAGGTTAGGATAATGGCAATGCCTCCTTGACCCTGTTCCTCGAAGCTATAATACTTCCATTTTAAAGAAGTAAAATAGGATCTTTTACATTTTTTATTTTATTTATTTTGTCTTGGATCGCCTCTTCGCCTCCCTGATTAAAATCAGTTCTTGGTGATCGATGTTGCTAAGATATCGGTCAGTATACTGCGAACTGCGCACCTCAAGGTACTTCTAGTTCTAGCCGCAGTTACTCCCTTTGCATTTTCCTTCCCGTTAACGCTGATCCCTAGTTTACATTCAGTCTAACTGGCATAAAGTATTGACGTTAAACACAAAAAGCATTAATTATAAAATTATTAGGTTATAAAACATATTATTGTGGCATTAACTATATTATTACATTGTTACTAACAGCTATTATATTATTTTTAAGTTCAAATCTAGATTCCAGGCAAAAACCACATCAGTTAGGCTACTCAAGTGTTTTTTAAACTTAACATTAATTTAAATAGTTTACTAACAGGCTACACTTAAAAATATCTACTGATTAATACGCAACAATAACGAAATCAGTTTGAACCCGCTTTTTCATGGAGGGCTTAAAACTTTGCCACTTAGTTAAAAGAAAGTCCGTTAAACGGTTGTTTTTTTAAATATTTACGAGTAAGGAAAACGAAATGTGTTTTAATTTAAAGTGTGTACCTAAAGTGTTTAGGTCATTAAACCTAAACGTTTATTAAAGGAAACCGTTATTTGTAGAAAGTTGACATTTTCGTTGATAGTTTATTTGGGAACCTGAACGTCATTACTAATTCTGGTATTACTATATCATAGCGTCACTGTGTAATTCTCACGATTATAATTTGTTCTTAACGTTGTATTTGTTGACAATTTCAATAGAAAAATGAGCTATTGAAGCAATCCTAATGGCAAGGTTTAGATCCTGCGGCTTAAAATGAAGGGTAGTAGTCAGAATATATATATATATATATATATATATATATATATATATATATATATATATTACATTTATATAGGCCTATATGTAATAACGCCCCAAGTTATTACATGTATTTTATAATGTAATATATAATATACCCTTATTGACAAATAAGGGTATATTTGTCAATACATACATACATACATACACACACACACACACATATATATATATATATATATATATATGTGTGTGTGTGTGTGTGTGTGTGTGTGTGTGTGTGTGTGTGTGTGTGTGTGTGTGTGTGTGTGTGTGTGTGTGTGTGTTTAGAGGGGCGGAGCGTGCGCGAGAGTGTAAGCGTGCCTGTGCTCACGCGCGCGCGCGTTTGTGCGTGTGTGTGTGTAGTAAGTTTACTGCTTCATTCAAACTTTGCACAAAATAAATTTTGGTAATAGTTTAGTGAGGTCTTTACAAAAAAAAATTTGTTTAACTGTTTCAAAATGGCGGCTATATAGAATTAATAAGATTTTTATCTTACACGTCTTTGAAATTTTGATTCCATCATCGTGAAAATTAAGCTTTACGTAATTACTTATTACATAGGTTATGGCTAATGTAATAGTTTTCAGAGGAATTCGGAGAATTTCTATGTAAAAACGGCACGCAGTTGTCTCGCTATCGTAAGCTAGCAAATTTTGAAACAGTAACAAAATGTAATAACACCACATTTTTACCAGTCGTTCTTGTACACACCCTTTCCTGATAAGGTATTTGTCAGTTATTTTGTGTAGCGCTTTCGTTTCGTTTTCTTGGTGATTTATGATTTCCTGATCACATGTAACTCTTAATTTTATTTGTGGTTTGATATCTCAGGAATTTGCCCTGAGTGTTTTCTCTTAGTTTGTTATTTTATTATATATATGTTGTTAACTTATTTTAATATAGGTTTAGTTAACTAGGCTTGTTTTCTAGTTAGACTACGTGTTTAGCCCTAGATAGACAAGGTATTTTTGGTGACACCCAGGATCAAATGAGGGTTAAAAAATGTCCACTCTGTAAACTATAGTTTTGAGAGGTTTTTTTCTATAAAACAATTATTAGTTATAGAAAATATGTTTTCTGCTAAAGAAATATATTGAATTAAGGTACCCTAAAAATATAATTTATATTTTACAAACAACTTGTAGCTGGAGAGTTGATCAGTTTTAAATTTCTCTACGCGCTGAACTAATCTGGTATTTCTGGATCTGTTTAAGCAATTACAACAATATTTGACTTTTCACTGTGTTTCTAACAAGCACACTTGTGACGCGAACAACAAACAATAGTTGCTTTATTTATCATATTCACAGGTGAGGCAGCAGCACAATACATGTGGCACCTGAGTCAAACATTGCAGGTGTACCAACTGTGACAGTGAAGAAAGCGGTAACGCATGCACTTTTGGAAAAACTACTATTGTAAAGAAAATTTATAAAAATACCATAAGTAGAAATTTATTAATCATTAATAAGTAGAACTTTTTTTAATGTAGTTATTTGCAAAACTCTTACTTATTGGGTTACAATTTGTAACAAGGATGGGTCAAAAATGTTCACGTGTTACTTTTTGCAGCATACAAAGCAAGAAAAAAATGCTAGACGTTTGAAATGGGTAGAGTAAGCTATATAAACAAAAATTTGTCTGACAAAATATTAAACAAAATTTTTTTTACAATATTGTTATTATTTTCAGGACGTTTTTCAAAAGTATGGGTATTTATTGACCCTGGCTCAATTTTAAACAATCTTATTACAATAATAAACAATAAGTTCCAGTAAATAATAAGCTGAACATTGAACTAGAATAAAAACATGAAATATACGTAAAACTTAAATCAATAAATTGCGTCATTATGTTAACTCTAAAGGGTTTCTTCGCTTAAAGCTTTGTGGGTAATTTGTATGAACAAGTTTATTGGCTTCCAAATTGACATGATTTTGCAGTCTTCTTTTATGAAGCACAGTGCATATTTTGATTATATCTTTTACAAAATTTAAATTTAAGTCGGCATTTAAGTTATCATTATGTTGGTACACTTGACATTTGTAATTGCTCTATTGATCATACTTTGTGTTCGTTGAATTATCATACTGTTACATTTCCTCGTTAAACTTCAAATTTAACAATCATAAGGCCAAATAGGTTTAGTGACAGATAGGTTCCTTTTTTTGTAAAGATTTAATTGCGATTTTCTCCCAATTAGTCAATACAATTGAGAAAATTTTAGCTTCATTTGCTCTGCCTTTTTACTACATGGATTTTCCAAGTTAATCGAAAATGTTTATCCAAAATGCACTACCAAATATTTTACAGACTTAACTTGCAGATTATTTTGAACAGATATGGAAATCGCTTGGCCAAGATAAATATGTGCTAATACAAATATTATGGGAGTTAATTTGATTGATTGATTGCAATCTTCCAATCTTGCATCCATTGTGTTATCTCATTAAGAGATATTGGAGGTTATGTGTTGATTCTCATAAGATAATATCCAATGACATAATTGCTGTATTGTTGGGCAGAAGTTGCTACAAAACTAAATATGTAAAAGTGTTATTTTGTTGAAAGAGACAAACGTTTACGGCAAAAGGTGCTACAAAACTAAATAGACCACTATATAAAAGCGTTATTTTGTTGAAAAACAAACGTTTAAAACACGTTTCAATGCAAATATTATGTGAGTTAATTTTGATTGATTGATTGCTATCTTCCAATCGTGTGTCCATTTTGTTATTTGAGTAAGTGTTGATTATGTTATGATTCTCATAAAATATTATGCACACACATAATTGTTGCATCGTCGGCAAAAGTAGCTACAAAACTAAATATGTAAAAGCGTTATTTTGTTGAAAGACAAACGTTTAGATTATCTATTTAACGTTAATGTTACATTTGTAATGTTTTCTAAAATGTAAAAAAATCCGTACCATTGAACTGTTCAGTGTTAAGAAATCCTTGAATCACGAAATCAAGATTCGTTCTATCCGTAATCATGTTCGGTCATGTAGGATTATGTAGGCTACAATGATGATTTGCTTATAAAGCGCAGAAAAATAGGGTCGGGGGAATCTAGAAGAGGAGGAAGAGTAGGAGGGGCGGGGAGGTCGCATGCTTTGGGGTTGTGAAGGGTAGCGAAACGTGAAATTGAGTTGCATGGTGTGAGAGACGGCGAACCGAGGAGGGGGAGAGGTTGTTGGTGGAAAAAAGAAAATGCTAATACCCCACATGTTACCCTCAGATATAAACTGAGTCGGAGTCAGGGGGTGACTTGGGGTGATGCCTATTGAAGGCACAATAACCGCCTCTAGGGAGTTCGCATTAATTATACAGCACCTGTATCTATCGATTGTAAGGCCTACAGTGCGGCCGAGTTAGGGGAGTACTATGATTCTACGGACTATTCTATTCTAAATCGGTATATTTATTGCTCTATTAACACTAACTGGTTTAGAAAAGCAAAGTTGAGGGATGTTTTGGTTTAGTCGTAAATTGCGTTTTAATCTTTTATGTGTTCTGTGAAATAGAGCAGATCTACGATATATTCAGTTTATGAAAGAGAATCACTCACTGATTCATTCATCAATCACAACATCATGTCTAGAACGTTTATAGCTAGTAGTGATGAGTTAAAGCGTTATTTTCTGATAACGGTTATTATAGGTGTTATTATTGTTATTATTTACTACTTCAATAACCGTTAGTAAATAACATACAACAAAATAACGCCCACTACTAATAACTAGATAACCGAAATTTCGTCTGAAGGGTTATGTAAGTAGGTGCTTGCTAAGAAAGCATATGAAAAACAACCTTCTAGAATTTATGTAGACCTACAGTAGTTTTTTCGTCATTTTAAAAGTAAATAGTGCAAACTCTCTCACATTTGATTATTTTCATCAAACAAAATTAGCTCGCTAGGTACAGTCAATTGTTATAGTTTGTTGTTGTTGTTTTTTTCTTAAGTAAAATTTTGTTTAATTAATTTTTTTTTTATATACTTTCATTCTTCGTGACGGCGATGATAACCTGAACGGTTTTTCGCCGGAAAAAAAAGAAAAAAAAGGTACAGTCAATGAAACAGGAAAATCAACAAAATTTTTCAAAAACATCAGAAAATGTCGGCAAAATTTGAACATAAGAAATTCACTGTTCTTATGCATAACGAAATAATACCGACGGTGAAAGGGTTTCTCTCACTTCGGAAGCTTTGGTTTATTTTATTAAAATCTGCTACATTGACTTCCAGATGAACTTTATGAAATAAAAGTTTTCATATGACAAAATTTCAAGAAAATTTGACGAACCGATTTTAAGAAACTTTACGATATTTTTGTTTTTTAATAGCTCCTAAACTAAATTTTTATATGATATAACCAAGTTTTGTTTGGGTACTTATGAACTACATTTCAGTAGTAAAATTTGATCAGCACATTTAAAAAAAACGATTGATTTCTGTTTTTAACCCATCAACAACAATCTGTAACTATTGAAAGTTGAAGATGCAGGTTATCTCATTTCGTTTTTACCGTTAGCCTACTTCAATTAAACTATTCGTACAAGCCTAATTATTGAAATTTACAAACCAAAAACAACTTTACTTAAATAAATAAATTTGCAATCTTAAATTTTGCATTGAAAGTGATAGTAAAATAATAACGTCTAATAGATTTTATTAACAATCTACAGGTGAAACTAAAAAAGTGGTATAAAACCAAAGCTACTATAATTTATGTAATTTAATCTGTTTAATTTGTCAGTTTATTAAATAAAAGAACAATGCAATAAAATACAGAGACCTGATCACGTGTAGGTCTACGTTTATAAAATTTTTAAGGTTAGGCCTTATTAATAAAATTAATAAACTGTAATAATTAAATAACTAATTATAATAAAAAATTGTAAACGATATGCCAGTGCGACACGTGTACAAAAAAAAAAAAAACAAAATAGATGCACAAACATAACAGTACTTTTATGCTAGCTATTCACAGAGCGAAGACTTGCTGTGTTTAATATGTTACATCCCCCTCCTAACTCACTTGCTATAAACATTTCAACTTATTGTAAGCCGGACAGTTATAAGCTGAAACTATGCAGGAAATCCACTGCACACGATGAAAAAATACAAGTTCCACCAACATTTTGGTAATTTGGACCCAAAATAGGGGCTACCATAAATAGTATAATATTGTATATAGAAATATATTGAACTGAAATGAACCTATTCTGATTTTGAAAGTAGTCTATAAATTTTATTACCTACATTATAATTGCGGGCGAAGCCACAACGGGTAACTAGTATGTATAAAAAACGGGTACTCTCTCTCTCTCTCTCTCTCTCTCTCTCTCTCTCTCTCTCTGTCTCTCTCTTTCTCTCTCTCTCTCTCTCTCTCTCTATATATATATATATATATATATATACATATTCCTTAATTCGATTAGGGAATCTAATTTAAGCAATTTTGAAAAAAGTTAAATAATTAAATCTTAATACATAAAAGCCAGGAAACTGAATTTTCTACCCAAATTTTTGAAGGAAGGCGCTGGAAATAAGACCATTTTTACGGAAATATTTCGCAAACTCTAAGAACTATAAAGCTGAACGTGGTATCAAGGTAGCCTATAAAGTAGGTTGTATTAGTGTAAGAATAAATTTCTTGTCCATAAATTTTAGTTAGGGTCCGAAAATGATTATTTTGGAAAATAATTTCCTTTTAGTATCACGGTAACAAAAAGGGAATTAATTTAACTTGATTGAATGATTGCCTTTATTTGACCCGATATTAGGACTGCCTGTTAATCTGTTCCAGTTAACCTCGCCACAAATTATAACGCAAAAATAAATTAATTAACAAGTTGAATGATAAAAATAAAACGTACAATATGATAATTATAATTAAAATTTGAAAAGAACAAACAACTTCATTAATTAAACGAAATAGAATATTTAATGATCTCGTCGTACAAACGAGAGATTTTTTTGAAAATTATGATAAAAGCTAACATAATCATCACGTTTCAAATTAAACACAAATCGAACAAGTTCAACAGTCATATCATTGTGGTGTTTAAAATGAAGCTATTTTGAAAATAATAATTGCATTTAGCGTTAAAATAATACATATTGGATAAGCTTATACGTTGTTCTAAATCGTTTGTTTTTTAATTATACGGAAATATTTTGTTTGCAAGATTTGTACATAACACCCTTTATGCATACTGTAAATCTAAAAAAGCTCTAATTTCAATGATAACCAGTTTTATCGTTTAGACGACAGAAGAACTTTATGATCGTTGGTTTTATATTTCCATAGAAGAGAACATAACGTAACCCATTCCCATTGTGAGCCTACACATCTGCTCTCCGAGATAAATGCGTATTTTTATGGATTCGTGGGTTATACAACAATTGTTATTGTGTTGGAGCTTATGATAAACTATACTGTACGAAATAATATATGTAGGCCTATTTTTTATTGCCATTACAAAATGAGCTATCGGAGCTGCCATTGTGGTAAGATCTAGACCCGGGTCTGACTTTTAGAGCTCGTTTTGAGAGTATAATTTTACACACTTTAAAAATTATATGTGTAATTTTTAATATATGGGAGTTTTAGGTATTGAGCGTTTGTTTCTTGTTTTTGGTTTTAGGATTTTAAAATAGACTTAGGGATCTAGGGTCGTGTTTTAGGTATTTGAAAACGAAAGTCGATTCGATGGTTAAAAATAAAAACTAAGAATACGTGTGGTCAGAGATAAACAAGTCACAAAGAAAACGAAATAGTTGAAAGATACCGCATCACAATAGGGATGTGTGCAGGTCAAAAGAAACAACACGCTGTACTTTGTCTTTTACGTTAGGCACTTGAGAACGAAAGTCGATTCGATTGTTAAAAATAAAAACTAAAAATACGTGTGGTCAGAGATAAACAAGTCACAAAGAAAACGAAATAGTTGAAAGATACCGCATCACAATAGGGATGTGTGCAGGTCAAAAGAAACAACACGCTGTACTTTGTCTTTTACGTTAGGCACTTGAGAACGAAAGTCGATTCGATTGTTAAAAATAAAAACTAAAAACACGTGTGGTCAGAGATAAACATGTCACAAAGAAAACGAAATATTTGAAAGATACCGCATCACGACAGGGACGTGTTCAGGTCAATGGAAACAACACGTTGAACTTTGTTTTATGTTAGGCAGTTGAGAACGAGAATAGATTCATAATCCTAAAACATTGTGTATTGTTTTACACGCGAATGATAGGGCATGTTTGAATACTAAATAATTTAAAAGAAATAATAAGAAAATTACACCGTTAACACGTTCACGATGACGTGCGTCTCCAATGACGCACGATACGACTGCCGATAAGGCAAGGGTGTGTCACACGCTAGTCTTAAAAATAAGCTGCGTGTGTCACGAGTGACGCACTTTTTTACTTTATATGGGTTTATTTATAATGACGCCCATGTTTGAAGCCTAGAATTGTGTTGTACGACTATTTTAAAGTATGCTAGAGTAATCTTAGTCGAATTAGATTTTGGTCTATTGTATTTATTTGTTTCTTTACCCTGGCACACGCTATAGGTAATTTAAAATGACAACAAATTTAAATTCAATAGAAGTGTTAGAAGCATCTTTTTAATTTTAAACTGAATATTAATTATAAAATATGAAGCACTATTATATTTCGGCCTACTGATTTTTTTTTATTATCTTGGTGTTCTCTTTACTGGTAAACTAAAATGAAAACCATTCAAAATAATAACATTTATTTATTGACAATTATAACACTAAAACATCACAGAAGAAATCTTGGAGTCTTTTACTTGAAACTTTCTGTGTGTACGGATCAAACAGTGTGCCACCAGTGACGCACTACGCCTATTATAGCAATGGGTTTAAAAATAGGCATCGTGTGCCACCAGTGACGCACGGACATAACCTCTAAAATGTATTGAATACATTTTTCTTCCTGTTGAATATCACCTAAAATAGACAAATATTCTAACAACTTTACTGAAACATTTACGCCTATAGTTGAGATTTTATGTTGATTACCAGAACACAAAATGTTTTGACATGTAAAAACAGCCGTGTCGTGAACGTGTTAAAATTATTACATGTAATTAAATTAATTAAATGGTAATTTTAAAATAAACAAAATTGCACGAGTATTTGGCGAATGTAACTTTTTGTTTTAAAATTATCCAAAGAAACATTAATCAAAATTTTTTTTTAATTTATTAAGACAGACTATTTTAACAATAAACTATCGGTTTTTCTTGTTATCTACAGTAAATATGTTGTACGATGACACATGTCGGTACCGAATTGCCATCTTCAGACCATCATTAATAAAAAAAACACTTTTCAAGCCGTCAAAAGTTGAACAAAATTAAAAACATGTTGGCGTTACATTACAACAAAAATTATTTGAATATGAGCACAAAATAGTTAGTCCTGATTTTAATGTAATTTGTTTTAGAACTTTTTATAATCTCGTGTGATTTTCGTTTTAATTATAAAGGTTTTGATGACGTCACTCACCTCGCGCATCCGTAGGTGCTGAAACATATAATCACACAATATTTTCACTGTAAGTCAGAACACGTAACAAGCAAGGATTGCAATAAGTTTTGTTAATTCCTTTAAAATTATCTGATACGACAACAACAATAACCACTGCACGCAGCTGTCTCGCTGAAATATATAAGCATTTAATATCAACATAATCCGTTTTTAATATAGCCTATGAACATTTATCTCATCTACTCTATAAATATGAAAACATTACGTCTAATTTTTGATAATCTCAATTCACCCATTATAATCATAAACTAGTGCAATTAATTTTCTAATTCCATTGAAAATAGGATAATTATCCTAACGGCGGCGAGGGTTCAATTTGGATTTTCAATTTAATTTTGAAATTTTCAAAAGCTAATATATACAGATTTTAATGTTGATTATAATGGTGAAATCATACTTTCGAGAAAGGGAAAAATTATTAAAATATTTTTGGAAATTGGCTAACATCACATCATTTGTGTGATTCGAGAAGTTTTTTTTTTTTGGTGTTTAACGTCCGTCGAGAAGGTTAAAACCTATATATATATATGACGTAGATAAGATAATCCGATTTTAAATAGTAATTTATTTAATTTGTTTCAATATATTTTTTGATCACCTGATACATAAGCGTTTGCGACTGTATATTAAAAGGACATTTTCAGTTATTTTAATTCATATTAGATAAGAAAAATATGAAGTTTTAAATACATATAAAATATATATTACTCTGGTTGATTTTATTAATATCATTATGTTCTTCGGTATTACCGTATCCTAAGATTGAAACTGCAGATTTGTGCTAACTGAAGCATCAGATGATAGAATACTTTTGTTTGAAATCTATCTAAATCTGGCAAAAACTTAGTCATTTAATTTTAGTTTCATGTTCGCCTCTTCTTCCAAAAATATGCAAATGATCATTTCGTTTCCGAGCGCATTTATCATCGTGAAAAGTTCTGTACTGTTCCCTTAAAAGTGTTTTTCCTTAAAAAAGAAATATATTTTTAAAACGATTAATAATTTTTAATTTTATAATTTTGATTTTTTAAAAACCTTTAGGTGTGCAGTTCAGAGACGCAGCAGATTGACCGGTGTTTAGTCACATCGACCACCGGGCTCCATATATATATATATATATATATATATATATATATATATATATATATATATATATATATATATATATATATATGTATGTGTGTGTGTGTGTGTGTGTGTGTGTGTGTGTGTGTGTGTGTGTGTGTGTGCGCGCGTATATAGCGTGTGTGCGTGCGTGTGTGTGTGTGTGTGTGTGTGTGTGTGTGTGTGTGTGTGTGTGTGTGTGTGTGTGTGTGTGTGTGTGTGTGTGTGTGTGTGTGTGTGTGTGTGTGTGTGTGTGTGTGTGTGTGTGTGTGTGTGTGAAGGTTCTTAGTTCTAACCGCAATTACTACCATTGCTTCCCCCCCTTACCGTCCGTTAACGCTAATTCATAGACATTAAAAAAAAAAAATTGGCAGTCGCGGGACTAGCAGACAGAAGTGAAAACTTAAATATTAATTTCATTTGAAACTGAACTAATATATATTGATTTACATTTTAATTCATGATTCGAATATTTTCTTAAAATTCATTATAAGAAAGAAGTCTTACAGGGATAGTTTGTACATTCATTATAAATTCATCTTTTTTAATTTATATTTTACATTTTTATATTTTTTTTGTTTTTAAAAACACATGATGGGCTGCAAAAATCCAGTACAAATACAAAATATGTGGTTGTATTTATAATATAATTTAATATTGCAATGATTATAATAACGCAATAACGCACAATATAAATATTATACACAGTACACACGCATTCAATAATTTCTACGAGGTGAAATTAACTTTTTTGTATACACCTATTTTATGTTATTATTTTATAACACTACAAATATAATAATAAATAAATAAACTAAAGGTCTGCGCATATTATGACGTGTTGCGTATATTTCCAATAACGTGCTTTGATACTAATAACCCGTTCATGTAGCCTATCTACGTGTATGTATAGCCGTATAGCGCTGCGCAATGCACAAGTTGTCTGCTGTTTATACTTTCACAGTTCACATATACACTAATACAAATATCACACGTGTACTGCACTTTCGGCAGTCCTGGCGTGCTGCAGCTCGCAGCTGTATTGAATTGATATGTCTCACCGTATACAGATTTAGCGTGACGCGTGCTCAATGCTTTTTACCCACCCAAAAAGTGCTAAACGCGCCTAAAGAAGTTTTCACATTTAAAACAAATGCTGGAATTACTTTTTAGTTTAATTTAATTGTTTGTAGTTAAATAAGAAAATCAAAACATATAGGTAAGGTAGGTGGGCGTCTTTAAACTTTTGTGGTCACATCAACATGTTCTGACAATACCACACGAGCAACAAGCGAACAAACCTTCAAGAAGAAAGATAGACAGGAAAGGTGTTCACGAACTTAAATAAAAGAAACGGTTTTTCTTTTTCAATATTTGTTTTGCTCAAGAAGATAGGATACAAGCACCGCTTGGGTAGGTGCTCGGAATGCTCCTGCTAAGGGCGAAGGACGGAGGACTGGTATCACTTGCACAGACCGACCTGTCAGGTGTCAAAATGTCAACCGCAGATGGACAAGGACAAGGGAGGGCTCCTAACGCCCACACGCGTTCTAAGAGGGGGAGGAGAGGATTATTTCCAAAACAAGGTATTCTTTTGAAAGCTTCCCTTATTGTTCTTTTCAAAACATATACGGCCAATTAGTTTTTACGTAGAGTTTCGCTTCGCATTAGTAGATGAAGCTCAAAAATACACTAAAGCCTAGTATATGTAGTTTATGAAAGCGTTATGACTTACATTGGACTAAAAGCTATTGAAGCTGTCATCGTAGTAAACAAAAAATTCGGGACTATGAAATTAGCGCAGGACCTGCCGTTCCACGACTCTTTTCAGAAGCAGCATTGTTCTAACGTTTCGCAAAAATAGTACTGGCATCTTCTAGGTGGTTCTTTCTCCTCAAGTTTGAAGTAGAATCAAAGAACACAACATTTGTTGTGTTACGAAGATTGTAAAAGAATATCGGCATTTCGACAGCACTTGGAACGGGAACGTTCTAGAAGATGCCAGGTACGATTTTGTCTAAAACGTAAAACAATGTGTCTCCTTATCTTCAGTGGATGTACTCTTGTTTTTAAAATGTAGTTTATAGTTTTCAATTCGTGAAAGAACACTAATTAACAACACACACACACACACACACACACACATATATATATATATATATATATATACAAATGCCGCCTCGGTGACCTAGTTGATAGCGAACTGGGCTTTCACCCCGACGACCCGGGTTCGATTCCCGGCCAGGGCTTGTCATTGTCGTACGCTATAAATCATCCCATCGTCTGCATTAGCCCAAGTGTGCACAATAGTCGGAGGTTAATATATATATATATATATATATATATATATAAACACACAAATACACGCACGCGCGCGCGCGCACTCTCGCATACAGAAACACATACAAAAAAACACACACACACACACGCACCACACAAACACACACACAATTGTTGTCCGATTTGGTTCAAATGTCGCACAAAAATCAATTTTTTAATCGCTTGCCCATATTAGTTAACCAGCAGAATCGGTTTGATCGCTTCAGAACTGAGGCAATTCTAAGTCATATCTTGTCAACACACATTGGTTCAGTCTTAAATTCCCGCTAAACGTTTAAACCGATTTTTCTATGTGAAAAAGTTGTGCAAGCAATTACTCAAAAATAATTTTCGTGGCAAATCAAATCAGGCCTAAATTGTGATCACAATATATGCGATATATGTATATACGATATACAATATATCACAATATATACGAGGGTTGTCCGTAAAGTAAGGTTCCCAAGGCGCTATAGTCGCTGCGAACGTTGTTACATGGGATCCGGTGACCTTGGCTTGTAGCTTGGTTCCTCCACTCCCTATCCTCACTCCGCGAGCGGTCTGCGACGCTCAGTCTTGGCTTGGTAGCCGTTAATAACGGAATTGCCTCTTCTGCCTCCCGCCAGGTGCGAATTATGCTCTGTGATTCGTTTTTTGTGTGCAAAAAACACTGTATCGGTGGACATTCATATCCAACTGTGTGAAGACTACGGAGAAAAATGTATGAGCATAGAACACGTGCGCAAATGGTGGAGAGAATTCAAAGATGGACGTTCATGACAAATACCGTTCCGGACGGCCATCTTTTTCGGACGAAACGATTGCGAAAGTGGAAGAAGCAATGCTGAACGATAGAAAGGTGACTGTTCGGGAGCTCTTCGAGATGATCCCTGATGTCAGCAAGACTTGCATTGATAAATTTTGACGGACCATTTAGGGTTTGCATAGTGGGTATAGCATAGGGTTTGACGGACCATTTAGGGT
This sequence comes from Callitettix versicolor, assembly GCA_022606455.1. NCBI lineage: Eukaryota > Metazoa > Arthropoda > Insecta > Hemiptera > Cercopidae > Callitettix > Callitettix versicolor. The sequence goes on from CM040182.1 coordinate 46,641,113, forward strand.
ATAGCAAGTGGTTTGTGCAAAAGGGGTCCTAAGCAGACCACAAACGGCAACGTATTGATGCGTCCCGCGAATTTCTTCTGGCCTACGAAACCAATGGGAAGAAATTCTTGGTCTCGATTGTCACTGGGGACGAGACCTGGGTACACTATACGACACCAGAAACGAAAGAACAATCACGTCAGTGGAAACATCCAGAATCACCGAAGCTACGGAAGTTCAAACAAACACTGTCTGCCGGCAAAGTCATGACGAGCGTGTTTTGGGAGAGGAAGGGGTTATTGTTGTGCGAATTCATGGATACCTGCACAACAATCAATGCTGATCGTTACTGTGAGACGTTAAGGAACCTTCGTCGCGAGATTAAAAACAAGAGGAGAGGTATTCTCATGAAGGGAGTTTGTTTCCATCAAGACAACGCTCGTCCGCACACCGCCCGTGTAACAACCGATCTCATCAACCAATTTGGATGGGATACTGTCACACATCCTCCCTACTGCCCGGGCTTAGCCCCAAGTGACTACCATCTCTTCCCTAATTTGAATAAACCGTAGGTGGGACGTATTTCAGTACCGGAGAGGAGCTGAAAAAAAAGTTTTAAGCTACCTTCGCGGCGCGGCGGGAGAGTTTTTCGACTCAGGCATGCAAATAATGGTTCACTGTATGCAAAAATGCATCGATCTCAACGGCGATTATGCCAAAAAATAGAATAAACTGTAAGCTTTCCAAAAATGTATTATTCAATGCAAATAAACATGTTTTTCATTGTGAAAAATTATTGGGAACCTTATTTTACGGACAACCCTAGTATGTATGTATGTATATATATATATATATATATATATATATATATATATTTTTTTTTAACGTCCGACACTTGGGCTAATGCAGACAGATATATATATATATATATATATATATATATATATATATATATATATATATTGTTTAACGTCCGACTATTGTGCACACTTGGGCTAATGCAGACAATATATATATATATATATATATATATATATATATATATATATATATATATATATATAGTGGTACTCCTGCATTAACCTCACACATATTGGTTATTGAGCCTTGATGTCTCACCTGAAACTATCTTTTATCAAGGTATGATTTTAACAGAGTATAAAAGTTTGAAGACAGATTTTTCTTTATTTTATATAAGAGACCAGTATGCCATACTTTATCGAAAGCTTGTGTCACATCCAGGAAAACTGCTGAGCAATATGTCTTATCTTCAAAGCTCTGATTTAACCATACGATGAACCTGCTCAATGGCTCCATGCTGCTGGCGGAAACCAAATTGATGATCAGGAATTAGATTTTTAGAGGAAATAATTGGCATTAATCTTTTAAGGATCAGTTTCTCCAGGATCTTAGATGCAATTGGAAACAGACTAATAGGACGATAATATATATATATATATATATATATATATATATATATATATATATATATATATATATATATATTACTATAATAAGGATTTGCAGTGTGGTTCCAGGTCTGGGTCTTACCACGATGGACGCTGTAATGGCTCTAATTTCCAAGTAAAATTCGCAATTAGTAGAACAAAGCTTAGCAATTAGGTTAGCTGACATTTTTAAACAGTTAGAAAAGATTGAGACTATAGATGTGATCAGTGTGACGTAAGCTAAATCGATTGTCACGATTTGTTTTTAACGATTATCATAAAAAAAACAATAATATATTTCTTGTACAAGATATTTTATTTGCAGTTACGTTAAGTAAGTTAAAATTCTATTAAAATGTTAAGCAACTAATAGCTAATTACAACTTGTTTTTGAAAACTCTGGAAAGAGTCTGTTGTTGACAGTTTTTGATTAGGCCTAACAAGTACTTTATTTTAAAATTTGTTGTTAAAATCGCGCTTACAAAAATAAGTGGCATAGACACCTGCCTCGGAATGATAGCGGAACAAATTAAGTGAACGTAGACTGCTTCTCTCCTCTCTTCACTCTCCTCTCTCCTCTCTCCTCTCTTCTCTCTTCTCTTCTCTCTTGTTTACCGATTTTGTCATTGCTCAGTGAACTGGCACTGAGTTTGTTGACAAATCCAAATCTGTAACGCTGTTCTCGCACAGCGTTATCTATCGGTGATCACAGTAACTAATTTATCTGAGATTACTCTGCACGGATGCGTTGAGTAGTGATAGGCAACCAACAATAACGTGTTTCCGTTAATCTTTACAAAATTTATTTAGCTCCACTCTTAATTGGTTTGTTCGTGAGAAGAAAATCCTACACTGTAATTTAAACCCACTTCCACACTACTTACAGCTCTGAAACTTTGCAATCACATGTACACTAGATAACAATGCTATTTTTGAAGTGACTACTTCTTAACGCGAGGTATGGGTGTATGTTTTGCACGGGGAAAAATTCAGTTTGCCGTCACGGGACGCTCTACCAACACGGAACGCTCTAACACATCCATACGCGCACTCTAGTGACTTGGTTTGTTTTGTGATTAATAAAATGTATTTTTGAAGTGAAAAGTTCTATGGTCGCGGTTGACAAAACATGGGTATAAACGTTTGCTTTCGCGTCACGCTTGACTCTATAATGCATACCTCACAGCATATATTGTTCTTGTATATATCTAGACTGGAAGTGATTACTTCTAAATACAGCTGATTTCGCACAATAGATTCAATATCATTTCAATTGAGGTTAATTTTATTGTTCTTGTTAATTTAAAAAATGCGTATTTTCTAAATGCGTGTAGTTAAATTATTTAATGTATATGGCCTATACCAATTTTTGAATACCATAATCACAAATATTATATTTATTATTATACTTAGACTGTATAACTGTCATGTAGAATTATGATAAATAGGGTTATAAATTGATTAATTATTAATTTCCCTTATAAAGCCTAAGATACTCAAATCCATAGTCTGTGACAGTTTCAGTTATTTTTTAAGTTGTGTACCTACGCACACGCGAAATTTAATATGAAAATAATTTTCAAGAGTTGCCCTTTCCTGCATGCATCTAAATTTTTATAAACAATTAAATCATAATAGTGATAAAGTATACAGTCAGGCATGCCAAAAGAAGTAGTCACTTCTGTCGGTCAGCCCCGCACTGCCTAAGTTTTAATCATGAAAACGATTCTAGTCCGAGTATATGAAGGAGTAATATTTCGCAGCATATTCTTAAAACATTGCCTGGCCACCGCCCCACGACAGCGCTCTGACGCGCTCGTGTTCTTTCCCGCCAAATGTTACTGAACTAACTTTGTTGAAAATGTTCTCTTTCTACGCGGTCAAAGTTTTGGTAGCACGAGTCGTTAAGGCAGCACTGCAGGAAGTAGCCAGCAACTACACTCGTCATCGTTGTATCAGAGGCTGACATCATGAAATGAAAGTAGTCGTTCGGGCTTTATACAAGGTACCTTTGTACCAAATTTCAAAACAACCGGTCAATGCGTTTGGCCAAAACTGCGTAACAAACACACAAACCAAATGACAAACGGTCCAGTTGTATCGAAGTCCTCGCTTCGTCGGTCAACAATAAGCAATGGCTACAATAAAAAAATTATGTGCCAAGGTCAGGATTGAAACCAAAGCGTGTAGAACTCATTATTTCATGTTCAATAAAACATGTATGTTTTATTCGTGTTAAGTTAGCGATATAAAATTACCCATAAACATCTCATCTCTCACCATCTTATATAGAAAATTTCGAAGCAAGCCTAGCAGAATTTATGAAACACTACTAAATAGATAATAATTAATTATTGATCCGAAAAAGGTTTTATTTAATGTGCAAATTTTTCTGCCACGCCACCTATAATTGACTATAAATAATAGTTTAGGTCGCTGTTAACGTATCTTTCATTTACTCCCAAGATTATAGTGACTTGGAAAAAAATATTTCTTATTTTAGTTCGTTAAATAAAAACAACATTTTTGCTAAAATACACATGTTCTGACAGACATTGTGAAAACATTTTTTTCGATTTTAAAACTGACAGAGTAGCGATTTTGAAAATTCATTATTTTATTGTATAAGATAGATACAAAGAATTTTACTTGATTATCGTGAATGAAATAGTTTCATTTCAAATTAAACATAACTCAAAAGTAAAAACAGTACAAAAATTATATATCCTACACAAAGGGTTATGTAAAGCATACAAAGGCAAGATAATGTTTTGTAAAGCCGGAAACATTTTAATGTTGTTATTCTTTGTATAGTACATATTTCTGCATTTTCTAGTTTCAAACACTTTATATTTGTTGGCGCGTTTCTGAATACCTCCATTTTTAAAACTTATTCATGTACTACAATAAGTAAATTAATAAGTATTTAAAATGTTAGATTTTCGAAACGCGTCAAACAAATATAAAGCTTTGAAGGTAGAAAAGGCAGAGGTATGCACTAAACACAATTACAACTTTCCTAGTGGGGAAACTGATTGCAGTAAGAATGTAATCTGATAGTTACTGCCAGAATAAATAGGAATTGACGATGAATAAAGGAATAGGCCGTCAAAAAGGAATGAAAAAAGACTTCCCCCGACAAATTAAAAAAAGACTGTAAAATATTTAGTTTAAATAAAATAACATACATAAAACGTGTGGTGTGTTCTTATTGGAATATTTGTTTTAGAAGTAATTTTCTTCGTACCAATAATAACGCAGCAAAAAAACGCCACTTTTTGACAGCATAATTTTTTTACAACTAATTATATTGAGAAAAACGTATGATTTTAAGAAACAAGTTTTGGTTGTCGTTAGACACGCTAATATACACTTTTACCATGATTAGAAAATTATGTGACTGCTTGCTTATGTTAAAGAAGATTTCAAGCGAAGTCGTCGTTTAGGTTTTTCCGTAACAAAGAATAATGTACAAAAAATGTGATTTTATTATTTAAAAAAAAAATTATTTAATGATAGAATATTTATGTTATTATTAGAATTTATTCAGACATTTGCCATCATTTTCTTTATAAAACAATACACTACGTTTTGATAGTAGGACATGAAATCTAGCCGTCTGCTCAAGTGCCTAACACCATACATAAACTTTTGACTAGTAGCCTAAACATTGCACATCCCAGTTTCGATACAATATTTGTCAGATATAGTGTAGCTTTAGTTTATAGTATTTTAACATATGTCTTACATTCTAGTTGCTAAGTTTATGTTTTAAGTTTGGCACTTCTATGTTTTGTGTTAGAAGTTGGGCATTTGCAGTCGAGAGTTGAGCCACACTTTCAAATCTTCGTATATTGTTTTTATATGCGAAAATAAAGTACTCTCAGTAATCCGGCGTATATCGGACATAACTAGAGCCGGATTGCCGAAAACGACGGATTATTGGAAAGGAAAAAAATAACAGTACATTAATATGTAAATTGAGAAAAAGTAATTACAAAACAGTATACTTTTGTTATAATAACTGAATTATACGAGTTGAAAAAGCTTCAAAAAAAACTGAAAAAACTATTAAAATTACCGTGAAAAACATCTAAACTTCCCTGTGTACGTTACAGTACAGAGTAAGCCCCCTTTCGCATTGTAAACTTGACTTGAAACTAAACTTAAATTATTTACTCTTTCTTAAAACTTCTGCCCCGCAGGAGGGTGCAGACTAGCTGCACCTATTGAGAGGATTTAGACGTCCCTCGCGGTACCCGAGTCTAACACACACTTACACTTACAACACTACACTTACGACTTTAACACTTTACACTTACTCATACATTTAGGGAGGCGATAATAGCCTCAATGTGCTTTTCGTCTTAAAATAACAAAAACAAAAAACCTTAAAACTTCTCTATGAACGTAGTAAGAACATTAACATCGCAGGTACTTTTCACCAGAAATAGACAAAAAAACAAATTTCTTAAATTTAACGAGCCCCCCCCCCCCGTCACTGGCTTTAAAGTCATCTTTGTTCGTCAATTTTTTAATAAAAACCTTTCATTCCTTACGCATTATCTCCCCAGAAATTGGTGTATGCCTGTGTCTTGTAAAAACCAAGGAAAGCGCTTCTTCGATCTACGGAAACTCGCCGAATTTTATTGTTTTTTTTGTTTACTTTGACTCACACTCGGGGTTGTTGACGCACGATTTTAATTTTTTATTTTTAAAAAACACAAATAAACAACACAGATGGATTACTGGACATGCCGGATTATCGCGGGTGTAATCTAATGGTAAATGTCCGAATAAAAAACAATTATAACATGTTAATATAGTCTGGGCACTGTAAGATTTTCTAAAGTTCGTATTGTTAAACTAAATATTTTGAGGAATATTACAGTCTCTAGGCCTATGTGTTTTCAAACTCGATACTTATTCTTAAATCTTCTATGCCACGCCAATTTATTCCAATAAATCAATTTATGTCTTAGCGCCCTACAAATTTCATTAGCGAATAACCAGTGGAAAATGAGCTGTTAGACCAGCAATTACCGTAACATCCAGACTGAAAGTAGGATGAAAGCCAATCAAACTTTATAAACTATATATATATATATATATATATATATATATATATATATATATATATATATTATAATATGTAATAATATATAATGATATATAATAATAAAATAATAAAAGAGACGCAGCAGACTGATCGATGTCTTGGGCACATCAACCACTTAGCACTTATATATCGTTTTTAGTCTTACGAAAAGAGATTCAATGTGGCTGACAAGGTCCACAGCCTCGTAAAAGTCTAAAAACTAAAAACAAACATTCAAGGCTAGCCTTCTTACCTTTTTACCACCTAGTGTATCGGCCTCGAATGTTTGTGTTTGCTTAGCTTAGGCATCTAGGATTGTGTTCTAGTAGTTACGTTTATGTTTTAAGTTAGCACTTGAGAACAAGAGTTGGTTTATAGTCTTGAAAAGTACGAAGATATCTTGTATAAAGTCCAAATGATGTATGTATACAAACTTTTTCAGTTTATTTCAGTTTTAATATGGCTGTCTCTGATTTATGGGTGTCAAGTATACGCAGTTTTAATCAAACACATTGGCCGATTGTTTTAAAACTTGGTACTAAGATACCTTGTAAAAATCCCGACAGACGAATATGTAAGATTTTTCCCATTCACTTCCGTTTCAAGATGGCGAGCTCTGATTCAACGTTGAGTTGTTGGTTACTTCCTTTAATCCTGGTTGAACGGCAAAATATATCATAATTTTGACCGCATCGGGGGAAAATAACATAAAATTTCTAACATATTTGGTCCAGTAACATTTTTTGTAAATATTTCTGTTAAGGCTTAAATTGGCGAACAAATTTATGAACACTCTGTACATTAAATAAGAATATATTGCGAGGTCTACTGTTCCTTGAACTACTACTAATAATATGGATAAGGTAGGTTATTTTCCTGTACAGACTGATTAAAAAACAATGTTAGAGCAGCGCACCTAGTGGCTAAAGTTTGCACTTTGTCGGTACGGTATTTCGAAACAAAAACACCTTGTGATAGGAATCAAATGAGCAGCCGCCGTAAACACAAAGGCCGAGCAAAAACATGCTCTAAGAAGTAAAAAGAACGCATTGAAAAATGATGTGTTGGATGTTAGAGGATATTAGTTCCAGACCGCTATAGAATGACTTGGAACATTGTTTTGTTGGCGCCATTAGAGGTTAGAGCAGAACCTGAGTGTGGACACCCGACGGAGTAAGCCTAGACCGCGTGATTAATGAATGCGCTCTTTTATCCTTTATCCTTTATCCTGCACAAATCAAAACTTTAGCTTAGAGTTACTCTCCATTACTGTCAACACCGATGACTTTGTAAGCTTACAGGATATATAGTAATTACATATCACTAGCTGTGATCCGCGGCAATGCAAGCGATGCATTCCGTGATTTAATAAAAATAAACGTTGGAATTGTAGTTCAATGAAATTGTCATAACTTACACTAGTTCAAATAAAACCAGACCTGGCAATATATTTATTTTTAATTAATACACAGAGCGCTCCACGACAGCACTTATAACTATTTCCTCCCAATTTAACCGGTAACCGTTATATTTACGAAAAGTGTTACCCGACAAACTTTATTGAAAATTTTATACTCTTTCTACAAGAAGGTGTAAAAATTATGACAGATTTTGCCGTTCTACCAGTATAACAGAAAATAACCAGCAACTACACTTTCAACGTTGAATCACAGCCCGCCATCTTGAAACAGAAGTAAATGAGAAAAATCTTACACATACGTCTTTCGACTTTTGTACAAGGTACGTTCCTATCAAATTTCAAAACAATCAGTCATTACATTTGATTAAAATTGCGTACAATCGTCATCGTTAAATCAGAAGCAGCCGTCTTGAAACAGAAGTAAATGGAAAAATCTTACACATACGTCTTTCAACTTTTGTACAAGGTACGTTCCTATCAAATTTCAAAACAATCGGCCATTAAGTTTGATTAAAATTGCGTACAATCGTCATCGTTAAATCAGAAGCAGCCGTCTTGAAACAGAAGTAAATGGAAAAATCTGGTACATACGTCTTTCGACTTTTGTACAAGGTACGTTCCTATCAAATTTAAAAACAATCGGTCAATACGTTTGATTAAAATTGCGTACAATCGTCATCTTTAAATCAGAAGCAGCCGTCTTGAAACAGAAGTAAATGGGAAAATCTGACACATACGTCGTTCAACTTTTGTACAAGGTACGTTCCTATCAAATTTAAAAACAATCGGCCATTAAGTTTGATAAAAATTGCATACAATCGTCATCGTTAAATCAGAAGCAGCCGTCTTTAAACAGAAGTAAATGGAAAAATCTGACACATACGTCGTTCAACTTTTGTACAAAGTACGTTCCTATCAAATTTCAAAACAATCGGCCATTAAGTTTGATTAAAATTGCGTACAATCGTCATCGTTAAATCAGAAGCAGCCGTCTTGAAACAGAAGTAAATGGGAAAATCTGATACATACGTCTTTCGACTTTTGTACAAGGTACGTTCCTATCAAATTTAAAAACAATCGGCCATTAAGTTTGATTAAAATTGCGTACAATCGTCATCTTTAAATCAGAAGCAGCCGTCTTGAAACAGAAGTAAATGGGAAAATCTGACACATACGTCGTTCAACTTTTGTACAAGGTACGTTCCTATCAAATTTCAAAATGATCGGCCATTACGTTTGATTAAAATTGCGTACAATCGTCATCGTTAAATCAGAAGCAGCCGTCTTGAAACAGAAGTAAATGGAAAAATCGGACACATACGTCGTTCAACTTTTGTACAAGGTACGTTCCTATCAAATTTCAAAACAATTGGCCATTAAGTTTGATTAAAATTGCATACAATCGTCATCGTTAAATCAGAAGCAGCCGTCTTGAAACAGAAGTAAATGGAAAAGTCTGACACATACGTCGTTCAACTTTTGTACAAGATACGTTCCAATCAAATTTCAAAACAATCGGCCATTACGTTTTATTAAAATTGCATACAATCGTCATCGTTAAATCAGAAGCAGCCGTCTTGAAACAGAAGTAAATGGAAAAATCTGACACATGCGTCTTTCGACTTTTGTACAAGGTACGTTCCTATCAAATTTAAAAACAATCGGCCATTAAGTTTGATTAAAATTGCGTACAATCGTCATCGTTAAATCAGAAGCAGCCGTTTTGAAACAGAAGTAAATGGGAAAATCTGACACATACGTCGTTCAACTTTTGTACAAGGTACGTTCCTATCAAATTTAAAAACAATCGGTCATTAAGTTTGATAAAAATTGTATACAATCGTCATCGTTAAATCAGAAGCAGCCGTCTTTAAACAGAAGTAAATGGAAAAATCTGACACATACGTCTTTCAACTTTTGTACAAGGTACGTTCCTATCAAATTTAAAAACAATCGGTCAATACGTTTGATTAAAATTACGTACAATCGTCATCGTTAAATCAGAAGCAGCCGTCTTGAAACAGAAGTAAATGGAAAAATCTGACACATGCGTCTTTCAACTTTTGTACAAGGTACGGTCCTATCAAATTTCAAAACAATCGGTCAATACGTTTGATTAAAATTGCGTACAATCGTCATCGTTAAATCAGAAGCAGCCGTCTTGAAACAGAAGTAAATGGAAAAATCTGACACATACGTCGTTCAACTTTTGTACAAAGTACGTTCCTATCAAATTTCAAAACAATCGGTCAATACGTTTGATTAAAATTACGTACAATCGTCATCGTTAAATCAGAAGCAGCCGTCTTGAAACAGAAGTAAATGGAAAAATCTGACACATACGTCGTTCAACTTTTGTACAAAGTACGGTCCTATCAAATTTCAAAACAATCGGCCATTAAGTTTGATTAAAATTGCGTACAATCGTCATCGTTAAATCAGAAGCAGCCGTCTTGAAACAGAAGTAAATGGAAAAATCTGACACATGCGTCTTTCAACTTTTGTACAAGGTACGGTCCTATCAAATTTCAAAACAATCGGTCAATACGTTTGATTAAAATTGCGTACAATCGTCATCTTTAAATCAGAAGCAGCCGTCTTGAAACAGAAGTAAATGGGAAAATCTGACACATACGTCGTTCAACTTTTGTACAAGGTACGTTCCTATCAAATTTAAAAACAATCGGCCATTAAGTTTGATAAAAATTGCATACAATCGTCATCGTTAAATCAGAAGCAGCCGTCTTTAAACAGAAGTAAATGGAAAAATCTGACACATACGTCGTTCAACTTTTGTACAAAGTACGTTCCTATCAAATTTCAAAACAATCGGTCAATACGTTTGATTAAAATTACGTACAATCGTCATCGTTAAATCAGAAGCAGCCGTCTTGAAACAGAAGTAAATGGAAAAATCTGACACATACGTCGTTCAACTTTTGTACAAAGTACGGTCCTATCAAATTTCAAAACAATCGGCCATTAAGTTTGATTAAAATTGCGTACAATCGTCATCGTTAAATCAGAAGCAGCCGTCTTGAAACAGAAGTAAATGGAAAAATCTGACACATACGTCGTTCAACTTTTGTACAAGGTACGGTCCTATCAAATTTCAAAACAATCGGTCAATACGTTTGATTAAAATTACGTACAATCGTCATCGTAAAATCAGAGCCCGCCGTCTTGAAACAGAAGTAAATGGACAAATCTGACACATACGTCTTCCGATTTTTGTACAAGGTACGTTCCTATCAAATTTCAAAACAATCGGCCATTACGTTTGATTAAAATTGCGTACAATCGTCATCGTTAAATCAGAAGCAGCCGTCTTGAAACAGAAGTAAATGGAAAAATCTGACACATACGTCGTTCAACTTTTGTACAAGGTACGTTCCTATCAAATTTCAAAACAATCGGCCATTACATTTGATTAAAATTGCGTACAATCGTCATCGTTAAATCAGAAGCAGCTGTCTTGAAACAGAAGTAAATGGAAAAATCTGACACATACGTCGTTCAACTTTTGTACAAGGTACGTTCCTATCAAATTTCAAAACAATCGGTCAATACGTTTGATTAAAATTACGTACAATCGTCATCGTTAAATCAGAGCCCGCCGTCTTGAAACAGAAGTAAATTGGGAAAAATCTTACACATACGTCTTCCGATTTTTGTACTAGGTACGTTCCTATCAAATTTCAAAACAATCGGCCATTAAGTTTGATTAAAATTGCGTACAATCGTCATCGTTAAATGAAAAGCAGCCGTCTTGAAACAGAAGTAAATAGGAAAAAATGTTGCACATTCATCATTTGGGCTTTGTATAAGATATCTTCGTACCAAATTTCAAAAAAATCAATGAACGCGTTTGGCTAAAATTGTGTACAATCAATATTGTAAGTCAGAGGCCACTATTTTGATACGGAATTCAATGGCAGTAAGTCTTACAAATTCATTTTTTGGCTTTATACAAGGTATTCTTACCAAATTTGAAAACAATTGCCCCTCGCTATCGTTAAATCAGAGGCCGCTATATTGAAACGGAAGTGAGGAAATAATGTTATACATACATCATTTGCCTGCAATGATAACGCAGGTAATAAAATTATAGTTGATTTTGAAAATCAGAATAAATTCTTTTCAATTTAATATATTTCTATATACAATATTATACGACTTATGGTTTTCGGCCAAGACATAGATTTTCGTTACTCGACACTCTGGAACAGATGATTTATAACTGACCTTGGGAAAAGCAGGGAGTTCCCAAATGTATTCCTGCTACTCTTGACATCTAACCCTGCGACTTATTAATTATCATTGTAAATTCCAACTTCAATGGAAACTGCAATCTTTTAAATTGTTAAGTCAGGTTGTTTGTAATTATTGGGATAAAATTATAGGAATGTTTGAAAAAAATTGAATTAAAATCATTGCAAATATAACCTTATAAAGAAAAAAATCAAGATTTTTAAAAACGGAAATGTCCATCTCAGGTACTTAAATCATGTTCATTGCAAATTTCATCTCAATCGGTGCAGCAGTTAATGCGTGATTGAATAACAAACAAACACACACACACACAAACGTTCAGATTTATAACATTATATTAAAAAGTATAAAATATTATTAAAATGTTACTGTTAATACATATCCCACAACTAAATACTAAAGCCGCCTAGGTGGTCTAGTGGATAGCGTACTAGGCTTTCACCCCGAGGACCCGGGTTCGATTCCCGGCGAGGGCTTGGCATTTTCATACGCTATAAATCATCCCCATCGTCTGCATTAGCCCACGTGTGCACAATAGTTGGACGTTAAAAAAAAAAAAAAAAAAAAAAACTAAATACTAAATAATTAAGTTGAACTGGGTAAGTAGTATAATGGTGTTTAATATAATTTAAATATTTATTATTCACACCTACCAATATATAATAAACGTATAAAACTTCACTGTTACACAGTAAACACTTGTCAGAAAACTAAAGAAGCCAAACTAATATAACTAATATAAACTAAATAAATATCTGAAAAATCCAAATTTTTGAATTCTCCCCATCAACGAGGGTGCCGCCATCTTGAAAAAAACACTAAATTATCGGACTTAGTCCTATTTTTCCAAAAAAAGCTTTTCAAGTATTTGTCTGACGAAATATATTATTGAAACTGGAGTAAGTTATCTACAATTTGAGATCAAAATGTAATATTTCCCGAGATAGAGCATTTTGAGTTCTCAGAATTTTTCTCTAAACTGTGCAAAATACAGATTTTTTTTCGGTTTTACACGGTAGCAAGTAAATAGTGAATCCTGCGCCAAATGTTGACATAACATCTATAGTAAAAGTAAATAGGGCCAAATTGGTTCTGTTAGTTCGTTTAGACTCTTAGAAACAATATTTTGAACATATTTTTAGTTGCTTAGGAAAACACGTAATAACTAAATATTGACAAAAGCAATGTATTTATTACAAAAAAAGGTTCAAAGGAAATCATTAAAGTAAAAAAATTATAAATGATTGTAGTTAAATTATTGGTATTATATAGTATATTATATTATACTGTATAGTATTATATAATATAAAGTATATTAATACTTATATTGTATTTCCGTAAAATATTTCATGAAAAAAGTGTCACTTACAATGAAAATTCCACACCCACACGCGCGCGCGCGCGCGTTTTTAATGACTCCTCAGAAAATTATCTGGATATATATATATATATATATATATATATATATATATATATATATATATATAGAGAGAGAGAGAGAGAGAGAGAGAGAGAGAGAGAGAGAGAGAGAAAGAGAGAGAGAGAGAGAGAGAGAGCGAAAGAGAGAGAGAGAGAGAGAGCGAAAGAGAGAGATAGATTGTACAAAAAAAATAAATAGTGCTTATTAAGGTATGTCTTACAATGATTAGTTATTCGTCTCTCTTTTCACAAATGAAATTTTATGCATAAGTTTGTTGGTAAGTCAATAATTTATGCATAATAATTTAAGTCAATTTCATCTATTTTCAACATAGAGGCCGTCTAAAATTCGTCACAAAAAAGAACAGGTTTGCAAAATATTTTGAAAAAAATTGGATTATTTTTGTTACTAATCTGGCAGTGTTTGTTTCAAAGATATCGGATGTACGAGTAAATCAACAGAACAGTGTTATCAAACATGATGACATGTTTTATTCTAATAGGCTACTAGAACATTAGTGCAGACAAAACAGCTGTTTATGCGCAGTAATTATAACAACTGATTACATAATCAATTTACGAAACATTGTTGTAACAGCTGTAATTTTTATCTAATTTCAAAAATCCCAGATCTTTCAAAATTTTAAAATTGTGTACTCTTTTTAAGGTCCCTGGTCTAAGTCTGGCCGCGAACATCATGCAATAGCTAATTTGCAATGGAAATTTTCTAATTTTTTTAAATACGATTTTACCGTCGTTGTCAGCCTTGAAATATGCATAAATTAGTATTTTATATTTTCAAAATCACTTGAAAATAAGAAAATGATTTTGACTGCGGTCATGAGTTATTTTTTGTATTTTCAAAGTCATTTTAAAATTTAAAATGCTATTTTTTGTAGATTTTAGTGCTTATAATGTTGGTGAAATGATTTTTTTAAAATTATTGTAAGTTAAAAACAATTATTTTAAAGCGTCGCTTCCATCACGTCAGCGCGAAATTTACGGGCCGCGGTTATTATTTTAGTATTCACCCCTACCTACACGCCTGTTGTTAGGGTTAGGCGTACTTGTGAGCTTTATAAGGGATGTTAGTGTTAGGGATGTTTCAATCTGCAAATAGAATGCTGAATACAAAAATCATTTATTCTGCACGATCTAGTGTTATGATAATTGTTTCTCTCGACTGCAGCGCCTCAAGCGACAAAACTGTGACGCATGTTTTATCTAAATCGGTTTTATCCAAAAATAAAAAAAAAACCGAAATCCATGACGCTTTGATTTCTAAAGGTAAGAGAATCGGTTCAGTAATTTCTGAAAACATCCTTGCATAACCGGAAAATTGTTTGTTATTTGGCAGTAATTGGTAACAAACAACTGTTACCTTATTAAAAATGTTTGTTTTTCCTTCGAAACACGAGAATTACTTTATTTCCACGAATAGGCCCTACTGTGTTTTCTTAGTTTAGTTATGTTTCGAGAAAAATACATATATATTAGTTTCCGGTTCGTTTTTAGTGCTAATAGACAGAAAAACGAGAAAAGGCAAAAAACGTACTAGGCATATAAATAATTGTACGTATATTATGTTCTTTATATGATTGTCAAGCCTATTATATGATTGTTTTTTATTGTCAACCTAATATGTGTAAATTTGTACTTTTTCTGTTTTTCCGACTTCTTAAAAAATATCTCTTGATAGTAATCAAAAATATGAATGATAAATTGGGACAGGTGTCCTACGAATTAATATTTTCAAATTGTAAGCTTTAAACGGGATATTAGTGTTAGGTATGTTTCAATCTGTAAATAGAACGTTGAATACAAATGACATTTTATCCTGCACGATCTAGTATTATAATGATCGTTTCTCTTGACTACATCGCTCCAAGCGACTAACTGTGATGCATATTCTATCCAAATCGGTTCTGTGACTATCAAAAAAGCATACCAAATTTTTAAAAAATTGAAATCCATTTCGTTCCGATTTCTAAAGGTGAGAAAATCAGTTCAGTAATTTCTAAAACATCCTTGTATAACCGGAAAATGTTTTGTTATTTGTCGTTTATTTTCGCTTCGTAACAACAGAATTACTTGTTTAAAACGTCGGAAAAGCATGAAAAGCCAAAAAAGCTTACTTAATTTACACGAATGTTTGTTTAATTATGTTATGCCAGTTCTAATAATCTAGGTGAACGGTAGGCCTATACGTGAAAAATACATATATAGTAGTTTGTGATTCCTTTTTAGTGATAACGTGTTTAAAAAAATGCAGACAAATGTGAAGACCAAGAACGTACTAGGTACATAAATAACTATGTAGCCTATGTTATGTTTTTTATAGTGTTTTTATGCCAACCTAACTGATGTGGTACAAGTAGAAATAAAGTCATTTTATAATTTTCCATGTTTCTCCGACTTCTTAAACAATTTGTAATAAGCAAAAATGTGAATGATAAATTCAGCCAGGTGATCTACAAACTGATGTTTTCGGTTGCCTTAGCACAGTATTGTAACACATAGTTCACACCAAGTTCGTTCATTATTGTTAGAAAAAAAACTATAATGTTTTCTGTTCATTATCTTGTTGATTCGACTCTTTAAGCACGTTAATCTGTAGTTAACAAATAAAAATTAATCAGAAACTATTACTTAGTATAGTCGTTCTACACATATATTACTGCAGTTAGCTTATCAAGACTAAGTTAACTAAAGTAACATAGTATGCGTGAATATAAAGTAAGTTTTTCACCTTTTCTTCTTTTTCTGACTTTGTAAACATGTTAGTCTCTTGTTAGAAAGCAAAATAAATGATATGTTTTAATACATAAAAAGTTCATTGTTAGTCTCTTGTTAGAAAGCAAAATAAATATGTTTTAATACGAAAAAGTTGATTGTAACTACAAAAAAAAAAAGTTGCAACCACGTCACCGAGAGAGCTGTGATTATTTCTTTAAAAGCCGGCATAAAATGATGAATCAGTCTTTACTTGTTAAACGTTGCAGCCAGCGGTTTATGTAAAAACGGCGGAAGGTGTGCGTGCCGGGATGTCGGGTGTCGGCATGGGAGCGTAAAGAAAGAGTTATAGAAGGCATCGACGCTCTCCCATGCTGGGAACAAGAAGAAAAAGAAGAAGAAACATAGCAATATGGATTCAACATCAGCACAATCTGTCAACATTGCTGCGTTTTTTGTGTTTTATATAATCATACACTGTATAAAGTGTAATCAACTGTCTTAAAACTATAGTGTATGTATGACGCGTAGTATGCAGATTTGGAGACTGAAGTAGTGGAATAAACAGTCGTAGCAGGCAGCTGTCTCGCTAGCGTGATGAAAGCGAATTTTTAAAAATAATTAGTCATCTTATCCTTTTTTCGAAACTCTGAGTTCACCGTAATAGTCAGAATTAAAAGCTGCACTATTTATATTATAGCCTACTAGAATATTGAAATCTTAAACTACATTGGAAATACGAAAATGAATCCTGACCACCAAGAGTTCTGTTTTCTTGTTTCCAACAGAAATTTAAATTTCAAAATGCTAATTTATGTAGATTTTAACGCTAATTACGATGGTGAAATCACATTTTCAAAAATGTTTTTATGAATTTCTTATGATTCGAATAGACGCCATTTTGAAACTTTTTAACAGATTTTGTTGTGTAATAAACAACTTATTACCTATATTACACTAACACACACACACACACACACACACACATATATATATATATATATATATATATATATATGTGTGTGTACATAACATATAACCATTTAATAACCATATAAAAATATAACCATACATCATGCCATACAGTTATACAGCTATACAACTATATATATATATATATATATATATATATATATATATATATATGTGTGTGTGTGTGTGTGTGTGTGTGTGTGTGTGTGTGTGTGTAAATTATGTTGCAGTTTTATTAATATTTATAAATTTACTTACATACAAAACATCACTAATTTCAAGGTTCCAGGTCTGGGTCTTACCATGATGGTAACAAACAAACAAACGAAAATTCGCCAATAAACACTGTGCGTATTCGTAATAACTGGTTATTGTTAAAACATTAAACCTAATTGAGTACTAAATTTATAATAATTAAGCATTTAAAATGTAACTTATAACACGAATACCTATAACTTTAGCTGGTAACTATAAATAATGCTGTATTGAATCTAAATGTGTCAGATCAATAATGTGTATCGAATATGTAACGTATCTAACCTACGAGCGGATCCGACCGAGGTTGAGACGGAACTGTCCCAAGTGGGGGGGGGAGGTTATAGGTTGTCAGTCAGTTGGGCTATTGGCGTAACACTATGAAAGACTGAAAGTAATAACAGTCATCACGACACAGTTGTTAAGCTAAAGCAAATTTCAAAATGTATCAAAATTTAATTCTCATAAACAAATATTTTGTCTTTCTATTAAATAATAAATAAATAAATAAACAAATAACCATACAAATAAACAATAAATAAAGAAACCACTACCGCCGTAAAATTAAAAAAAAATCGTTATCGTTAAAATAAGTTAGTTTTCAAAGAAATTTAACATTGTTTTGCAGATTTTAACGCTGTGGTGACATTATACAAAAAAAAAGTAGATAAAGCGTTCTGATTTTTCAAGTCTCTAAATGGCCGCAGCGTTTAAAATGATAAATATTGCCAAGTATTAAACAAGTTTAAACGAACTTGTTTAAAACTAATATTTTTGCGTTTAAATAAATTCGGACAAAAATTTACTTCGATAGCTTGAACAAGTTCTCTACACACAGTTAAATCTATTTATATAGGGGAGAGGGGGGTAATGACACGCACTTTAACATTTTCGTTTAGTAATCGTTCTAAAATTCAATTTTGAGATTTATTTTCATTTTAACGTATAAAACATACATTTTTCTTTACATTGGAACTAAAAAATTACTATATCCAGTATTCATTTTCACCAAATTATTCAATTAAAAAAAAATTGCGCTGCGTGTCATTACGCTTAGGTTTCGGGTAATGGCACGCATGAACTTGCCGTAATTAAACAACGACACCAATGATGTATGAATTGGTTTTAAGTATACTTATTTTTAAACAAATTACATTTTTAGTTATTCTTTACAGTTTTTTTATCATTATCATTAATGCAATGTCACACTTATAATCTACTGCACAGTCTAAACCACTACATTCTGAGTGAACCCACCCACCACATAAAATACATCTGAACCACAGTTCATTTTTGTTCTAAATTCTTGGCACAAGATGCATGCCTTGTCCGATTTATTTTTTATCGATAAGATTTTAGCTAAATCATCCACTGTGGTTAGTTCGTCATCGGTTTCACATGTTTCCATAAATTTATCGTCTGATTCACTGCTTGTTTCATTGAAAAAGAGACGTTTTCTAGCAACCTTTTTCTTCCAATGAGTGCTATCTATTTTTTTTTCATTCGAGCTTTTCCCCTTCTTCTCTAGTTTAGACCTAAGCCTTTTCTGTTTTCTCTTATCTCTTTCTTCAAGAGCTTCTTTTCGGGGTGTTGCACTCAAGATCTGATATTGGTTTTCCCTTTTCTTTGACTTTCAGGGCCGTTATTTTGTTAATAGGAATTGGGGATATTGCAGTGATGGGAAAGTTTTCTATTTCTTGCTGTTTTACATGGCTTGCTTGTGATGATTCTGCTTGTGTTTCTTCTGGAGTCACTAATTCAATTCCATTAGTTATAGCTTTGGATTCTACTAAGAGAAGTAAGTAGCTTCTGGCTGGCGAACACTCAACTGTGGATTCCTCTTCAAAAATCCATCAGCCCCATCTCTACCTGCCATTTTTGTATTAAAAGTATTCTGCATTAAAAGTATTCTTAAGTTTGTTTTTTTTTTGAGCATATTCATATGCAATTCGTCGAAGTTGAATTGGAGTAATGCCGTAAAACAAATTCGATAGCAGAATAAGATGATGAGCTATTTTTTCTCTTGTTCTACAGAAAATACAGCTTTTCGCCCCATTCTAGGACCACCGGTTATAAGACCACATTTCATTCTCGTGTGAATACCAAAATGTCTTGCTGTTTCTCTTATTTTAGCTCCGTCTTTGATTGCTTTAATGGCCATCTGAAGTTGCTCATCAGTCCATGCTGCTTTAGAGGTTACTCTGGTTTGTTTCATCAAATTGTACGGAAACATAATGTACTGTGCCAGTTAGCTGCTGCCGTAAAGAACAGTCTTAACTAAGCCTATGTTAAACAATGTTTTTATTATAATTTATATCTCAATGGTAGTTTGACTTCTCATTACAGGTTTTAATTTACTGTAGTGCCAACAATGTTTTTCACAACACACATAAAAGTGAAATTTAAAATTTATTAAATAAAATTGTGTAAGCTATGTCTGTAACAATAGAAGTTGAATTTAATTTTAAAAGAGGGCATTAACATTTTTTTTAATACAATTATTTTTAATAAAAAGATATGTAGCATTACGCACACAATCCATGGAGAAGTTAGGTTTTTTCAAAAAAACAAACTCAGAATGAAGGTACTCGATATTATGATTTAGTAAGAGTTGGAAATGAAACAAAGTACCTCAGTAGAAATATGTAAAATCGAAAAGATAGTACTTTCGGGTATTAGCACGCACGGTGAGGAAATGACACGCAGTTGGGGGTAATGCCACGCGGACGCGTGCCATTACCCCGCATGTCGCCATTGTGGAAAAAATCATCATACTCGTCACACAAGCATCAAACAAACATTGTTTAATATAAGTACTATTTAAAAACTATTATATTTTCGAGATATGTATAAAGAAAAGGCTAAATCTAAACTGATTCAATAAATATCTTGAAGCAAACTTTCCAGATCAATTCAACCAAAATTGAAGGTTTTCGAAAAAATTCTTTATAACAACACACTTGTTCCTATTGGCAGTTTCTCATACACTGGCCACTAATAGACCTAAGGGCTACAGATTGCAGCACTTTACACACTTCTAATCCTTATAGGCATCGCTGAAGACAGGTGCGTGTCATTACCCACCGCGTGGTATTACCCCGCTCTCCCCTACAGTATAATTAATAATGGTAACTATTAAAAATAGTTGCAACAGTCATACATTCATACTACTATACTGTCATACAGCTATACGAACCTACAGACATACAGTTATACAAAAACATCCCATACAACTTAAAGTTCATGAAGTCACACAATCATACAGCTATACAAACATACAGGCATACAGTTACACGAACATATAACCATACAACTTAAATTTCACGAAGTCACACAGTCATACAGCTATACAAACATACAGACATACAGTTACACAAACATATAACCACACAACTTAAATTTCATGAACTCACACAGTCATACAGCTATACAAACATACAGGCATACAGTTACACGAACATATAACCATACAACTTAAATTTCATGAAGTCACACAGTCATACAGCTATACAAACATACAGACATACAGTTACACAAACATATAACCACACAACTTAAATTTCATGAACTCACACAATCATACAGCTATACAAACATACAGGCATACAGTTACACGAACATATAACCATACAACTTAAATTTCACGAAGTCACACAGTCATACAGCTATACAAACATACAGACATACAGTTACACAAACATATAACCACACAACTTAAATTTCATGAACTCACACAGTCATACAGCTATACAAACATACAGGCATACAGTTACACGAACATATAACCATACAACTTAAATTTCACGAAGTCACACAGTCATACAGCTATACAAACATACAGGCATACAGTTACACAAACATATAACCACACAACTTAAATTTCATGAACTCACACAGTCATACAGCTATACAAACATACAGGCATACAGTTACACGAACATATAACCATACAACTTAAATTTCATGAACTCACACAGTCATACAGCTATACAAACATACAGGCATACAGTTACACGAACATATAACCATACAACTTAAATTTCACGAAGTCACACAGTCATACAGCTATACAAACATACAGGCATACAGTTACACGAACATATAACCATACAACTTAAATTTCACGAAGTCACACAGTCATACAGCTATACAAACATACAGACATACAGTTACACAAACATATAACCACACAACTTAAATTTCACGAAGTCACACAGTCATAAAGCTATACAAACATACAGACATACAGTTACACAAACATATAACCACACAACTTAAATTTCATGAACTCACACAGTCATACAGCTATACAAACATACAGGCATACAGTTACACGAACATATAACCATACAACTTAAATTTCACGAAGTCACACAGTCATACAGCTATACAAACATACAGACATACAGTTACACAAACATATAACCACACAACTTAAATTTCACGAAGTCACACAGTCATACAGCTATACAAACATACAGACATACAGTTACACAAACATATAACCACACAACTTAAATTTCATGAAGTCACACAGTCATACAGCTATACAAACATACAGGCATACAATTACACGAACATATAACCATACAACTTAAATTTCACGAAGTCACACAGTCATACAGCTATACAAACATACAGACATACAATTACACAAACATATAACCACACAACTTAAATTTCATGAACTCACACAGTCATATAACCATACAAACTCACAGACATGTAGTTAAACAAACATATAATCATACAACTTAAATTTCAGTTATTCACACAGTCATACAGCTATACAAACATACAGACATGAAGTCATACAAACTTTAATGGCAGTTCATACAACTTTAATATTATAAACTCACTCAGTTACAAAGCTATACAAACATATAGTTGTACTGTCATAATTCCGTTTAACAATACAAATATACAATCATTTAGCTATAGCCTTCAAACATAAAACTCACAACTACATCATGAATCTATGCATACATATAGACATACAGCTATAGAAACATATAACCATACATCATGTCATACAGTTATACAGCTATACAAACATATAACCATACAACATATCGTACAGTTATACAGCTATACAAAAATATGCAAAAGCTATTCAAAAGTGACATTCTGTCATAATGTTATAACCACTATACAACCATACAAAAATGTAACCAGACAGTCACACAGCGTTATAATCATGTACCCATAAAACTATAATGGCATACAGTTCTATAGTAATACAGTTACCCAACTATCCAAATATATAACCACTACTATCACTCACACAGCGATATAGATATATATCCATAAAACTATATCATGCAGTCACAAAGTCATACAACTACACAAACATACAGACAAATAACTATACAAACATAAAAACATACAGTTATACTGATGTCATACTGTATCGTTATTCATGTCGTATAAACGTTTCGGCTTCGTATCATAAAAGGAAACACAAAGAAGAAATTTCCATAAGAAATTATTAACGACCCGTTTAGAAACAACTGGAATCATAATTTCAACAGGTTACAGAGACGTTCCGAGCTGAGATGTTCGCACGGAACGACCGAACGTTGGAAAGACTGAACGATGGAACGATGGAACGATGGAACGATGGAACGGCAAGCATAGAGCTAACACATTACATTCCCAATTAAATGGTGTTGAATAGATGGTACTGTGAACAAGAACAACTTGTAGCTACACACCTTAGCAACAGCCCTACAGACCTCATGACCTCCCGCTGGGAAAGTTTTGTTTTCGGCAAGGACTCCGCTGCACCTCAGGGGGCGATAGCCGATGAATCATATGCTCCACAGGTAGCCACTCCTAAACGCAATTATTATACCGCGTCGGTCTCTACGCTATACGTTAGGGGCCTAATACCAGTAAAACATATGTAGTTTTTTTCAGATTCGATGTTTGTGATTCCGAGTTACTCTGAAGATCTTAACATTGCGTGTACAAGAGTAAGCTACTTCTGTGCTCCTTGCATTAGCAAGTTTTTTTTTAATATACAGTAATACTATTGACACAGTGTTTTCAATAAAAGCTGCAAAAACATTAGACAGAACTTTCTCATATCAATAATAACTTTCCACAAACAAAACTTAGGCAGTGCGGGACTGGCCGACAGAAGTGACTACTTTTCACTGACTGTATACTTTTTTATTGTTATGATTTATTACTTTTATAAAAATTTAGATGCATGCAGGAAAGGTTAACTCTTTAAAATTATTTTCGTATTAAATTTCGCGTGTGTTTAGGTACACAACTTAAAAATTAACTGAAACTGTTACAGACTATGAATTTGTGTATCTTAGGCTATACAATTGATTTTAATAATGAATCACTTTATAACCTTACTGTTGACAGTTATATGCCTACTATCTAAGCATAATAATAAATATAATATTTGTGATTCTGGCATTCAAAAATTGATATAGGCCATATACATTAAATAATTTAACTATAAAAATTTAGAAAAAAACAATAAAAATTAACAAGATCAATAAACATAACCTCAGTTGAAATGATATTGAAGCTATTGTGCGAAATCAGACGTTTAGAAGCAGTCACTTTCAGTCTAGGTATATGTCGAAAACAAATGTTTATACCCATATTTTGTCAACAGCGACCATACAAGTTTTCACTTCAAAAATACATTTTATCAATCACTAAACTATAAAAAATAATAATAATGTGTTGTAACAATATTTGTAATAATAATGTTTGGATTAATAATGTTGACTAGAGAGCGCGTATGGATGTGTTAGAGCGTTCCGTGACGGCAAACTGAATTTTTCCTCGTGCAAAACATACACCCATATCTCGCGATAAGAAGTATTCACTTAAAAAAAAACTGGTTTAGAAGCTACCCACAAAAACTCGGAAATCGAACACTTCTCAAATGTCGGCCTTACTTGAAAATTGTGTGAGTGCAATTTTCTCGTCAGTACAGTAGGGTAAAGTATAAATAGTACTAAGTATTTTAAGTACATTTCGCAAAAAAGTACAAAAAGTTTCTCGCTTTCAGTTATTTTTGAAAAAACCGTTTCCTAAATTGTCAGCGAAAAGTAATGCGTACCAAATGCAAAATAAAATTAGGTCAGATTGTAATTTTTTTTCACTGCTTATAAAAAATATATAAGATTTTGATTTAATTATGTTCTAAATACGATGATTAAAGCCATTGGAACTTTAATCTGGTACTGAAAAATATTACTCACCACGTTTTTAAAGCTTGTAATTATGTTACAGTATATTTTGTGTTAATACTTTTTTGTAAAGTGAATTAAGTTCAATCACGAATAAAATGGAGGTTACAGTGCAGTCTCAAGTTATTTAATTTGTTACACCAAACTTAATTATTACCTTCTTCAAATTGTTAAGCTTCTTTCTTCCCGCGTTTAGCCAAGAATAGTAAAAATTCACAATGGCTTCCTCATCATTGAGTTTCCTCTCTTTTTTTTTGTTTTCATTCCTCTACAAACTATTGGTTCTTTAATATTCTTATAGAATGATCATTGGTTGAGACTATTATTTTATTTACGTTTTATATTAGGTCTAAATGGTGGTTACAATATTATTATGAATATGATATTTAATTTTATACGGACTGTGAATCAAAATGGGCTAATAGGTGTTTTCTTTATTTAAGGTGAGTTCAGGGTTTAGTGATTTATAATAATATGCTACCCTGAGGTGATTACATATATTTATGTATTATTGAGGTTTTGGATATCGTTACTATATATATCATAAAACGATACCATACATCATGCCATACAGTTATACAAGCCGCCTCGGTCGCCTAGTTGATAGTGTACTAGGCTTTTACCCCGAGGACCCGGGTTCGATTCCCGGCCTGGGCTTGGCATTTTCATAAGCTATAAATCATCCTATCGTCTGCATTAGCCCAAGTGTGCACAATAGTCGGACGTTAAACACCAAAAAGAAGACTATCATCACCGTCCAGCAAAATATCTTATACGGAGGGGAAACTAAATCTAAATATTGTTAATACTATACTAAAAATAAAACTAAGCACTTTTCTTTTTTTTTCGGTGTTTAACGTCCGACTATTGTGCACACTTGGGTTAATGCAGACGATTGGATGATTTATAGCGTATGAAAATGCCAAGCCCTGGTCGGGAATCGAACCCGGGTGCTCGGGGTGAAAGCCCAGTACGCTATCAACTAGGCCACCGAGGCGACTTTTACTAGATAAAATTATTAAAATATATAATCAAGAAAGATTAACTGGAATAAAAATGTGAAAAAAACAAATAATATAACAAAAAAAGTGTGGGACCAGTTAGAAAAAGGTATATAAATTAACAATATTACGCTGCACACCAGTACCGTAGCTAAAGTAGTTCAAATATATTTATACGACGTAAAAAATTTAGAACTCGGTCAGTGACCGACGAATCATCTTTTAAAATTGCCTCCATAGAGGCACCAAATGCACACATTTGAACCATGCTTTTGAAACCATCACTGTACAGAAGAAAGTGTTTGTGATATCACCACAAAACAGACATATAGGTGGGTCCCTGCGCCCCATGAGAAATCCATGCGTTAACATTGAATGACTAGTGCGGAGACGGGTAACTACCACCTTTTCCCTACGGCTTGTACTTATTGGCGAAGGACTAACAGTATTTTTAATTACCCTTAATTTGTTATTGCCCACGGCTACCCACTCATTTTCCCAAAGTGAATGGAATAGATGTTTTACTTGGGAAATAAAGTCTGAGCAAATAATACGTTGCGAGCTTGGCGGCAGCAGAGTAGCTTCCTTTGCCACAATATTCGTCCTAGTGTTATATATATATATAGCAGGGCTTGATTTTGAGTCAGAAAGAGTCAGAACGCGCTGAAAAGGAGGTGCAGTACTTCTCTTTAGGGAAAGAAATTATGAAAGTTGAAAACATTTATTTAATTCCATATTACTCTGTTGTTAGTGAGTGGCCTGGTCTACTACTTGTTACACTTCAAGTAAAAGAACCATTCCTAGATCGTAACGATTAATTATGTGACGCTAGTGTAATTTGTTGTGCTATTGAGTACTATGAATTGGTACTATTTTAAAGTAGCTATTGGTATTGTGGCTTGACCTTCACCCACTGACAGAGCGCTAGTCTTACTTGTAATGACACTACCTCACTTCCCCCAAATTAAAAAAAGTCTTAAGAAAACTATTGAAACAATACTGCTTGGTGAAAAAGTCTTTGAGCTTGCTGACACCATCAAAGTAATGGATGAAAATATTTGCCACGAAATATGGCAATGACATTTTGGGAAAATGTAGTAACTAGCCTCAAAGTTCAAAAATCAATGAAAGGCAAGTATTTACAGGATTCCGATAATATATCCACTTCTGAGTGTTCGGGAAAGTGTCACCTTGTTGAAACAGTCAGTTCGATGTCGTATCGTCGAGTGAATGTAAAAGAGGTTTCTCACAGATGAACCTCATTATCTCACCATTGAGGTCATCACTGAATATTTGCAACAGTTTCTGACCTGTTGTTTGTAAAGATCAATGAATCTCCTCTTCGGCTCTTTAACCCAACTAAGCATGTTGACTCTTGGCTGGTGTCTGGACACAATGCAGCATTATCCATCAAGAGACAGGAAGCATGGTCAAACCTGTTGAAGTTTTGGACAATATTTTAGAATGTAAAGTAATATTTTACTTATTTTATAAGTAAAAAAATCTCAAAAATATTTTAAACATAGTTTAGATTAAAACAAATAACGGTTGTCTATATATATATATATATTAGTTTATATAGACCTCAACAAAACATTGTTTTGAAAAACAACAGAAAAGATATTGCAGTGTTAAATAACTAAGTAGAATATTTTTTTTGTTTCAGTATCAAATACTTTTCAAAATGAGTACTTGAATTGTACGCAACAAGCGGTACAGTCCTCGTCGTGGCAGTGCAAACGAAACGGAAGTCAACTGATCCAAATCCATTCTTGTTAATTCATTGAAACGAGTCGCCTACTTACCTACAGTAAGTGCTCTAAACTTACTGTATATGATATAATTACTTATATATATAATTACTAATTAATTATATATATATAATTATTTTTAATTTTAATGTTTGTTAGGTTATATAAACTTATTCCTAAAGCTGCATGCCTCTATTATATACCTTAGTAAAAAACTTTTGTTATGGTAAAACCTTAAAATTAGGTTTAATAGAGTAAAAATTAACAAATTTAAATAATCATAAGAGATTTGTAGTAACAACGTCCTTATTTCAGGGTAACAGATAATAACAATAAACCTTCCTTAATATGTTAAAATTATTTCCAAATGTATTCATTTACAAATATTATCCGAACGATTATCCGAATATAATCGGATAATTAATAATAATCGAATATAAATATTATTATTTATAACGATTATCCGAAACAGTGCAGTATGAAAGTATCATCAATGATCTTGCAGCGTACATACGGCTTTGAAGGTCATAATGCTCTAAAAGTTATACGAGCCAGACTACCGCGCAAGAATAGTATAATCATGGCACGCAGCTGTCTCGCTGACCGTAAGTGAATTTCTAAAAGTAACAAAACGTAATGATATTATAATATAAATATTTTTAATATAGCCTACCAATATTTTTGTTTAAAAATATACATAAAAGAATTACTAATTACTAATTTTAGTAATTTTAACTCCGTGTACAACGGTTAAATCAGTTTTTGGTTTTTTAAGTTTTATTTATTATTTATTCATTTTTGCCGCCATTTTGTATCTACAAACATCAGCCAGATGCAGTTCTCACATACTATATTTCTGGCACCTTCTTTAAAAAGTAATATAATTTGAAAATGATCAATGGAGGAATGAGAAAACAATGGAGGGTCAAATGCGTAAACCTATTCTTGGAACACACTGTATAAATAAACAACGTCGATTTTCGTGTGAGATGTGCAATAGGAACAAAATTGCGAACGCTAAAGTTTTAACACACACACACACACACACACACACACACACACTATATCTATATATCTATCTATCTATATATATATATATATATATATATATATATATATATATATATATATATATATATATATATATAGCTGTATATCAAGCGGATGTACACAATGGGATTCAATTTGTTCATAGCTGTTTTTAATATATATATATATATATATATATATATATATATATATATATAAAACATTAAAAAAATGTGCATATCCGTTTAACAAAATTGTTTCTAGAAGCTACATTGTTTTTATACAATGTTAGTCGAAAAATATTTCTTCTAGAAACAATTGTGTAGAGCGGATGTACACAATGTGATTGAATGTGGTCACAGCGGTTTTGAATGTGATTCATATTTTTCAATCCGTCAAGGAATACGCATATATATTCCTTTTTTATGATCCCGTTTCTGGGTCTTATGGCAAACTAATCTTACATTTGCCAATAAAATTTTGGTGGAACCTGCGCACTTTGAAATATTCATTTTGAAAGTAAAATAATCGTAATGTATAATTTCAATTATAAATTTCGCTCCACCATGCCCTACACTGATGCTTCGCTCCACCATGCCCTACACTGATGAACTGTCTGTCCGTCATTTCACGCAGTGTAATTATGTAAACCTAAACAATTTATTTAATTTGGTGTAAAAATAGTATAAAATCCAATCGCCGTTATAAATTGGATAAGAGGGTTTGTTTACTATTCGTTATAACAGTAGATCGTTAGTTAATTAAACCAATGGTCGGTAGGGGAAGAGAGAAGGGATGAGGGGTGAGGGCTGAGGGTAGGCATACATGACAATGTGGATTGTGGTCATATAGATTGGATGAACGCGCTTTCCTATCACAACATACACGCTCTCGCTGCCCCAGGCCGTGGTTCCCGGTTCCTAAACAAATATTCCTTTAAACAAAGTTATGATTAGACTTTAACAAACTAGGCCGATAGTTTTAAATTGTTCTCTATCCAGTGTGTTAAGAGAATATTTTGTACTCGTGTGTATTCAAAATTTTAATAAAATTCATCATCATATATATATTTATATATATATATAGGCCTATATATATATATATATATATATATATATATATAGAGAGAGAGAGAGAGAGAGAGAGAAAGAATTTTTCAGAATTTAACAGCAAATAATCAGCGCACGCATCTACCCTACTCGCGCGATAGAAGCGAATGTAAATTAAATGGTGCAAACAAAACTACACGAAATTGATCAAATACATTTAGAGTAGACCAGCTGTAATCCGGAGTATATTGGACATCGCTATTGCCGGATTACCGAAAAGGACGGATTATTGGAAAGAAAAAAATGACAGTAAATTAATATGTAATTTGATAAATAATTATTACAATAGAATACAACCTGTTTTGTTTTATTATTTGAGATTAAAATGGAATTATTATTGAGAAAAATCTAATCAAACTAAAAAATCGCTTCAAATTACCGTAAAAAACACAACATCTTTCTATATACGATACAGTACACATGAACGATAGTTTTTCACCAGAAATAGTCAAAAAATTGATTCTATAGCCTAACTTTTCTTTAATTTATCGAGTCACTGGATTTAAAGTATTTTTTGTATTTTGTTTAATAAAAACTTTTGCTTTCTCACGCATTATCTGCCCAGAAATTGGTGTAGGCCTGTGTCTTTCTTGTAAAAACCAGGAAAAAGCGCTTCTCCGATCTCTGTAAACTGGCAAAATTTAATTTCTTGTTGTTTATTTGACACACACTCGGAGTTGTTGACGTACGATACTATTTATTTATTTTTTAAAACTCAGAAAACATCGACGGATTACTGGACGTGTCGAATTATCGCAAATATAATATGTGTGTGTGTGTGTGCGCGCGCGCGCGCGTGCGTGTAAAAATGGAAGCAAAATATAAATTAAATGTTGCAACAAAACTACACGAAAAATATTTGATAAAATTCAATTATTTCATAAAAATGTTTGAATAATAGGCCTAAACTACCGAAAAAAATTGAAAATCGGACTAATTTCACTAAAATTGTTCATTAGATTTCCCTTAAATTTAGTCATACAAGAAAAATCATGACTGAGATCAAAATATAAAATTTAAAATAAATTAAAATTACAATCCTCAGCAATGAGACACATTGTGAGCGTAAACCAACCTAAGGCTTGTTTCAAATAATAAGCCTATAAAATACACATTTCGACTTCAGTGTCGTTTGTACTGCTGCAACACGATTGTACTGCCGCTTGAGTGTACGATTTAAGTGCTCTTTTTAAAAAGTATTTGATGTTAAAAACAAAAAATATTTTTTTCAAATATTATTCTATTAACTTTTATTTATATAGCAGAAGGTCGATCAGTGTACCTTATATGTTTTTTGCAAATTTTATAAAAAACGCTTTTGAGGTCCATGGATACAGAAATGTGTAAACTATGAATAAAATCCAGCAAAATTATTTTTGTTTGTATTATATATTTTTAAAGATTTTTTTGAATTAACATGTCGAATTAAAGTGGGGCTTAATGAAATCTTATGAAAACTTATGCTTTCGAATTGAGTTGGCAAATCTTTATATGAATATATATATATATATATATATATATATATATGTGTGTGTGTGTGTGTGTGTGTGTGTGTGTGTTCGGAATTAGTACCACTAGTAGTTTCAAATGATAATTCGGACGAGATAAGTAAAAAAAACAACATATTATTACTCTTTAAGATTTTCCTCTTCAACTACTCCTAAATACTTCTCGCTGTCAACCTTACATTTTTCCTGGATTCGGACCTTTAGGGCAAGATCACTGAGAGACATACGGAACCCCCCCCTATGGTGGTTAAGGTTTGAGCCAAAAACAATTCATTTCAGACTAGAACGTAAGTAAAATATAACGCGACAGTTTTGAGAAACAAGGCCGACTTACAAATTTTTTAAGTTAACGAAGAAGATATTTTGGAGATGTACGTTTTTGTTAGTGTTCGTTCTGACTATATTTGAGCAAAATTTGATCAAAATCGTTAAGACTGATTTTAAGAAAACCTAATTTTCGTCTTTTTTGCCAAAAAAAAGCTTAAATCTTTTTAAATAAAATTGAAATTCTCAAATCAGATCTGTATGAGAAATTTCGCCAGTTCGTTCTATCAGTTTAAAATCCAACATCGGTAATGTTTGGTTTTTTGGTTTTTTCCATTTATTCACACACCACTAATTTTTTTTCAAACATGCTACAACTAAAGTTATGAAGCTTGATATATGTCCGGAATTTTATCAAAATCTGATTGACCGTTTTTGAGAATTAATGAAGATTTTCGGGTTTCTTCGATCTTCTGAATTATTTGGCATTAAGCGATGGACCTTATTTATGAACTTTGAAATGTTATCGAAATCGTATAGCCGATTTTGAAGCAATCCTTTTTTTAAACAGTTTTCTGACAAAAGAAGACTAAAAAACTGTTTTGTAAAATTAGAAACACTTTCAGATAACTTTATGTCAAGTTTCATGAAAATCTGTCAAATGGTTTAATCCACAGAAATACGCGCGCGCATACGTAAACGCGCGGGCACGCGTACACACACAAAATTGCCAGACATCTCTTTTTTTTAATTCATGGAGCCCGATAACGTAAACATCCTTAAATGTGTCATTACAGATCGTTTCACTATCACCAGACTT
This sequence comes from Callitettix versicolor, assembly GCA_022606455.1. NCBI lineage: Eukaryota > Metazoa > Arthropoda > Insecta > Hemiptera > Cercopidae > Callitettix > Callitettix versicolor. The sequence goes on from CM040182.1 coordinate 46,673,414, forward strand.
CGTAAAGTAATAAAATAAAATAACAAAATTTAATAACATCACGTAAATGAACGCCGTAAAATGCATAAGGCTTTTTTAAAACTTGCCTTTACAATTTCATGTCTGGTCATTTTCATGATATTTCTTTAATGGTAACCATTAACAAATGGCAAAGAAACATTTACAAAGTACAGGAAATCTTCCTGAGTGGTATTTAACTCAATATTATCTAATGAAATAAACACGTACATTTTTCTAAAATTTTCGGAAAGCCACTTACCATTTTTTATTTATACCAACTTTAGTTTTGTTTACCTTGTTAGTAAACACGTTTAACTTAGCTTAATATGGTGGAATGAAATTATTTAAAAGCATTATTTAGCTAAATGTCTACAATAAATTAGTACTTTTAACGTTCAAATTAATCGCTATGTTTGCATATTCGATATTTTGTAATTAATTTGAAAATTAAAAAAATCGGATCAAAGTGTGAGATGAACATGTTATTAATTTTAAAAAAATTTAATGTGACATTTTAAAAGCCTGTCTAGTTCGAATCAAATCGTACCTACTTGATCAATTAATTAATTTAAAAAAAAATAATAACACCTATTAAAACGTCTTCTTAAGGACAGGATCGGTGTTCATTTCATTTTCTCGATTCCGGATCTGTTTTAGCAGCTCCAGTAATCGCAAATAAAGCACGGTAATAACTTTTAAAACATTGAAACTGGTGTATTATGTTTTCCTGGTTAAATACAGTATACGTTTTAATTTATTTAATATTTAAATTATTTTTTTTAGTTTATAACATTGACATTTCACAAAAAACCTAAAACAATAATTTTTAAAATCGCGACTTATAGGCCTAACCGTAGAAAAACGCACAGAGTAAACTTAGATTGTTTTCGCTGTAACAAAGAGAGCCATGTTAGGTGGAAAAAGAAAATACAGTACTTTGACGCAGCATTTCGTGAGCGTGGAACTTAGATCGTGGTTGCTAAGCAACTGTTGTTCATATTTCGCCATCCGAACCCAAGCCCCCGAGCCACGAGCCCCCAGCCCCCAGCCCCCAGCCCGTGCCACACTGCCTCCTGCCTCTGCCTTATTGGGTACATTGATTTTCTTTCCGAGGGTGAAAAAGGTAGTATCGAGAATATTTGCCCCAACAAACTTTCCTTTCTTTCGTTAAATTTAAAACTTTTACTCTTGAATGTTACTGTAATTACTTCTGTAAATATTATATTATATTTTTACAAATATAGATCTAATACATTTGTTCTATTGACATAGAGAAGCAGCCAGTATATAAGTTATGTAATTTTTACTATAGAATTATATATTAAAATGAAAATACTTGTGCAAACAAATAGTGATTTACTCACAGAATTTAAAACTTTTACTCGAGAGTTACTGTAATTAGTTTTCTAAATAATGCGTGTTGTTTTTACTAACAAAAAATATTACCTTTATTCTATCAGAGTAGAAAATCATTTAATAGATAAATTTGGTATTTTTTACTATATCATTATATACTGTAGTGAAAATACTTGTATAAATTGTCATTTACTTCATATAATTTAAAACTTTTACTCGAAAGTTACTGTAATTAATTCTCTATATGATGCGTTTTGTTTTTACTAATATAAACCTATCATATTGGTTTTATTGTTACATGAAAGCACTCGGTATTTATTTTAGGTAACTCTTAGTAAATAATTTGAAATAACGAGAATATTTGTCAAAGTGTAATTTCTCTCGTTAAATTAGAAACTTTGAGTTGATTATTACTGTAATTAATTACTACTTGACATATTGGGTTTTATTTTTGCAAATACAAATTTCTTGTATTTGTATTTGTATATATCGAGAATATTTTTGTGCTTACAAACTGTCATTTACTTTGCAGAACGTAAAACTTGTATTTGACCGTTACTGTAATTACTTCTGTAAAAATTGTGTTCCTTACAAATATAAATCTAAGAAATTTTTTTGACATAGAAAAGCATATAATACATACTTTACGTATTTTTACTACAGAATTATAAATTGTACCGAGAATATTTGTCTAAACAAATTGCCACTTAACTCAAAGATTTTAAACGTTTACTTGAGAAATTATAGAATATTTGCTAAAACAAAATATTCTTTTTTCCTTAAATTCGAAAAGTTTACTTGAGTTTTACTGTAATTACTTCTATAATTATAAGTTTAGTTTTTACAAATATAAATATATTACATTAATTTGTTATTTTACCACAGAAAAAATTCAAGAAAGTTAGTACTTAATAATTTTTCAAAAATTAATCTTTAAGAAACCTTACTAGTGAATTTGAAATTTTAAAGAATATTGTTTGTACGCGCAAACTGTTTTTTATTTGTTAAATTGGAAACTTTTACTTGGTTGTTACTGTAAATACTTCAGTAACAATACAGTGTTTTATTTTTTATTATAATAAATTTATTACATTTATTGTATTGTTACAGAAAAACACTCAATAGTTCAGGCAAATCTTACTAAGAATACAAGTGATGTTCTGAGAATAATATTTGTCCAAACTCACTGTCCGTTTCTTGTTAAATTTGAAACTTTTACTTGAGTGTGATTGTAATTACGTCAGTAAATACTGAGTTTTATTTTTATATAATATAAATTTATTACATTTGTTCTATTTTCATAGAAAAAACATTCAATACCCTAGGCCCTAGGAAAATCTTACTAATGAGTACTAGTAATGTTCTGAGAATAATATTTGTCCAAAAAGACTATCTTTTCTTGATAAATTTGAAACTTATACTTAAATGTTATTGTAATTACGTCAGTAAATACTGTGTTTTATTTTTTATTAATATAAATTTATTACATTTGTTCTATTTTCATAGAAAAAACTTTCAATACCTTAGAAAAATGTTAATAATGAGTACTAGTGATGTACTGAGAATATTATTATTCAACACATACTGTCCTTTTCTTATTAAATTTGAAACTTTTATTCGAGTGTTACTGTAATTAGCTTTGTATATAATAAGCTTTACAAATATAAATCTATTACATTAATTCTAATAAAATTGTTTCCTTTCGGGTAGATAATTAATGTTAACGAAACATACTGTTAATACACTTTTAGCTTTAAAAAAAAAATTGTATCCAGTTTTGAGGCAATATAGTTTAATTTTTATAGTGTTAGTTAATAAACAGATTGTATGTTGTTTTTATAAACAAGTACGTATTTTCTGTATAGCTTTGTACGATGTATTACCAGAAGCCTGTTTTTGTTTTTGTTTACATGCGGTGGATTTTAACTAATAATTTTCTTTTTAATAAATCCGTTACATTTGCATACGTACACAGGAAAACATTTAATACGTACTGTAAGTAAACTTTTCCAGAAAATTCGATATCGTGTTAAGAATGTCCAAAACATTATTTCTTTCGGTGATTTTTCAAACATTTACTTTCATTATACCATAAATAGTTCCATGAATTCTGCGTTTTGTTACACAGTTATAAACCCAATATTATCGCAGGAAAGCGTTCAGTACAAATTTGAAATAAAGTTTACTAGACGTTAAATATTACATTAAAAATATTTTTCCCGAAACATTGTGTGCTGTGATTTCAGTGAATTTAAAACTATTTTTAGTAGTAACATGCTGTTTTACTTTTACTGTAAGTTTTTTTTAATATTGCCTCTGATCTTACAATTATAATTCTACTGAAGATATCCATTGATAATATTGAACGTTTAAACCATTTAACAATATTTATTATATTAGATTTATATGTTTATACAACAATATTTATATGTTTAAAGATTTAATCTTGAAATTACATCCTTAAACAATTTACTTTTATAAATTACGGAACAATTTAAAAACTTCGTACTTCATTTCAGTGTACGTAATCCACAGATTTATTTTACTTTTGCTTATTTTTATATCCCCGTAATCCACAAACCATCGCTCATTTTTATTTTCCAGTAATTTATAAATCCATTTAAACTTTGCCTATTTTTATATATCAGTAATTCACAAATCTGTTTATCCTTTATCTTCTTTTATGTTACAGTAATCCACAAATCTATTTAGCCTTCGCCTGTTTTTATATTTCAGTAATCCACAAATCTATTTAGCTTTGGCCTATTTTTATATTCCAGTAATTCACAAATCTATTTAGCCTTTGCCTATTTTTATATTTCAGTAATCCACAAATCTATTTAGCCTTCGCCTATTTTTATATTTCAGTAATTCACAACTCCACTTAGCCTTTGCCTAATTTTATATTTCAGTAATCCACAAATCCATTTAACCTTGGCCTATTTTTACATTTCAGTTGGCGCGTGTACAAACAAAGTCAATCTGTTACTGATCAGTCTGGATACTGATTAAAATTAGTGAAGATTTGTTATTTTTAATGATAGTGCAAGTAAGGTCTACGCTTCTACTCGACCGTTCGGCTTTCGTTTGTGTCTGTTTAATTGATTTTTGTTGTTTGTTACTCAACAAACAACATTTTAGGACAAACGTATTTACCCATTGTCTTAAAATTTGGTACTCAGGTTCCTTCTATGAAGCCCAAATGATTTATGTGTATGATGTTTTCCCATCAACTTCCGTTTCAAGACGGCCTCCGATTTAACGATGACGAGTATATGCAGTTTAGGCCAAACCATAAACCGTTTGTTTTGAAATTTGGTACCAAGGCACCTTTTATAAATCCCAAACTGTGGGTAAGATTTTTCCCCCATTCACGTCCGTTTCAAGACAGCCGCTATTTGATTCAACAATTACGAATGTAGTTGCCGGGTATTTCCTGTAATACTGGTTGGAACGCAAGCCTTATCATAATTTATGCAGAACGAGCATACAATTTCCAATAAAGTCGGTCCAGTAACATTTTCCCTTAAAATTACTGTTATCGGTTAAATTGGCGGAAAAGATTACTACCGCATCCGAGCTCTGTCGTGGAGCTGTAGGCAAGTAATTAATCAAGAATATACTGCGAGGTATACTGTGCCTTGAACTACTAGTTAGGTATTTGCGTTTTATTTATCTGAAGTCTTATGTAAACAGACTTGTATATCAAGCTGCCGTGGTGCCCATATAATATTGTGGTGCTATTGTGTTGTATTTTGAAGTGGTGGTAGAATTGCCCCTGTGGCCCCTGTGGTAGAATTTGTTAACTAGAAACCGTGGCACTCGGTATTCGTAAGAAATGGCTTCTAAGTAAAGTACTACAGTATTGTCGAGGAATTGTGGTGGTGTGGTGCTGAGATACCGTGGTGCAGCGCAATGGCGATGCGAAACTGTTTTATCACAGTAAGTTGTAACGTAGTGCTGTGGTAGTGTGGTACGGTTCTTGTAAAGTGGCGGTAATAAGGTACTAATGGTACATTGTTGAACTGGAGGTGAGTGCGGCTCTGCCGAGGTAGCATTTTGTCGTGGTGCTGAAGTAGTATGGTAAGTGTTTTGCCAATTTGGGGTTGTGCTAAAATGCTTGGTAATATGATATGGGTTTGAACAATGCGATCATACTACGATAACGTACTTTACTGTTTTCCTACTGAGCTAGGAATGCGAGTACTAAGAAAACATAATTGTAGTATTAAAACTATAGTGTAATGAAACCAATCGATGAAGAGCCTTCGTGCATCTGACATATGACAGCTGTTTTAGTCCCTAGCCTGACGATTTCACAATCCTTGATCTGTAGCTTCGGTTTATAGAAACAATAAAGACCTTTGTGTTAGGTTCATGTCAGTAATACAACTTTAACTCGAAAATGGTATATTTGTGGAACGCTATGAAATAGTAAATATGGGTACTAACACAAATAAAGAGATTATAAGCCATTTTAGTTTTTCCCTTTCAGAAAATTAAAATTTATTTTTTTAAGTAGGGAGTTTTGTTTTAATTTCAATTAAACCGAAATATATGTTTACAACAGTTTTTTAAAGGATATGCATTACGAAGAGTTATAAAATAAAAAGCAAGATTATCTCCATGTGGGCAATGGGTATGTAAGTGGTCCTGCCTGAGCGCATTCAAGACTGACTTACAGAAGAACCATAATCATGTACACACACACACGCGCGTGCCCGCCCGCACCCACACACACATACAAGTTTCGGTATGCCAGTCGTTACCTGCTGACTAACGATTGATATATTGTTGTAAGGGTTTGTCGGATTTTTGACTACCTTCAAAATGACTGAACGAGTTGATCAGAGAAACTGCATACAATTTTGTCAAGAGCTTAGTAATTCTCAAAAGCAAAGCAATTTGTAAGATTCAGATGGCGTTTGGGAACGAGGTTATAGAGATAACACAAATTAGGGAGTGGTTCAGCCGATTCAAAATGGCCGCACATCAGTGGAGAGTGAATAGCATTCTAGGATAGACAAACTGCTCGTAATGAAAACTGCTCGGTTGTTGAGAGAGTGAAAAATATAATATTGGGAGATCGTCGTTTGACCTTACGAGAAATTTCCAAAGACGATCTGTAAATATTCTGCACATGCTATTTTGCGTGATTATTTGAACATGCGCAGAATAGCTGCAAAATTTCTGTCCTAGCTGCTGTCGAATGAGCAGAAATATCTCCGTCTTGACGTTGCACAGGACCTGATGGACACTACCAACACTAATCCTGGTTTCTGAACACCGTGATTACTGAAGAAGTCATGGATGTACGGGTACGACCCGGAAACAGAAGCACAGTCATCGCAATGAAGCGCGATGGTAGAAAGAACGCTATTGCAAAAGAAGCCTTCCAGACGCATTTCCTGAAGTGGAAGGATCAGTGGGCTGTGTACCTTACTTCAAGGTACCTTACTTTGAAAAGGATTAGGGTCTCAATTCCGTCATATAAGTAATATATTTTCCCAGTCAAGGTCGGATACGTTTTAGGCATCCGTATAACATTTATTTACCAACATGTGTTTTAGCATTTAACATTCCTAATATTGATCGCACTTGATTCAAACTTGGCACAAAAATTTACCAACAAGTTCATTTCATAGCAAAATACGTTCAACCGTTTCAAAATGGAGACTATATGTATAAGAAGGATGTAAATTTAACTTTAATTGTTCACGATTTTTTAAAAAGATTCATATATGTATATATATATATATATATATATATATATATATATATATATATATATATATATATATATATATATATATATATATATATATATATATATAGTTAATTTATATTAGTAAGATCCAACTGAAATTGAGACCACTCATTGTAATAAGCACTGATCCTGAAGTATTTAATACATGTATAGTAAAGTAAATACATAAAAAACGTTATTATTTGGCACTGATATAAAATAACCCTCCCAAAGTTTGCTATGCTTCAGTCACCATAAGGTTGATTTTTATGTTATTCGACAGAAAGATAAAAAATATATTGTTTTAGCTTATGTACTCATAAAAGTACAAATTTAAGAAATTATTATGAAGACACGTTATTCAACAATAATTTTACCTCCACTTAGTTTTATACTTCGCAAAGCGTAATTTAAATGGAAATGCACTGGCTTACTAGCTGCAGTAGAGAAGTAAGGCAATATTTTTAATGGAATAATCAATTTTGTATATTTCTACAACTTTTGCATTGGAGTCTTGCCAACCAAGGTTTCACTCGTTCGTTGCGAACGAGTGAAACCTTCGTTGGCCAGACACCAATAAAAAATTTGTAGGAATATACAAAAGTGTTTTTATTCCATTAATATAATGGATTTCCATTATATTAGGCCTACCAACGATCTTTAGTTAGAAATAACAACATAAATCTATAAATGCATCATCGATGTCTAATTATCGATAAGTATTTTTCTGTTTGTATTAGTAAATAAACTTTTTTTAAAAAAAAGTATTTAGTAACTTAAAGAGATATTTGTACACAGCCTTTTACCACCTTAATCACCTTCGCGTACTACCAGTGGTAACCCTCATGCGTACCACCGGTAAAATTTTTATTTATTTATTTTTGCTTAATGTCCGTATTTTATGCAAGTTAGACTAATGAGGACGAGGGATCAGAGGTAACGGTAAGGGTAATGCAATTTAGCGCAGTTCGGAGTCGCTGAAGACTTGACCGGTGCCTTAGTCACATTGACGCCGGCGGGAGCAGCTGATAGGTTAAGCGATCCCACCGTACTTGTAGCTCATACTATGTCATTCATGTCATTCATCTACCCAAGTAACACATTTATTACTTACTCTACACAACCGGGCTAACTCTAAAGTGTAAAGCGACCTGTGTTGTTGTATTGTATGACACCGCCCTAATTGTGTATCAAACGAAACCCTGAGGTACCTCTTAACCTTAGCCTGTATTGTATTTTATTAATACAATACAGGATGGCATTCAGAGCTCTGTGTGGGCCGACATAATCTTCTTAGCTACTCCAATGAGTAAGAATTTAAATATAGTGAGCGGCAACTCACCATACAAAAAAAAAGCTGGCCAAGTGGGACACAATCTCCGCGATAAGGGTCAAGAGTAAAGGAGAGAAATTGAAAAGTAACTGGTAGAGCAAGCATTTGCAAATACCTCAATAACGAATTGGGAAGTCACCAATTAGAAATGAAAGAGTTACCCACCTTGAATCCTCTCCAAATTCTAGACTTTATAAAGAGACTAGTGCTGGAGAAGGTGCTGTAACTGAGCAATTCAGGAATATAGAAGGGGTGCAATAGATCTACAAGGTTGCAGTGCAATAGTAACCTTAAAAACTCATTCATTTATTCATAGCCACATTGACCAACGCGTCCTAACCCCCGGTTGGTTATCTTACAAGAAATATTGTTCCGATGCTTTGCAAAAATCGTAACTGGCTTCTTCAAAGTTCTCCCCACAAGAAGTGAGATAATTCAGAGATACCAGACACGACTTGGTTAAAAGTTGAACAATGTTTCATCTAGACGAAATATAATTTATTATATACAGTACTATGTGCCAGTGAGACTACTGAGGACAAGAGATCAGAGTTAACAAAAGAGTAAAGATTACTTCAAACATGACACAATAATTTTATTTTATTAATACCTTGGAAACATTTGTGCTAACAATTTCAAACTTATGCACATTAAAATCTTGAAAAAATTACCTTTTTATTATTATTATTATTGTTTTTAATATTAATTTCCGATCATAATTAACGTTTTAATTAAAGGATTTAAAATTTTAAAATTCCATTGAAAATAATAAATAAACCTGACTGTGGTTGAAAATTAATTGAAAATTTAAAATGCTTGGCATATTTTATGGTGTGAAATCATATTTTCAAAGTGTATGAGCCAACGGTAAAAAACTGACAGAAATTCGCTTTCATCACATTAACGAGACATTAATATTATATATATATATATATATATATATATATATATATATATATATATATATTGAAAAGTAAGATATTTACGAAGTTATTAAATTTTTGTTATTGGAAATTCGTTTTTCTAACGTTAGCGAGATAGCTGTGTGCTTCGATTAAATTTTTGTATCTGTAGTGAAGGTACAAAAAAATTTCGGAAAATCAGGTGCTTATAAAGTTATTAAATATTGTTACTCAGAAAAGTTCCCATTTATTATTTTATCGAAACAGCTGCGTGCATCGATATGTTTTTGTATTTATAATGCAGACACAATAAATGTTCTAAAAATAAGATATCTATTGAAGTTATTAATTTTGTTACTTTTGGAAATTCTTTTTTATCACTTAGCGAGACAGCTGCGTGCATTTATAATGTTCTTGTATTTACATTGTAGATACAATAAATGTTCTAAAAATAAGATATCTATGAAGTTATTAAATTATGTTACTTTTGGGAAAAAATTTTATCACTTAGCGAGACAACTGCTTGTTTCGAATATATTTTTATTTTCATAGTGTAGATACAAAAAATGTTCTCAAAATAAGATATTTATTAAATTATTAATTTTTTTTACTTTTTAAATTTCGCTTTCATGACGTCAGCGATACAGTCGCGTGCCGCTATTATTTTATTAATACAATGCCTTGTGGAAGAGGTAAGGTCTACATAGAGGATGGCATAAGTACAAAACACAAGCCACTAAACAGTCCCTAAGGAAGCATTAGAACCAAGCCTTGGAAATTCTTTTTCTTCGGGTTATTTTCTTTTCATTAGGCAAAATTAAACTCATTTTCAACCCTCTGTTATAAGGGGATGCAAACCGTAGGGAAATATTATAGGCCTACTATTAAAGGAAAAATTAGCTAGAATGTGATCCAAACCAGCTCAATATGTATTAAATAATTATTAATATACCTAACATAACCAACAATTTGAGCATGCAATTAATGGTGCAAAAACAATACATAAAACGACTCATCTATTAGTTTTCCGAAAATTCGTTCGAAAAACGTAACCGAATATCAGCATAACTTACTTTAAATACGATATTCTATAAATAAAATATGGAAATCGTAATAATTGATTTTGAGATGTTATAGATGTGTTTATATCGTTTTTAGATGTGCCTATACCGTTTTCATGTGTGTCTATAAAGTTTTAATATGTGTCTATATCGTTTTGAGTCAAATGAGTTTACACAGTTTTCAGATGTGCTTATACAGATTCAGATGTGTCTATATTGTTTTCAGATGTGTCTACCCATTTTCAGATGTGTCTATACCTTTTTCAGATGTGTCTATACCGTTTCCAGATGTGTCTATACTGTTTTCAGACGTGTCTGTACCGTTTTTAGATGTGTTTATATCGTTTTTAGATGTGTATATACCATTTTCAGATCAGACAATTTTTTTTATTTAAAAGCAAAATTTTAAAGATTTTTGTATTCATCAAAAATAAAATAAGACATTTCTCAAAATCTGCAGTAACAATTTTGATTAAAATTTGCTCAAATGTGTGTAATGTTTTAGTTTAATTTAATAACAAATTTTCATTGAAACACAACGTAACTGATTGTTTTTGTTACTCGCGCGATCACACACACACACACACACACACACACACACACACACACACACACACACACACACACACACACAGCTGGAGAGTAAACTAAAATCGATTAAATTTGGAAAACTGATCTGGTTTTCCAAGGAAAGAAGAAATTTCTCAAAATCAGCTTTAACGTTGCTGTATAAACTTTACAAAAATATTTGTAACTGCTTAGTGTTTTGTCACCATGTGTAAATGATCTTATTAGATAATTTTCATTGGAAAATAAGGTACTAGAGCAGCCATCATGGTAAGACCCAGATCCGAATCGAGAAAAATTATATATATATATATATATATATATATATATATATATATATATATATAGAGAGAGAGAGAGAGAGAGAGAGAGAGAGTGTTTCCGTTTTGGTCAGGTTTGATTCAAATCTGGCACAAAAATTAATTTTATTAATAGACTAGGTTGAACAGTCAGTTATGCATAAAAATTTGTAAACCCGTTTCAAAATGGCGCATGTTACAAATAACATAAATTCATGGCTTTTAGTTCACCCCTTTTTGAAAACCGATTTCACTATTGTAAACAATGTTAAAACCTTCATAAATTAGAATTTAAAATTCGAAATTGGACCTGATGGCGGTCAGGGTTTGGTTTTTTATTCTCAATATAATTTGAAAGCTTAAAATACTAATATAAGCACATTTTAAAGCCGATTATGACGGGTAAATCAAATTTAAAAACGTGTTTTACAAAAATATTTTTGGAAATTCAATTCCATCACGCCAGCGAGATAGCTGCATGGCCTGATTAGTTTTCTTAACAAAGTGACGAATTCAATCCGGCTAGGAGTTGGAGCCGACAACACAAACAAACAAGTCGTGTCAATACAAAGTTCGAGGTTCACGTCTCAGTACTCCGACTTCCCGTAACGATCTGAAACAAATCGCGGAGGTCGAAAGGTGGAAACGGACATTCTTTAGCAACTTTTCTGAAATCTCTAAATTAGCCGAAAACGTTGACGACTGCATTTCAGTGAAACGTGAAAGTTTACGACCTAAACCAAAACACCGAACTGCGTGTAAAAAGAAATTAGAGTTCGCCGGTGCCCGAAGAAATAAAGCCGGTGTGCTTCCAGTAGGCCTACACAAACTGCGTCTGCTTGTATCAGGCCTGGTCGTCGAGTGAGGGATACTGTTTTGCTTCTCCAAATATACCACGTGAAGTGAACTTCACGAAGAAACAAATGTTGTTCTGAAACAGATGTTTATTGCTGATCTCAGCTGTTTGATTTGACAGAATACGAAAAGATTAATTTGTTTATAATTGATATGTTTAACAATTATTACAGAATTAAATAAAGATACATTTCTATAGCCTATTATATAAACTTCTGAAAATACTCAATCCGAAAAAGTTTACTCAGTTACCAGTTACTTACCAGAAAATAAGTTATTTAATCGGTTATCTCCCTGAAAAGTAACCATGAAATGTGCACCAATCATAACCTCTCAATCAAGTTTTGATGTAAACGCGCGCATACAACAAAACTTGATTTTTGAATGATTCTTGATAAACGTATTCTTTTCTCACTTTAATGGTTCGTTTTAACGTGTCTGCAATATATTTGAGCCATTTTTAGAATACAAATTTTTTGTATGCTAATTTTATGTAACTAGCACAAAACTTCGTCAAAGAACCCATTTAATCGTTTTGAAAATGCCGTTCAAATTCTTTAAGCAACATTCATTACTAAATAACCTCGAACAGTTACATGAAATTGATAATAAAGTATAAGTATAATTGTCATAATAATAATCACTATTATAGAACATCAAAATTTGTACGTGAAATCAACAACAAAATCAAGACGATTAATATAATAACATTTACTACAAAGGAAGTTAAATATTTAACATGAAATCAACAATAAAATACGATTAATTCCAGTACAATAACATTGACTAATAAAAAAAATTAAAATATTACTTAAACAATCGAATCCTTTTAGTGTTAATACATATAACATTTACTATGAAAAATCAATATTTCAAATGAAAGCAACATGAAATATGAATAGCGTTAGTACAATAATATTTACTACTAAAAAAACGTAAAAATATCACTTGAAATCAACAATAAAATACGAGTAGCCTTAGTCAAATAACAATTACTACTAAAAAAAGTCAAAATTTTACTTGTAATAAACAAAAAAAAGAGTAGGCTTGTATTATCTGTGTTTTCACAACGGTCAAATAACACTTAATAGTAAAAAAAGTCAAAATTTACATGTAATCAATAAGGAAATATGAGTTGCAAAGCCAAATACCTTTTAGACCTACCATTAAAAAAGTCAAAATTTTACTTGTAATCAACACTGAAATACGAGTATCTTAGTCAAATAACCTGTAAGGCTAAAAATGTCAAAAACTTTACACTAAAGTCAACAATGAAATAAAAGTAACATCGTAATAACATTCACTACTAAAAAACCAAAAACGTTATCTCACAATATCAGAATGAACAATAAAAATGCGTTTCTACCATCGTAAAAATAATAAATATCAATGATTAAGAGTTGAAAAGGAATGTTTAAAAAAAGCTCACGAAAACAATAGAGCTAAATGGCGTGTCCATCACATGACACTTGGGAAGGGGCGCAGGGTGAGATCATGGATTTGTAGACATGTTATTGTAGATAGACAGCAAGACAGCCGTGCGAACTGACAGGTGCAATGTTCCTTTCTGAGTCAGCAGAGTGTGTAGGAAGCATTGATCAGTATACTCTACCTACCACTGCCATAACAAAACTAACTTTACAAAGGCATTGTCAAGCAACAATCCGGCAATCACCGTATAGCGTAAGGCAAAAGGCGGTGTTTAATGTTTATAACCCTTCCCCTTAAACTGACATCCCATTTTGACCCCTTTTACATATTCTAACAGAAACGTTTAACACTTAATACTGCGTTACAAAAAAAAGTTTGTCATTTTTTGTATATATTTTAAAGCATATATTTTTTTAATGAATCTCAGAGATTGATGATCAGTGTGGCTAAGACACCTGTCAGTTTGGTGCGTTTCTGAACTGCGCACCTCAAGGTTGTGAGTTCGAGGTACAGTTACTGCCATTACTTTACTCGTAGCGTTAACGCTGATCCATCGCCCTCATTAATCTAACACATAAAGTATGACCGGTAAGGGAAAAAATAATCAATTACAATTGGAAACTCAGTTATTGTAGTGGTCATCTTGGTAACATCCGGGCCTCGAACGGTTTACTGAGCACCGTTCCGTAACTCTGGAAGTCGTTTTGAAGGGTTATTAATTAATTATTAATCGTTATAAATCAACTGTCATACTCATATGTACTTCTTGACGTTTTTTATGAACACCTTAGCGTACTAAGTATTTAATATATAAACACATAAATGGCCTACAGTACAATTAATGTATTCATGCAAACATAAATTTTAATTATTATTTTTTAGGCACTCATTTTCAAAAAATGTTCTTTATAACAAAATTCGCAGATGATATCGTTTATTTTAGTATCCACTGTGTGTGTGTGTGTGTGTGTGTGTGTGTGTGTGTGTGTGTGTGCGGACGCACGCGCGCGAGTGTTGAGTAGATGGGTGAGAGTATTATGAGCTAGAAGTACTGTAGGATCGCTAAGCTCATCAGCTGCTCACTTCAGTTGCCTCCGCAGGAATGTTAGTTTAGTTAGGTGAACCAAGTTTTGCTAACTAAAGTTTTTTTTTTAATTAAGGCTTTTGGCAAAAAGCAAATTAAAGCTATCATCGCCGTCCAGCAAAATATCTTACACGGAGGGGAAATAAATCTAAATATTGTTAATACTATATTAAAAATAAAACCAAACACTAAAACTAGATTACATTATTAAAATATATAAACTTAATGAATAAGGATTAACAGAAATAAAAATATGAAAAACAAAAAAGATTATATAATTACAAAATTGTATAACTACTTAAAAAAAAATAATTGGGTACAACATGGTATGGGTGGAAAATTATAATATAATATTTTCCAGGCCATTTTTGTTTGCTATCAACATAATATTAAGTTTTAAAAGTCAAAAAAACAAGGAAAGGTGAAAAACGTAGCCTACTTCATATTCACGTATAATATTTTTTTAAGTTAGCAATTCTTTCTAATTTGACCAACATGGTATGTGTGAAAATATAGTAAGTTTGTCCTTTTATCTTGTTTTCAAAATTTTTAAACGTGATAATTTGTTGTTAGTCAGTAGGCCTTGTGACCTACGAATTGATATTTTCGCTCGCCGTAGCTGGGCACCGTAACGCGCACTTTCACGCCACGTCTGATTTAAGTTGTGAGGTGAGATTGTATCCTCATACCTTTACTTTCATTACATTGTTGATCCGATTCTTCAAACATGTCAATATGATGTTAGAAAACAAAAATAAACAACATACTTAATAATATCTTTGAACAACAAACATATCTCAGACGCTGATGCATTAATGCGATTTTGTGGGTGGGGGCTTCAACTTAAAAGAGGGCCTCCCTGGGGATGCAAATTTTTGAAACAGTACCTTCAAAAACTAGCACTATTAAGCTGTTTTGAGACATAAAACAGATATAAAATTATTGTAAAAATTTACTCCGTTTTATAAAAAAATCACTTCATTTTTTTAAATTTATATTTTACAATTCTTATTATTATTTACAAAGTCACTTATTTTGAAACAGAAGTTGTACTAAAGAAAACGTCCTTTTTCTTCTTTCAACATGACTTAATATCTCTGAATAACAAATATATATTGCAGAAGAAAACCTGTTTTACTATTAAAAGATCTTTCATTTTCGCATTCAGGACATTTTTCAGTTGTGGTAAAACATTCTGATCGTACAAGAAATTTTTTAAAAAGTTTTTTTTTGCGTAAATTAAGTTAGCGTAAAATGAAAATTATTGCAAAAAGATGTTTCTCCGTAACTATTGTGCGATTCCATTGCTACTGATTGCAACTGACCAACTCTAATCCGTGTTTTGACCGAAAGATAATGTACTCTGTTTATAGTATATCTTGTTTCATTATCTCGTTGATTCGATAAGTTGCTGCCAACAAGCAAAAATAAGCAATATATCTCAGTATGGAAAAGATTTGTGAACATTTACCAAAAATTTTAATAAAGTCTAGGGTCGAACTCGTTATCAAATCTCACTGTGGTCGTTCCTAATGATTCGTTGTATAATTAGTGAACAAAATCATTGTTCATATCAAATATTTGATTCCGATTATTTCCTTTCGATTCGAAATCCATATATATATATATATATATATATATATATATATATATATATATATATATATATGAGCGAATAGGCTCAAGGAAAGTTTGGAATTACCTAGTATTTTATTCCGAATCCACATATCACTGACCATTATCATTTCTTTAACTGGCGTAAAGTAAAAGCATTAACACAAAATAAGTGAATTTTTTTTGTAAAACATATCTTTATGGGTCTTTCAATGCTTGAAAATAATACACTTTTAATTATTATTATTTTGTGTGTTTAGTCTTTCTGTGTTAGTTGGTTACATCTTACGCGATTCGTCGAACCTTTAGAAAAACACCCTAAATCACCATTATGTAGTGGTATCTCGGGTGTCAAAGTAAACAAATTTCGTTTCAGGCTGTTTTTTATAGCCTAGTCCTAATCTCGGCAGCTGTGATACTTGCGCTTAGAAAGATGTATAGGCTAAGCCGAGCGCCTAATCCAGCTTAAATCTTACATTTGCCTTTGTTGCGTATTAGGCCCACACGAAAAACCACAATCACGGCGGTCGCATTATTTGTTACAAGGGAGAAGTTTGAAAATTTTCGCAAATCCATTTCCAAAACGTAAAATAGTTAATTGGTACTCCCTAAAGAGTTTTGAAATGTTTTCCAAATATTTCAATTTTAGCCCAAACACGTCAACTCACTGACGTAATTGAAGTTAAAGTAACAGAATTTACGAATGTAACAGAAAGTTACGTAAGTTTTATGTAAATTTTTTTGGATATACAGTAAACATAAGACAATAAACATTGACAACTGTTATATTTATCAAATGCATTAAAGACCTGAATTCACCATAGAACCATTGTTAAAAATCTGCATAAATTAGCATATGCAATTTAAAAAAAGCGAAAATGAACCATAAAGTCATATTATTTTCGTATTTTCAATGAATTTGACATAAAAATGCTAATTTAATTCATTAACGTTGATTACAATTTTGAAGTCAGTACTTAAAAAATTAGTCAGACAAAAAGTTTTTTTTAACATTGAATGGCCGCCATTTTAAAACTGTAGTCTCATTGAGAGTGGGTACACTTGCTGCCAAATTTAGCTTTGTTTTGTCGTCTAGCTTAAGTTTCAGAACATCATCTTCAAAGAAAAATACCGATTTATAGATTTTTATAAAAAATTCACTTTTAAAGACTTAGTAGTCTACAGAATATTTCCATTTCAGTTTTTCAAATACCATTCAAGCGAAAAATTTTGGTGCTGAAATATTTTTAGCGTTCAAGTGGACAATTTTGGTGTGAAATATTTTTAGCTTTCAAGTGGAAAATTTTGGTGATGAAATATTTTTCCTTTCAAAGCGGAAAATTTGGGCATGAAATATTTTTAGTTTTGAAACGGAAAATTTCGGTGATGAAATATTTTTAGCTTTTAAGCAGAAAATTTCGGTGGTGAAATATTTTTAGCTTTGAAGCGGAAAATTTTGGTGATGAAATATTGTTAGATTTCAAGCGCAAAATTTTTTACTGAAATATTTTAGGTTTTCAAGTGCGAAATTTTAGTGCTGAAATATTTTTAGCTTTGAAGCAGAAAATTTTGGTGATGAAATATTTTTAGCTTTGAAGCGTAAAATTTTGGTACTGAAATATTTTTGGCTTTCAAGAGCGAAATTTTGTTGCTGAAATATTTTTGACTTTGAAGTGGAAAATTTTTGTGATAAAATATTTTTTGCTTTCAAGCGGAAAATTTTGGTGATGAAATATTTTTTGTTTTCAAGCGCAAAATTTTAGGGCTGAAATATATTGATGTGAGCTAGGTTCATATTTATAGGTTTACTAGCATTACCCGTTTCGGCTTCGCCCTCGAAACTTAAACTGTTTCAGTAATGTAATAATTTTGAAACATTAAAAAATATATTAATAAAGCGTGATCATCTAAACTCGTGATTATTTTACAGTGAATATGAAAAAATATTATAACCTGAATATGTTGTTTTATTGTCTTCAAACGTCTTCCATTCGAATTTAAGAAAATCTGATCAAGAATATTTTTGTCCAATACAAACAAAAATACTGTTCTATACTTATATATTTATACTTATTCTATATTTTTGTCCTTTTAGGGGATGAATTCGGGGGAAAATACTGAATTGCGTGTATCATAATTTGTGTTTTAAAATATTTTGTTTACTTTTAAGAAAATTTGATAAAAAATATTTTTCTCAAACGCAAATAGGCCTACTCTTTTTTCTCCCATGATAACTCTTTTCCATTTTTATTCTTTTAGGGAATGAATTCAGAAAAATGTTGAAATATTTTGTCATAGCACATTTCTAGAATATAAGATAAAAAAAATATTTTTTGAATACAAAATTGTACCCCTTTTTTATATTTTATACCTTCTTTCAATCTCTTTAGGGGATGTGTTTTGGGGAAAAGGTGAAAAATATATTCATTACTTATACTTAAGAGTGACTATGTTATGTTTTAAGAAGATCAGATGAAAAACATATTTTTTCCAATAAAAATTGTTGTACCTCATGTTTACATCTTTAGGGGTTGCATACTGGAAAATCGTTTTTCAGTGCACCCCTTTTTCAGTGCATCTCGACAATGTTGTAAGAAGGTACCCTGAAAATTTCGAGTCTCTAGCTATAATAGTATTGGATGTACGTTATTTATTAAATTTGGACTGGGTAAGTAGTTTAATGGAGTTAAAATCAATTTTTTGCAAAATCCTTTCTTAGTACGCGCTTACATTAAAACGAAGGTATCCTCAGAATTTCAAGTCTCTAGGTTTTATAGTTTGGGCTGTACGTTGATCAGTCAGTCAGTTAGGACATTGTCTTATATATATATATATATATATATATATATATATATATATATATATATATCCCTGTTTATTGTTTATCTATGATTTACTTGTATATGTTTACTGAAATTCTGCTTCTTGGTTGCCGACATTTTTCCGTGTAGACGTTTACCAAAATATGCCTTTAGGGGCAAAAATATATTCATGGACGTTTTTTAGTTGATGTATCTCCTAACCAAATTATAGCTTTATTGCTTTTATGACTGAAGAGATATTTTCAAAACTGGAAAATCCTTTATTTATTCTTTAAATAAATAAAATTTAAGCAATTTTTGATGAAAGGTTTACAGCTATTGTTTTTTTGTCGAAACGATTAAAAGGAATTTGAGTTCTGAATATCCGATAAAAATTTGAGCAATTTCGAGATTTACAAATTTTGAGGAAGTAAGTCAATTTCAGTTTTTTCGATATTTCCCGAATCGATTTTTTGGGGATATAACGACCCATACTTTTTGGAGTAATTAATTACAACATTTAAGGAAAATTGTATTAAAATAATTTGAGCCGACCTTAAAAAACTATTTTATTATCTTTAAATGCTCTTTGACAAGACAAATTGGCTTGCAAACCAAATTTAGAAAACAAATTTAAAATGATCTTGAGATGGATTTCCTCAAATTATGATCGTAGGCTACACATTTAAGTTACGGTTACTTATATCGGTATACATTTGGTTACATGTATCGGGTACATTGAAGTCACGGTTACATGTATCGGTATACATTTAAGTTACGGTTGCATGTATTGGTATACATTTAAGTCATGGTTACATGTATCAGTATACATTTAAGTTACAGTTACATGTATGGGTATACATTTAAGTCACGGTTGCATGTATCGGTATACATTTAAGTTACAATTACATATTCGGTATACATTTAAGTAATGGTTACATGTATCGGTATACATTTAAGTTACGGTTACATGTATCGGTATACATTTAAGTTACAATTACATGTATCGGTATACATTTAAGTTACGGTTCCATGTATCGGTATACATTTAAGTTACTGTTACATGTATCGGTATACATTTAGGTTACGGTTCCATGTATCGGTATACATTTAAGTTACGGTTCCATGTATCGGTATACATTTAAGTTACTGTTACATGTATCGGTGTACATTTAAATCACGGTTAAACGAGTAACCGATGTTCAGTATTAACAGATTCTAAACCGTAAACCGGCGTTTGTGCAATTTGTCGTCGAAAGCGAGGCAGTGCAAAATTACAAACTTTATAAAACGGAAAAGTTTAAAGACATTTTTCAAAGTGCAAAAAGAAAATGAATGATTGTAAAGTTCTTTTGCGAAGGTATACTGTAACCAAGTTAATTAAAGGTCCTATAATTTATTATATTATCAATATTATAATTTTAATATCAATAAATTCATCAAATTTATAGTGGTGAAGTTTCGAAACCGCGATAGTCTTAACGAGGTAAGTGGCCACTAGACGGAAAAATGATACATATAATTATCAAAATAATACATATAACAGAACTAGAAGTTAAAGAAATAATTATACATTCATAAAAAATAATAAACTTGGTCAAATCAATAATCAAAATATAAAAAATACAACACTAAATGTATGATTCAAGACTTAAGGTCAACTATAAATATCTAAGGTACAACTCATATTTTAAAATTTTGTAAGATTTTAAGTAAATATATAAAATATATTAATATTTAATGACAATAATACTCGTAAATACTCACGAAAATAACCACAAGGAAAACAATAACAACCAAAACAAAAATTGGCAAATTGTGTATAAGAAAATAAATAAAATTTATAACAAGATCTTACAAAAGACTTGTAAAAAAATAAGACGTAATAAAACAATTTAAAAAAATGATCATGTTACTACTGATCTAATAATAATTATATCGTATTAATTAATGAATAGAATTAATATGCATTTACTCCATTCAATAGACTTTCTAATTAGCTTAACTAAAAGCAAAACACTTGGGATTTATCAAATGTTTGAATAAATCAATAAAACGAATGTTTTCTATTGAGATTTATACACAATTGTAAATTATATTGTAGCATTAAAAAAAAATTGTTATAAATAATAATGTTTTATATTCTTACTAAGTTCTTATATATTGTATATTTTAACTGGATAATTATTTTTATTTTCAGTTAATAATTTCTACTTACTTGTAACTTACTTTAACCCTTTTGTGTTAACTATGTAGGCCTACTTCATACCATGTATTTTATACTTTTATATGCAGCCTATTTTTGTACTCTTTCTAACTATGTTAGTATTTCATTTATTTAACACTGAATGAATACAACACGTAAAAAAATGACAAAGCTAAATAAGGCGGATGATTGTACTCGACAAAAAAGTAACGTTTCTAGCAGAAATAATGGCGATTGTAGTAATAATTTAATCATAATTTTTGTATTAAGATATCTTTATTCACTTCCTACTATTAGTTCACACTCTCCTTATATATATATATCTTATATATATCCTGTTCAAATTTTCAATCGTTAATAAAATACTTTTTATTCATCCCATTAAGTTCAAATATTTTTTTTAAAACTTGTAGTGGGTGACACTTGATGTTAATAAAGTTTTTTGTCAAATATTAATATTTCATATTTGTACAGACTATACGATAAGATTTACTATAAATAACACTTATGTTCTGTCCTATGTTGGTTTTAGGAATCGCAGCACGCAGCTGTCTCGCTGTCGTGATGGAAGCGCATGACCTAAGTACGAATTGACTTACATTTTTTTACATTACTTGTTAATTTATCACTTTATCTAATTTTATGATTTATTCAGTATTAACCTATGCCTAAGTTATCATCAAATTCACACAGATCATAACTCTTTAAACATGGTTTAAAGAAGGCGGTAAAAAATATAAAAGAAAAACGTTTGTAAATTTGGTCCGATTTAAATGAGAAGGTACAAAAATTAATTGGACGTGTGCAATTCCATTCGTTTCAACATGATTATTATAAATTTGTAAAGAAGTCGTAGCTTTTTTTTGTTAAACGTTTTAGAAAATATGATTTCACTATCATAAACATTGATAAATTTTGCATTCGTTTCAAAAGGACTATTAGAAATGTATAAAGAAATCATAGCTTTTTTTACGTTAAACATTTTTTGAAAATGTAATTTCACTATAGTAAACATTGATAAATTGTGTATTGATTTCAAAAGGACTATTAGAAATTTGTAAAGAAATCATTACGTTAAACTTTTTTTGAAAATATAATTTCGCTATCGTAAACATTGATAAACTCTGCATTCGTTTCAAAAGAACTATTAGAAATGTGTAAAGAAATCATAGCTTTTTTTATTTTAAACAGTTTAGAAAATATGATTTCACTATCATAAACAGTGTTAAACTATGCGTAATTAATCATCAAATTCACGCAGATCATAACACTTACAGCATGGCTAAATAATCTAAAAGAAATACTTTCGCAAATTTGGTCCGATTCAAATGAGACTTGTGAAAAAATTAATTTTTACTCGAGTTTCAAATTCTATTCGTTTCAAAATGGCTATTAAAAATTTGTAATTCAATCATAGCTTTGTGTGTTAAACGTTTTTGAAAAAATGATTTCACTATAGTAAACAGTGTTAAAATCTGTATAAGTAAGAAATTTTAATTGAAAGTTTTCAATTCAATCCGAGTGGCTGAAAGTTCCTTTTCGAATAATAAATATATTTTCAAATGTTTATACACATATTAATGCTGATTAAGATAATCAAATTTTCAAAAAAAATATGAAATTTACAGCGATCGTTTTTGAAAACGCTACTTCACCATCGTAATAAGTATTAACATGAGCAAAATAATTTTAAATTAATTTTAAAACCCGAAAAGAAACCCCATGTCACTCGGGTTGAATTGATCACTTTCATTAAAAACTCAAAATTCTTATGCTATTTGTGCAGATTATTTACGATTTGAATTATTATTTTAAATTTTCAAATTTCGTAACTTTTACTTACACAACATAAACAAACTCAACAGGTGCTATTAAAAATAATAACTTATTGTGCATTGTAATTAACGCGAAGTCAAGACTTGTTTAGTTAAATTTTACTTTATTCCTTCCTTGATTGATACTTTCCAGTTCACTATAACATTGATTTAAACTTTTATTATTAAACATTTTCTTTTTATCGTTTCTGTAAGAAATATGGCGTGAAAAATAATGAATTATGCAGCATGAACGTATTCTCATTGAAGTTTAAAACTTACGAGATTACTAATATAAAATGTATTTAGTTTTATCCACTACAATACTTTCTCTACCGGCTCGGGGCACACGCAGACCAACCATCGCAACGCGCAACGACCACGGGACCACGGCCTAATGGCAATCCGTAATCTCTTTAATCATTGGCCTTACGGTCGGTAGCTCCCTCCCTTTAATAATAACTTCTTATTCATCGTTTCTCAAACTCAATTTCCGGTGAAGCTAGAACTACCTCAGGAGGCTGGGGAGGGGTCTCGTGGAATAAAAAGCCGCCCAGTGTATTTTTAATTTGTTTCATATGCTGTAGCGAAGGGCGGAGCACGGTTATGAGTTATAGCTGCGGACTTCTTTGTTCCTCAGCCAAGCTCATTAAAAATGTGCCCGACTAGCGACTAGGTAGGATCGCCAATACCGGCTTAGCCGAACGCCTGAGTGGCCGGGATCCGAGATCCGAGATTGTTATCTTAATTGTCGAACATGTTGGCTACTGACATCTTTTACCTTTATTTGGCTTTAGTAAAGTTTCGTCAAATTACGTGTTTAATACTGTATAAGCCTAACTAATGTACGAGTATGTATATGTAGGTGTAGAGTTAGGTTGAAACTACGATAGTAAACAGAAGAGAAGTTTAGTAAAGTGTGATATGGTGATGAAGGCTATAAGGGAAAAATTATATAACTCAAATGTTATGAAGATACAAAAGGAAAACATGCTAAAACCGATCATTTTGTCAACGATCACTTAACACAAATCGTTTTCTCAATAAACGAAATAAAAAACCGAAAAAGGAAACATATACCGTATTATGAATTTTACTTAATAAGTAGAAAAGTAGAAAAAACAATTATTTTTACAGACGTAAAACACCCACCAACCCACAACCCACACACACACACACACACACACACACACACACACACACACACACACACACACACACCAACAAACATAAACACTTTAATTTTAAATATTTAGCAAAGAATAGTAAAAAATATATAAATGTATATAAAACACTAACAGTAAATACAATTGGTAGAAACTAAAAAAAAAAAAATGCGGAATTTATGCAAAGTATCCTAAAAAAACGCTAAGTGTTGGTAAATACATTATTAGAAAGTTTCTGCATAAAATAAAGAGTTGTATAACACGGCAAATGTGGATACAATAGGTACAAACTACATTAATTGAAGTAAATGTTAAGAGTTTTTTAAAACGCTAAAGGTGGATACAATAGGTAGAAACTACTTAAAATGAAGGAAATGTGAATAGTTATGTAAGACACTAATGGTTGATACAATAGCTACACATACATAAAATGAAGAAAACGTGAATAATTATGTAATACACTAAAGGTGGATACAATAAGTAGAAAGTACATAAAGTGAAGAAAATGTAAACAGTTATCTAATACACTAAAGGTTGATACAATAGGTAGAAAGTACATAAAGTGAAGTAAATGTAAATAGTTATGTAATAAACTCTAAAGGTTGATACAATTGGTAGAAAGTACTTAAAGTAAAGAAAACATGAAAAGTTATGTAACACACTAAAGGTGGATACAGGAGGTAGAAACTACTTAAAGTAAAGAAAATGTGAAGAGTTATGTAAAACGCTAAAGGTTGATACAATAGGTAGGAAGTAAATAAAGTGAAGAAAATGTAAATAGTTGTGGGATACACTAAAGTGGATACAATAGGTAGAAACTACTTAAAGTAAAGAAAATGTGAAGAGTTTTTTAACACACTAAAGGTGGATACAATAGGTAGAAATACATATAATGAAGAAAATGTGAATAGTTATGTAATATACTAAAGGTGGGTACAATAGGTAGAAAGTAAATTAAGTGAAGAAAATGTGAAAAGCTATGTAATACAGGGAAGATGGATACAATAGGTAAACTCCGCAGGGGTGCAAACTAGCTGCACCCATTGAGAGGATTTAGACGTCCCTTGCGGTACCCGAGTCTAACAGACACTTATACTTCCAACACTACACTTACGACTTAGGAGTGTTAACACTTTACACTCACACTTACATTTAAGGAGGCGATAATAGCCTTAATGCGCTTTTCGCCTTAAAATACCAAAAAAAGGAAAACAAGTACAATAGGTAAAAATTACATATAATGTAAAAATGTGAAGGGTTATGTAATACACTAAAGGTGGATACAATAAGTATAAAGTATAAAGTGAAAAGCTATGTAATACAGTAAAGTTGGATACAATACGAAAAAATTACATACAATGAAAAAATGTGAAGAGTTATGTAGTACACTTAAGGTGGATACAATAGGTAGAAAGTGCATACAATAAAGAAACGTGAAGGGTTATGTAATACACCAAAGAGTTAAAGGTGTACACTAAAGGATACAATAGGTAGAAACTACTTAAAGTAAAGAAAATATGAAAAGTTATGTAACACACTAAAGGTGGATACAATAGGTAGAAACTACATAAAATGGGAAAATGTGAATAATTATGTTACTTACTTAATGTGGATACAGTAAGTAGAAAGTACATAAAATAAAAAAGAGTGTGAATAGTTAATAAAATGTGTAATACACTTAAGTGGGGTACAAAATTTAAAAAATACATAAAATGGAGACAATGTAAATAGTTACGTAATGTACTAAAGGTAGATACAATAGGTAGAAAGTATATAAAGTGAAGAAAATGTGAAAAGCTATGCAATACAGTTAAGTTGGATACAATAGGTAAAAGTTACACGAATTGAAGAAAATGTGAAACGTTATTTAATACACTAAAGGTGGACACAATAGATACAAACTACATAAAAATGAAGAGAATGTAAAGAATTATGAAATACAGTGAAGTTGGATACAATAGATAAACATTATATAAAAATTAAGAAAATGTGAAGGTTTATGTAATACAGTGAAGTTGGATACAATAAGTAAAAACTATATAAAGTGAAAACAATTTGAAGAGTTATGTAACACGCTAAAGGGGAATACAGTATGTAGAAACTACATAAAATTGAAGAAGTCATTAAAGTTTATAACCAGCCTGAAATTCATATAACTAGTGAGATTTAGGAATCTACAAAAGTACACGATATGCTAAAGTTTAACACAGTTAAAGACAATTAGGAAGTTCCACGCGCTACGGAGAGCTAGGAAAAGTGAAGAAGTTGTGAAAAGTACATGCTACCAAACTATTTGATTATTATAAACTTAGTAAAACGAAAACATTGTGATAGTTATATAATACGCTACAATTTCGTAGGTATATTATGAGTTACAAAAAAAGAAGAAAGTTTGTGATGTGCATATTATTTGCACACTCACGTCACATGCTAGAATTTCATATGATCACTAGAAAATAAGAACATTCACAAAGTTGTGAAAATCATATAAAGGGATAGAATTTAATAAAACTATAAAAATTAATGGTGGGTAAGCAAGAAGGGGTTTTAAAGAATGTAATACAAATACAGCGAGGTAAACGGAGAAAGAAATTTAGTACGTTAATAGTAAAACTTGTTTTATTTAACACAAAATGTATTTTATACTTTTAAACTGTAGTTTTGATGACTTACATTTTTTAATTTTGCTTTTATAAATTGTCGTCTGTTTCATAGATAATTATTTAAAATTAAAAATTACATACAGACAGCATACGAATAATCCTGAATAATAAATTAAGATTGCATTTATTTATTATTTGCATTTCGAAAAAAAAATAATTTTTGCGTTAGTCGAAGAATTATTATTTTTTATTTACGCCAAATTTTATCAGTTTAGGTGATACTTTTAAGTGTTATCTTATGTAAGTGATCTAATGTAATTATGCTTCACGTTTTTTTGTTACCAAAATATTTTCCTTAAAATTAAGATATAGGACTTATTTTTTGGGTTTGCAAAGGCAGATGTTTACGGACTTGTTTTAATTATTAGTAAAATTCACTTCTGATTTGTTTACCCATTGAAAGACAAAATTATTTTTCTACAATAAGAGTAATCAATTGAGTGTTTTTATTTAAACAAAACTTTAACCATCATAAATGATGGTGTGAATTAAAGTAGGTGCTTTTTTCCTTAAAAGCACAATTGAAAAATTTTTTCTGAACGGAAATACATCAAAATGTGTTTTCTTTCAATACTTACTTCGCTTTATTTTTCGTTACATTCACAGATAGGCCATACAATTCATCCCCATCCGTTCTGCACAGCAAACTTTCCCACAATCCTCCAGGTCACACTAACGTTCTCCAGATGCCCGTATCCTTCTTTTCCTAGACCTCTGACGTCTTTCTGCATAATTTTCTACATAAAAAACCACTTACGGCCTCATAAAATAGCATTTTACGAAATAGCGAGAGTTAATTCAAACTTTGGTACACGAAACGCCATAGGAAATGTAGGAAAATACAGATATCAGGGTATAATAATTAATAAGGCCAATAATTGTTAATAAGGGCAATAAAATCAGGAGTAGAGCTACAAATATACGGATATGGTACAGATACTATCCAGAAGATAAAAGGATACGCACTTCAAAGATAGAAATATACACTAAGGGAAGCATAATGAAAAGATAGAAACGTTCAAATTATGGCTATACAGAAGAAAATTTAGAAGGTCTTGGACCGAAAATTAAGTAATACCAGGAGGGTCCGTGCAAAATTTCGCACTATGAAAGTTTTAAGTAAACACAGTCTTTTGAATAAGAGTAGTCGTTGGCGAAGCTGTTGGAAGGAAGGTAGTTGGAAGGAAGGGTTCATGTTTACAAAATAAACTGAAAAGCGATCGGTTTGAAACAATAATCACAAATTTGTGAGTCATCGTAGTATATACATTTCAATATACATAATGGTTTTTTTAATAGCAATTTTTACAGGGCATTACAATACCTCGTTGTAAACGATATTTGATGTAAGAATGTAATTTTCTTGTACTTTTTGTATTTCATTTTCTTTAATGGATACAAACATGATAGTTTATTTAGTTACCCTTGAAAAGGCTACATACAATTGTCCGTGAGTAAAGGCGGGATTTGATAAATACAATCCTGCTCTTTGAAGTGTTTGTCCCTGCGACTTTTTTATAGTGATAACAAACACTATTTTAATACGTAACTGTCGTCTAGTCAATTTAAAAGGCATTTTTGATAACCTCTATCTGTATTTCGACATTTTACTTATACTTCGTATTTTATGATATCTGTATTAACAATAGATAAATACACGATGGAAGGAGAAATCACAAATATAATTGTGTAAAAACAGTGTCCAAAACGTGTGTTTGGTATTCGGAATGCTTGTCCCGGCTTGTACGACGGGAAGGGTAAGGGTACTATCAATAGGGTCACGTAACCTATAAGTTTTAAGTAACTTTTAAGTAAATATTGAAACTGTTCTAAGCACATTATGCAAAAAAGTAGCATTTGTAATTAATAAGTCTATTCGTGATTAATAAGTTAGCTTCGTAAAATATACAAAATATTATCTGATTTGTGATGACGCACATGCGCATCCATGATGTCGTTTTGCCTATGACAGTTAAAAGTGTCCTTTATGTTAAAATTTCCAACAATCATTAAGTTTTAGTGCAAAATCGTTTTGCAATGTCAGATGCCTGTAAAAAAATCTTTTTAAAGATACGTCATTTATGCCTGAACGAATAGTGTGTGCTGAGAAAAAGGGATGTTGATTCGAGAAATAATATAGGCCTACATGATAGAGAAGACGAGATGAATGAAAAATAAACAAAGTACTATTAAAAATCGGAAATTGCATTATCTAGGCCATGTAACGAAAATAAGAGGAAACAGATACCTTGTACTACAGGTAATAATGCACAGGAAGATTCAAGGAAAGAGGGTGATGAAAGAAGGCTGGACTGGTTTAACTGTAGTACGTAGCAAAATGTTTAGATAAGCAATATCATAAGTGCGAATAGCAATGATTTCCAAACTTCGACGAAGGCGGCACTTAAATAAGAAATACCTTTATATCGCGCAAAATGGCGGAGACGTTGCACAACTTTTCCGAGTTCCTTCGAGTCCTGCATCCACGATATACAGTGGACTGTGCCGCGAATTTAACACTCTATAAAAGAAGGTAGGTCCTACATTACAGCAGAGCAGCAGAACAGCAGAAGGAGAAGGAGAAGGAGTAGACTATTTTATTAAGCATAACGAATGGTATAGTACTAAGACTGCGGACATGGGTCTCGAGTAATGTGCATCACAAAGTAACAGAATAGTGTGAAAATATGCCGCCTGTACGGAGCCTACTCTGCGCCATAGCAATACAGTACAGTCGTGCTCTATAAAAGTAGAACACAGAATTTTACTTCTCTTACTTAATGATGGAATATTAATGTTATTATCCAATTTCTACTGGAAAATGAGCTATTAGAGCGGCCATCATGGTAAAACAGACCCGTGACCTTAAATGAGCACCGATCCTGACCTCTATATCACTTTTAGTGGGTCTCTCTCTCGCTCTCTCTCTCTCTCTCTCTCTCTCTCTTTATATATATATATATATATATATATATATATACATAAGTATATGTATATAATATACGTTATGTATTGTTTTTAAAAAACAAAAAATGGCAAACGTTGCAACAAACAATAATTATAATCACAACACGCAGCTGTCTCGCTGCGAGGACGTGGTAGAAGCGAATTTCCAAAGGTATTTCTCTTTATCTTACTCTTTTGGAAATTTTGATTTCACCATAATAAACACCAAATCTGCATATATTAGCAATATAAATTTTCAAAGTACATTGAAAATACGAAAATGAACCCTGATCGCTGTATAAAATTCTTAATTTCAAAGCATTTTGAAAATTCTAAATGGTTATTTATGCAGTTTTTAACGTCGATTACGATGGTTAAATTGGATTTTCAAAAACATTTTAAACAAAAAATGTTATGAATTGAAATGGCGGCCATTTGGAAACTATTGAACAATTTTTTCTGATGATTGTCAAATCTCGTGTTCTCTCTCTCTCTCTCTCTCTCTCTCTCTCTCTCTCTCTCTCTCTCTCTCTCTCTCTCTCTATATATATATATATATATATATATATATATATATATATATATATATATATATATATATATACGGACAATACGTAAGTTTGTATGTTTTAGACAGAAGCTTTTGTTACTAAAAAGCAAGTTATTTTTATTGTCAGATTATTAGGCTAAAGTCCTACATTTCCTCCCGTGACATTAAAATATTCATACATTCGACTACTTTAACTTCGTGTTCAACCATTTTAACTCATAATGGTGAAATTTTGAAAAAAAATTGTTTTTTCACTTTCAAAACTCAAGATAAACTTGAGGACTAAATTTCTAAGTTAAAACTTTCTACGTCTTTTTTCATTTCGATTGTTATTTTTGGTCTGACGATGCAGATATAAAATGTAAAATTAATTTTTACTACATCTTAACCCTTTTAGGAGTGGAATTTTGGAAAACCCTTTGTGCACATCCAAAGCTTATGGTAACTTTATTGTGTACGAGATTTCAACTACTCCATTTGGATCTGTGGACGTAGATACAAAATGTAACCAATTTTAACCAATTAGTTGTGGAATTTTTCAAAAAAAGTTTTTTAGCGAACATCTAGGACCTTAGAGGAAACTGTATGCCGGGTTTTGGACTATTAGGTAGGGATATTTAGGTATGTATGTATATATATATATATATATATATATATATATATATATATATATATACATATATATATGTATGTATATATATATATATATATTATATATAATAATATATTATTATTATTATTATCTGCGTATAGACCCTGTTGGATCACGCAAAGCACCTGACTCATGTCTTGCTCCTTCTAATCCTCCACACCTCCCTCATCCTGTCCCCATAGATCCTCTTCCGCTCCTCCGTCCATTTTACCCCTGCTCTCTTTGGGATTTCTTCAATATATATATATATATATATATATATATATATATATATATATATATATATATATTTTATATTATTATTATTATGTATTGTATTGTATGTATATATATATATATATATATATATATATATATATATATATATATATATATATATATATATATATATATACCTATACATAAATCAGATTTAAACTTTTAGGGGTTAAATTTTTGAACTCTCTTTATTTGTGCATTTTCAGTGCTTAGAATAAATGTATGTAAGAAATTACATCTCTTTTTAGATCTGGAGATACAGACATAAAAGTAAAGTTAGTTTTTACACCCGTTTCAACCCTTTAGAGGTGGAATTTTTGGGAAATCCTTTCTTTTTGTACCTTCAAAACTAAAGATAACCTGTATACCAGATTTCTCTCTTACATGT
>CM040182.1:46710105-46715105 GCA_022606455.1 Callitettix versicolor
AAATATTACTTTGACGGACAAAACATGACTTTGGTTGTTGGGTTGCAAGTATCTGGAGAGGTTATTGGAATCCTTCACTGATAATCTATCACAAAAACTCCTGAAGCTATAAATATGGAATTTGTTCAGTAGTTTCATTTTCATTTTCGTAGAATCAAAAAAAAAAACGATTTTCCAAAACTCAATCTCTAAAAGTTAAAATAATGGTATAAGAAGTAATTTGTATCAACAAATATTTTTTCGGTTGAATTTCCTTTAATCATACTATACAAATAATACTCTACAACATAAATAATGAAACAAGTACTTCAGAATGATCCAAAATTCAATAAATATTAGCTTAATAAAAGAATAAAACGTTTATGGTAGTATGCATCACAAGCTAAAAAACATTTATTTTAGAGAAGGCTAAAAATTTTATTTGTTTTTAAGTGATACATAAATTTATTTGAGGAAAGAAAAATGTTTTTTGTTTATGCTTGTTACTGCATTAGAATAACGTCTTTCATTTTAATGGAACCCCTACACAGTATTAAGGGCTGTTTTTTCCAACACGATGCTTTCATTAGATCTAGATCTATTTTGTAAGATATGTTAATTTTCCCTTTTATTGCACTTTTAATTACTACTGACGGAGCAATCAACATTCCAAGACTCTAACCTGAATAGTGATACCTGTGAACTGGTGTTGTGTGGTATTGGATAGCACTGTATGTAACCACTACTGACGTAGCAAACAACATTCCAAGACTCTGACCTGAAACGTGGACTGGTGTTGTGTGATATTCGGCAGCACTGTATATAACCACTATTGACATAGCAAACAACATTCCAAGACTCTAACCTGAATAGTGATACTTGTGAACTGGTGTTGTGTGGTATTGGGTAGCACTGTATGTAACCACTTCTGACGTAGGAAACAACATTTCAAGGCTCTGACCTGAAACGTGGACTGGTGTTGTGTGATATTCGGTAGCACTGTATGTAACCACTATTGACATAGCAAACAACATTCCAAGACTCTGACCTGAAAGATGGACTGGTGTTGTGTGGTATTCGGTAGCACTGTATGTAACCACTACTGACGAAGCAAACAACATTCCAAGACTCTAATTTAAAAATTGATACTTGTGAACTGGTGTTGTGTGGTATTGGGTAGCACTGTATGTAACCACTACTGACATAGCAAGCAACATTCCAAGAATCTGACCTGAAACGTGGACTGGTGTTGTGTGATATTCGGTAGCACTGTATGTAACCACTATTGACATAGCAAACAACATTCCAAGACTCTGACCTGAAAGATGGACTGGTGTTGTGTGGTATTCGGTAGCACTGTATGTAACCACTACTGACGAAGCAAACAACATTCCAAGACTCTAATTTAAAAATTGATACTTGTGAACTGGTGTTGTGTGGTATTGGGTAGCACTGTATGTAACCACTACTGACATAGCAAGCAACATTCCAAGAATCTGACCTGAAACGTGGACTGGTGTTGTGTGATATTCGGTAGCACTGTATGTAACCACTATTGACATAGCAAACAACATTCCAAGACTCTGACCTGAAAGATGGACTGGTGTTGTGTGGTATTCGGTAGCACTGTATGTAACCACTACTGACGAAGCAAACAACATTCCAAGACTCTAATTTAAAAATTGATACTTGTGAACTGGTGTTGTGTGGTATTGGGAGCACTGTATGTAACCACTACTGACGAGCAAACAACATTACCAGACTCTGACCTGAAAGGAGATACATGTGAACTGATGTTGTGCGGTATCGGGTAGCTCTGTATGTAACCACAATTGACGTAGCATTCGCCTTGTACAATTCTCTGAACTGTGCGGGGATACATGTGAACTGGTGTTGTGCGGTATCGGGTAGCTCTGTATGTTGCCTTCATTGCCGTAGCATACGACAGCATACTCTGTACTCCTTCCCACTTATTAAGTGAAGCTAGATCGTGATGACTGCAGCTGCAATTATATTCAAGAGGAAGCTGAAGCCGTTCTGAGCCAAAGAATCATGATACATGTGACTTCTACTCGAACTCAGTATTTTCTATTTTTAAATTAATCTTATTCAGTATTTATGTTGTCTTTTAAGTGTATAGTTTTATTATTTCGTTACTAGACATAAATATTGTTAATTTATTATTAATACATTTTATAACGATTTATTTGCATATTCTCACGCAAGTAAATACTGCGATTTTGAAAACATAGATCTTGAGATTTTTATGAAAATCTTCGTTTTTAGGTTAACTGAGTTAATTAAGTGAAATTTTTTGATTTCTACTCTGAGATTAAATCTATTCCGAATTAGTTTATGTTTTTTGAGTTGGACTATATTTTAGGACGATTGTAAAATCGAATTTTTTTAAGTTCTTTTTATTGTATAATCTTTAAAAATCCATTTTCGTCTGAACCGGTTTTGTTCCAATGTTCAGAAGTACCAAGGAAAACGAAGAAGTAGCTATGGTACAGAGCGTTCAAAAACGCAACCTTATGAGAAACATAAACATGACTTTATTCTATCAGTTAGTAAAAAATACTGTTGACAATTAGCTGCATTACGCGATTATTACAGCTGAATACGATGTTTCCTATTCTAAAAACCACGTTGTACGGTTTGTTGAGGAATTACAGCAACACATAGTTCGATTTCTTAGTAAAATTCGGGAATGTGTGAAGATGAGTGTAAACATTTAGGACGCAATGTCTTGTAGGTATACAACGGAGGGCCCAAACTGAATAGATAGGCGTCGTACAGGTCTTTTGGAACTGCAAACAAATCAGCTTGCACGTCAACCAACTTTTCTGGTGTAAGCTCTTTAGGTGCACCTGCCACATTACCTGTCTCTTGGAGCTTGTACCGTACTTTCATATAGTTGTATTCGCTTGTGTGAATAATGGATCCCACTTTCAACGGTTTCTGTAACTACACATAGGCTATAACAAAGTAACATTCTTATTACCCCATAAGGTTGCGTCACTTCTTGAACATTCTGTAGGTAAATTGTATTAATAAAGTCGCACTGTGTCCGTCTGTATGATCGTCTGTTTCGATAGCGCACCTCTAATTCCTAAACGAACACTGACTCGTTGTTGAAAATTATTTTTGTAACAGTCAAACTCAGGGAAAATATAGGGATTGGCAGGAAAAAATGTAGGGGTAGTTAAGGGGTAAAATGTTAAGGGCAAAAAAAAATTGTTAGCACTCACGCACACGCATACACACACACACACACACACACACACACACCCAACACACACCCGCATGCACGCACGCACGTAATATACACATTCGCGTGCACCCACACCCAACACACACACACACACACACACACACACACACACACCACATCCCTCCAAAAGTTAAGGTTTTATAACTTCGTCACATTGGATCAGAAAAATTCGTAAAGTTTACAAATCTTGTCTGGATCAAAACAAAAAAATGATTTATCAGGATTTTTTGATACTTTACATATTTTTTTACTATGAATTTCAACAAAAGTGTTTTTTAAAAGAAATCACTAACAAATTAAAAAACGTTCACTCTGTTCGACTGTTTGCAGTGTGCGTAAATGTAAAACAATACGATTTAAAAGTCATTTTTTTTTGTTTCAGTATTAAATATATTACAAAAAAGTGACTCAAATCATAGGCTACAAGCGGTACAGTCGTGTGATTTGTTCTGAGTGCAGCAGTGTCGACTACTCGGAAATCAGCTGATCCATTCTTGTTAATAGTTTATATTTATGTCTTTATATGCATGAAAATACAAGTAGACCTACGTATGAGATTACAGGTATAAACAATTTACAACAAACAAAGCGCATATGAAAAAAACTATAGTTGTCTATTTATCTATATACTAGTAGTTCAAAAAATAGTAGACCTCGCAGAATATATATATATATATATATATATATATATATATATATATATATATATATATATATATTCTTAATTAATATAAAAAGTGTTCCACGACAGCTCTCATAACTTTTCCGCCAATTTAACCTAACCGTAAGATTTTCGAAAAATATTACTTGACCTGCTTCATTGGAAATTTTATGCTCTTTCTCCGTGAAGTAGTCAGAATTATGATAGGTTTTGCCGTTCAACCAGTATTTCAGAGACTTACTCAACAACTACACTCTCATCGTTATATCAGAAGCCGCCATCTTGAAACGAAAGTGAATGGGAAAATGTTTTACACATTTTTCCGGGCCTTATAAAAGGCACCTTCGTACCAAATTTCAAAACAATCATGGTTCAAATTGCGTACACTTAAATCAGAGGCCACTATCTTGAAGCAGAAGTAATTGGCGGGAGGGGGAAGCTTACACGTACGTCACTTGTGATTTAGGCCTATACAAGGTACCTTCTTATACAATTTCAAAACAATCGGTCAATGTGTTTCCCTAAAATTACGTATTTTAAATCAGCCTCTGAGCGGAAATCCCACTATCTTTAAACGGAAGAGCATGGGAAAATAATCTTACACATAAGTCATTCGAGCTTTCACAAGGTACCACGTTACCAATTTTCAAAAAAAAAAAAAAAAAAAAAATCGGTCAAAGTGTTTAGCAATAACTGTGTAACAAACATACAAAACAAATATCGAACGGTCGAGTTGAAACAGTCCTCGCTTCGCTCGGTTGACAAAGTTCAGTGTTACCAATGTCTCCAACAGAAACTCACAATGTAGAGCCTACAATTTGCACCCACAATTCTGTCACGAACATTAAAACAATTAAAAATGTCACTGTCAGACTTTCAATTAATTATTGATTTATTTAAATTTTATGTACGATTAAATAGGTTTCATTGAATTTTAAAACAAATGAATGTGACTTTATTTGAAATGGAATTAATAAAAGTGTGTTTGGAAGCTGAACAAACAAACAAATATGATTACACTTCCCCTATCTAAATTATACAATTAGTTTCCTTTTTTAAAATTTCACAAAATATCATTATTTTTAA
>CM040182.1:46720105-46735105 GCA_022606455.1 Callitettix versicolor
TAACCTTGCGTGAAACTCAAATAACGTATGTGTAACATTTTTCCGTATTTATTTCCGTTTCTAGATAGCAGCCGGATTTAACGACGAAAGTTGTACGCAATATTAATCTTACGCATTGGTAAATTGTTTCAATATTTAGTTAAAAGATAACCTTATGTAAAACTCAAATAACGTATGTGTAACATTTTTCCGTATTTATTTCCGTTTGAAGATGGCAGCCGGATTTAACGGTGACAGTTGTACGCAACATTAATCTTACGCATTGGTAAATTGTTTCAATATTTAGTAAAAAGATAACCTTACGTAAAACTCAAATAACGTATGTTGTAACATTTTTCCGTATTTATTTCCGTTTCAAGATGGCAGCCGGATTTAACGACGAAAGTTGTACGCAATATTAATCTTACGCATTGGTAAATTGTTTCAATATTTAGTTAAAAGATAACCTTACGTAAAACTCAAATAACGTATGTGTAACATTTTTCCGTATTTATTTCCGTTTCAAGATGGCAGCCGGATTTAACGGTGACAGTTGTACGCAACATTAATCTTACGCATTGGTAAATTGTTTCAATATTTAGTTAAAAGATAACCTTACGTAAAACTCAAATAACGTATGTGTAACATTTTTCCGTATTTATTTCCGTTTCAAGATGGCAGCCGGATTTAAGGGTGACAGTTGTACGCAACATTAATCTTACGCATTGGTAAATTGTTTCAATATTTAGTAAAAAGATAACCTTACGTAAAACTCAAATAACGTATGTTGTAACATTTTTCCGTATTTATTTCCGTTTCTAGATGGCAGCCGGATTTAACGACGAAAGTTGTACGCAATATTAATCTTACGCATTGGTAAATTGTTTCAATATTTAGTAAAAAGATAATCTTACGTAAAACTCAAATAACGTATGTGTAACATTTTTCCGTATTTATTTCCGTTTCAAGATGGCAGCCTGATTTAACGATGACACTTGTACGCAACATTAATCTTACGCAATGGTAAATTGTTTCAATATTTAGTAAAAAGATAACCTTACGTAAAACTCAAAATACGTATGTGTAACATTTTCCCGTATTTATTTCCGTTTCAAGATGGCAGCCGGATTTAACGACGACACTTGTACGCAACATTAATCTTACGCATTGGTAAATTGTTTCAATATTTAGTAAGAAAGTAACCATGCGTGAAACTCAAATAACTTATGTGTAACATTTTTCCGTATTTATTTCCGTTTCAAGATGGCAGCCTGATTTAACGATGACACTTGTACGCAACATTAATCTTACGCAATG
Source organism: Callitettix versicolor (assembly GCA_022606455.1). Classification (NCBI taxonomy): domain Eukaryota; kingdom Metazoa; phylum Arthropoda; class Insecta; order Hemiptera; family Cercopidae; genus Callitettix; species Callitettix versicolor. Next base: position 46,721,402 of record CM040182.1, read on the forward strand.
GTAAATTGTTTCAATATTTAGTAAAAAGATAACCTTACGTAAAACTCAAAATACGTATGTGTAACATTTTCCCGTATTTCTTTCCGTTTCAAGATGGCAGCCGGATTTAACGACGACAGTTGTACGCAACATTAATCTTACGCATTGGTAAATTGTTTCAATATTTAGTAAAAAGATAACCTTACGTAAAACTCAAATAACGTATGTGTAACATTTTTCCGTATTTATTTCCGTTTCAAGATGGCAGCCTGATTAAACGATGAGAGTTGTACTCAACATTAACTTTAACCCATTGGTAATTTGTTTCAATATTTAGTCAGAAGGTAACCTTGCGTAAAACTCAAAATACGTATGTGTAACATTTTCCCGTATTTCTTTCCGTTTCAAGATGGCAGCCGGATTTAACGGTGACAGTTGTACGAAACATTAATCTAAAGCATTGGTAAATTGTTTCAATATTTAGTAAAAAGATAACCTTACGTAAAACTCAAAATACGTATGTGTAACATTTTCCCGTATTTCTTTCCGTTTCAAGATGGCAGCCGGATTTAACGGTGACAGTTGTACGAAACATTAATCTAAAGAATTGGTAAATTGTTTCAATATTTAGTAAAAAGATAACCTTACGTAAAACTCAAATAACGTATGTGTAACATTTTTCCGTATTTATTTCCGTTTCAAGATGGCAGCCTGATTAAACGATGAGAGTTGTACTCAACATTAACTTTAACCCATTGGTAATTTGTTTCAATATTTAGTCAGAAGGTAACCTTGCGTAAAACTAAAATAAGTTATGTGTAACATTTTCCGTATTTATTTCCATTTCAAGATGGCAGCCGGATTTAACGATGACAATTGTACGCAACATTAATCTAACGCATTGGTAAATTGTTTCAATATTTAGTAAGAAGGTAACCTGGAGTAACACTCAAATAACTTATGTGTAACATTTTTCCGTATTTCTTTCCCTTTCAAGATGGCAGCCTGATTTAACGATGACATTTGTACGCAACATTAATCTAAAGCATTGGTAAATTGTTTCAATATTTAGTCAGAAGGTAACCTTGCGTAACACTCAAATAACTTATGTGTAACATTTTTCCGTATTTCTTTCCCTTTCAAGATGGCAGCCTGATTTAACGATGACATTTGTACGAAACATTAATCTAACACATTGGTAAATTGTTTCAATATTTAGTAAGAAGATAACATTGCGTCAAACTAAAATAACTTATGTGTAACATTTTTCCGTATTTCTTTCCGTTTCAAGATGGCAGCCTGATTTAACGATGACAGTTGTACGCAATATTAATCTTTCGCATTGGTAAATTGTTTCAATATTTTGTAAGTAGGTAACCTTCCGTCAAACTCAAATAACGTATGTGTAACATTTTTCCGTTTTATATTTCCGTTTGAAGATGGCAGCCTGATTTAACGATGACACTTGTACGCAACATTAATATAACGCATTGGTAAATTGTTTCAATATTTAGTAAGAAGGTAACCTTGCGTAACACTCAAATAACTTATGTGTAACATTTTTCCGTATTTCTTTCCGTTTCAAGATGGCAGCCTGATTTAACGGTGACAGTTGTACGCAACATTAATCTAAAGCATTGGTAAATTGTTGCAATATTTAGTAAGAAGGTAACCTTGCGTGAAACACAAATAACTTATGTGTAACATTTTTCCGTTTTTCTTTCCGTTTCAAGATGGCAGCCTGATTTAACGATGACACTTGTACGCAACATTAATCTAAGGCATTGGTAAATTGTTTCAATATTTAGTAAGAAGGTAACCTTGCGTGAAACTCAAATAACTTATGTGTAACATTTTTCCGTATTTCTTTCCGTTTCAAGATGGCAGCCTGATTTAACGATGACACTTGTACGCAACATTAATATAAGGCATTGGTAAATTGTTTCAATATTTAGTAAGAAGGTAACCTTGCGTGAAACTCAAATAACTTATGTGTAACATTTTTCCGTTTTATATTTCCGTTTCAAAATGGCAGCCTGATTTAACTATGACACTTGTACGCAACATTAATCTAACGCATTGGTAAATTGTTTCAATATTTAGTCAGAAGGTAACCTTGCGTAAAACTAAAATAACTTGTGTAACATTTTTCCGTATTTCTTTCCGTTTCAAGATGGCAGCCTGATTTAACGATGACACTTGTACGCAACATTAATCTAACGCATTGGTAAATTGTTTCAATATTTAGTCAGAAGGTAACCTTGCGTAAAACTAAAATAACTTGTGTAACATTTTTCCGTATTTCTTTCCGTTTCAAGATGGCAGCCTGATTAAACGATAACAGTTGTACGCACCATTAATCTAAAGCATTGGTAAATTGTTTCAATATTTAGTAAGAAGGTAACCTTGCGTGTAACTCAAATAACTTATGTGTAACATTTTTCCGTTTTATTTTCCGTTTTATTTTTACGTTTTAAGATGGCAGCCTGATTTAACGATGACACTTGTACGCAACATTAATCTAACGCATTGGTAAATTGTTTCAATATTTAGTCAGAAGGTAACCTTGCGTAAAACTAAAATAACTTGTGTAACATTTTTCCGTATTTCTTTCCGTTTCAAGATGGCAGCCTGATTAAACGATAACAGTTGTACGCACCATTAATCTAAAGCATTGGTAAATTGTTTCAATATTTAGTCAGAAGGTAACCTTGCGTAAAACTAAAATAACTTGTGTAACATTTTTCCGTATTTCTTTCCGTTTCAAGATGGCAGCCTGATTTAACGATGACACTTGTACGCAACATTAATCTAACGCATTGGTAAATTGTTTCAATATTTAGTCAGAAGGTAACCTTGCGTAAAACTAAAATAACTTGTGTAACATTTTTCCGTATTTCTTTCCGTTTCAAGATGGCAGCCTGATTAAACGATAACAGTTGTACGCACCATTAATCTAACGCATTGGTAAATTGTTTCAATATTTAGTCAGAAGGTAACCTTGCGTAAAACCAAAATAACTTGTGTAACATTTTTCCGTAATTCTTTCCGTTTCAAGATGGCAGCCTGATTAAACGATAACAGTTGTACGCACCATTAATCTAAAGCATTGGTAAATTGTTTCAATATTTAGTAAGAAGGTAACCTTGCGTAAAACTAAAATAACTTGTGTAACATTTTTCCGTATTTCTTTCCGTTTCAAGATGGCAGCCTGATTAAACGATAACAGTTGTACGCACCATTAATCTAACGCATTGGTAAATTGTTTCAATATTTAGTCAGAAGGTAACCTTGCGTAAAACTAAAATAACTTGTGTAACATTTTTCCGTATTTATTTCCGTTTCAAGATGGCAGCCTGATTTAACGATGACACTTGTACGCAACATTAATCTAACTCATTGGTAAATTGTTTCAATATTTAGTCAGAAGGTAACCTTGCGTAAAACTAAAATAACTTGTGTAACATTTTTCCGTATTTCTTTCCGTTTCAAGATGGCAGCCTGATTAAACGATAACAGTTGTACGCACCATTAATCTAAAGCATTGGTAAATTGTTTCAATATTTAGTAAGAAGGTAACCTTGCGTGTAACTCAAATAACTTATGTGTAACATTTTTCCGTTGTTATTTTTCCGTTTTAAGATGGCAGCCTGATTTAACGATGACACTTGTACGCAACATTAATCTAACGCATTGGTAAATTGTTTCAATATTTAGTCAGAAGGTAACCTTGCGTAAAACTAAAATAACTTGTGTAACATTTTTCCGTATTTCTTTCCGTTTCAAGATGGCAGCCTGATTAAACGATGACAGTTGTACGCACCATTAATCTAACGCATTGGTAAATTGTTTCAATATTTAGTCAGAAGGTAACCTTGCGTAAAACTAAAATAACTTGTGTAACATTTTTCCGTATTTCTTTCCGTTTCAAGATGGCAGCCTGATTAAACGATGACAGTTGTACGCACCATTAATCTAAAGCATTGGTAAATTGTTTCAATATTTAGTAAGAAGGTAACCTTGCGTGAAACTCAAATAACTTATGTGTAACATTTTTCCGTTTTATTTTTCCGTTTTAAGATGGCAGCCTGATTTAACGATGATGAGTGTAAACAATTTTAATCAAACGCATTAAGCGATTGTTTTAAAATTTGGTACGAAGGTACCTTGTATAATGGCCAAAAGACGTATATGAAACATTTTTTTCAATTTACTTTGGATTCAAGTGGTGGTCTATGAATCAGCGTTGATATTGTAGTTTCTGGTTATTTCTTGTATTACTGGCTGAACGACAAGACGTATCATAATTTTGACCGCTTCGAGGAGAAAGAGTATAAAATTTCCAATAAAGTTGGTTCAGTAACATTGTCTTTTAAATATTACGGTTACCGGTTAAATTTGCGAAAAATTTACTAGCGCTGTCATGGATATTAATTAAGAATATACTGCGAGGTGTGCTGTTCTTTGAACTGCTAATTTTGAAGGAATACAATATTACAAGTCTACATCGAATTGCAATAAAAAATACAAAAAAATCCGTTTTCTGTCAATAGCTTTCGAACCGGGTTTCCGTTAGGAAAGTTTAATAATTTTTCTATACGAACTTACATATGAAGTAGGCATAGAAATACAATTGGAACTGAAAGCGCAGTTATAGAGTGTAGCCTGTATATTACTTTTAAGATTCCTGTGTTTGTAAAAATTTGTTGAAAATAAATAAATTGAAATGTTGAATACAATTATACAACATTACTTACAATTACTGTACAGTGACTTCAGTTAAGTGCAGTGTAAAATAAAGAGATAGGAGATACAAGACGGGAGACTCGGAGACCGGTTGTGCTGTTTTGCTGCTGTACTGTGAACCTACAATCGACCAGAAAGCACGTCTATGCGCTACTTATTGTAGCTGGGTTTTTTAATGATAATGTAGGAGCTACAGTGCAATTATAGGACTCCCCGTGTAATGGAACCAGTAGGCACTAGTTGAACACTCGCTACACAGATATAGGAAGCACGTTTTTCACAAATCATAAAGCAAGAGTTGCCGACACAACCAAAACTATGCGGGGAATTATCTGATCCCGGCCGTATGATCGTTGTCTACGGTAGGCAAACAATCATCACAGTACCGTCCTTTACGGTCCTTAGTCCCCGTAGCGTCTTGGCTATTCACAACTAGTATTTTCCTGTCGAAACTTTAAGGTTTAATTTAATAAGCGTTTCAGTCGACTCTGATGTAATCGTTAAGTATCGAGTAATCGATTTTTTTTTAATTAAGGCTTGTGGCAAAAAGCACATGAAGGCTGTAATCGCCGTCCAGCAAAATATATTACACGGAGGGAAACTAAACCTAAATATTGTTATACTGCACTAAAAATAAAAATAAACACTTTAAACACTAAAACTAGATAAAATTGTTAAAATATAAATACTTAATCAAAAGGAGAGAAAGGAATAAAAATGTAAAAAATAAAACAAATAATAGGCTATAACTTAACAACTAGTTTAAAAAAATCGAAATTTGCTCGGTGAAGATTCTGTGTAATTCAAATATAAAAAACTAAAATTACCTAATTTATAATAAATATATACGAATACATATAAATGCCTCTGTACGTACATTACGTATATGTGCTACTTTTTCTGGAAAACTGCTTTAACGATTTTGATGTAATGTTGCAATATATAATATTTTTGCCGAAAAAATCGATTTTAGTTAGTTTCATCTTAAAAAATTGTTTTAATTAGAAAGAAATATGTTATTGAACCAAAAATAAAAGTCATATATCATGTTTTTTTATTAATTACGAAAATGTTTCCTTTTTGTTTTAATTACGATAATTTATTCGAAAACACGACATAACCCAGAACTTCTATATATCAGCTGTTCGATGAAATCAGTTGATCGTTACAAATTAATATAAAACAACTTTTACTATAACAATCGATATAAAAATTAAATTAAAGATTCATTTCATATATTTACATCGGTCAAACGTCTTCGTAATTTCCGTAGTGCAGTAGTTATCTCCATGTTTGAGCAAAATCTAGTGAACCTATTATGAGAAACTTTGGCAAGTTTTAATTTTTCCATAGTTCTCAGAATGAATATAACAACGTTTGGTTGCGATAACTATGAACAACATTTAAACAAAATTTGATTAAAATTTTTAATTCTGTTTTTTAGAAAACCAAATTTTTATCAGTTTTTTGACCAAGAAGAGCTGTTATAAATTTTATTTCAAATTCATTAATATCAGTGTGTGTGTGGGGGGGCGCACACGTGTGTTAGCACCCTGACGTTCGAAATTTGTTCAGAATTCATTGAAACCTGGAACTATATTGATTTTGGACATGCTCGTTATGCAGAAAAATCAACTGAACAGTTTAAAAATGAGGGATATTAACATTTTTTTAATGTAAATTTTTTTTTCTTTTGCAAAAAAATGCCGAAGTTAACAGTCTGTAGGGCTATTATGTACTGAACACACAGTCGATACTCGGTGAAACTACATGATATTCAGGAAAGTTTGAACATTCGTAGGAACGAAAATTCCTTTTTATACGGTGATTTACGTTTCGCCGTGAGGCATCTTCAAACATTAGGCTAAGTCTGAAGATGCATCTCGGTGAAACATGTTACTGAATAAAAAAAATTGCTCAAATTTTCTTGAACGGTCTGGATTTCTTTATGTCATACAAAAATGTACTCGTGTTAAAATGTTCATTTAGCCTATATGGTGTTACTGAGATGGTTTTAATTTTTTATAAATTCTCTTATACGTCAGCGAGACAGTTGCGTGAAGGGATCATTTTATTTTTACATAGACTACAGAAGAATAAAAGAAGATGTTTAGCGTTTCATAAAAGGTTTCCCTCTGTGAATCTACCTTAATTTGCAACAACCAATCGAATTTCCTTTTCCGATTGAAGGGAATAAAACCGTAATTTCCATAACTCTTGACACATATTTTTAAAGTACACTAATCAAACGTTTTCGCATAGTATCTTGAGATACAGAAAACCGTTACTACAAGCAGAGTGATTTCAAATGTCCCACTGTATGTTTCTCTAGATTACAGGTAATTGTTTTAACTTGAAGTGAAGACGTTAAACGACACAAAACCTTTGAGAAATCTGTTTAGCAAGTAACTGACAAAAACTGAAACCGGCGTAACTTCCCGATCTGTTCATAGGATTTCTCAATTTGTTCACATAAAGATCATAATTCAACTACTGCTTTACTAAGTTTTACATGAAAAAAATTCACGGTTCTAGAGTAAATGAGAAAAAAACAAACCATTGGTATTTATTTTTAAGGATTTTCCGGTTTAATTACGAATTACTCCGAGAAATTGTTGAGGAAAATTTCAATGAAATCGATTAGTTAGTCTAGTCTTAAATTACTGCATACCTATAGACACGCATATAGAGCCTACAGATAGGCACAGAGACCAAGGAAAATCTCTTTTCTGGACTCAAAGCACTTCAGTACAGAAAGATCCTTCAAAATCTCTAGATCGATTTTTTACGTTCACCGGACTTCTTCCTTTAATGAGAAAGTCAATTTTCATTTTATTTCCGTTCCGTAAAATTTATTTTACTTTAAATTCTCTATAATTTCAGTTCCTAATTTTATATTTTAGCAAAATCTAATAAATCGATCTTTCAATTTTTTGTCGATACCGTCCGAACTAGATTTTTTTCAACAATTACCTAACCAGACATTTCGTTTATTAGATCTACTTATGTAACAGGCTACCTGCTAGCAATATTTAATAAAAATCGTTATAGAAGATTTTAAGGAATCCTGATTTTTCTTACCACATAAAGACTTTAAACTTGGTTTTAAAATATGGGCTCAAATATTTGAGAAATTTACTCAACAATACGTCAGATATAAAAAAACATAAGTTAGTGTAACAATATAAAATTAAAAAAGTAGACATCGCAGTATATTTTTAATTAATTGCCTGGCCACCGCTGCACGACTGCGCTGATACACGCTTCCGCAAAGTTAACAGGTAAAAGTAAAATTTAAGAAAAATGTTGCTGAACCAACTTTATTGGACATGTGCTCTTTCTCCAGGAAATAATCAAAATTATGATAGGTCTTACCGTTCAGCCAGTATTACAGGAAACTACACTCGCCATCGCTAAATCAGAGGCCGCCAACGGAAGTGAAAAGGAAAAAATCTTACACATATATTCGCACTTTATACTAGGTATCTTGGTACTAAATTTCAAAACTGCATAACACACAAACCAAATTCCGAGTGGTAGAGTTGAAACAGAGACCTCGTTCGCTGGGAAAAAGAAGAAAAACTTCAAACCGTGGTAGCCTTTACAAGGTGAGTTGAAAGACCACTGGACGGAAAAAATAGATCACAATCGTAATAAAAAAAATAAAAAAGTAGCAAACCAGAGTTAAATGCAAATTTCATCAAAATCGGAAAATTAGTTTAAAACCTTCGGACGTTTTTAATAATAATAATAACTATAATAACTTCCAGTTATTTACAATAACGAGTGCCCGCAGTTTTAGCCAAATCCATTGACCGATTGTTTTGAAATTTAATACGAAGGTACCTTGTACAAAGCCCAATGGTATGTGTAAGATTTTAGTTATTTATTTAGCTTAGTTTTATGGTGCTAATACGTAACCAAAACTTTATCAAAATCTAGCAAGCCGGATTAGAGATATGCTGTTTTTCAGTTTTTTTAATAGTACATGAACCAAAATTTTAGGTAGTCTCCAATAGTTTTGGTTGGCCAATAACACTAGCCGGGATAATTATTCTCGAACTAAGCACCTAACTTTGCGCCGAAACAAGTTGAAGCTACGGGGATAAAGCTTTATAATGTACTACTTGATCAAATTAAAAATGAAATCTTCGTTACAATGTTCAGGAAATAGTAAAATCCCTGCTATGGAATTGTTTTATTCCGTAATTGATTATTTATTCCAGTCATGACGTCTGAAGTCAGTGTCGTTTGATATTAAGTTGTTCAATTATATAGCCTGTACAAAGTGTTGCTGCTAAGTCATCTACTAATTAGTTGTCCTTTTGGTGTGTATTGTTACAAATATATTTCTATATTTTGTGTTGTTAACCTGCCTTACACAAACTTACTGTTTTGACGGAATGAATTATATATTAGAGCAAAATTTGATCAAAACAGTTAGAGCTAATTTGGAAAATTCAAATTTTTAAGTTTTCTAACTAAACTCATCGAAGCGAGGAATATGTGTCTACTCGACAATTCGGCATTTAGTTTGTGTGTGTGTGTGTGTGTGTGTGTGTGTGTGTGTGTGTGTGTGTGTGTGTGTGTGTGTGTGTGTGTGTGTGTGTGTGTGAGTGAGTGTTCGTTTGTTACGCAATGGACCGATTGTTTTCAAAATTAGTATGAAGGGAGGCCTTACACAAAATTTTGTCTAAACCCCGAACAACGTGTATAAGATTTTTCCCTTTCAATTACATTTCAATATGGCGGCCTCTGATTTACAATAACGAATGCATTGTTTTAACCAAATGCATTGAATGATTGTTTTAAAATTTTACGCAAAAGTACCTAATATAAATCCCAAATAACGTATGTGTAAGATATTTCCCTATTTACTTCTGTTTATAAGATGGCGGCCTTTGATTTAACGATGGCGAGTGTACGCAGTTTTTTGCAAAATGCACAGATCTCTTGTTTTGATATTTGGTAAGAATATATCTCGTATAAAGCCTAAACGAAATGTGTAAATTTGTTTTAATTTACTTCCGTTTCAATATGGCGGTTTCTCATTTCACGAACACGAGTGTACGGAAATTTAATCAAACGTATTGACCGATTGATTTGAAATTTTTCATGAAGGTACCTTGTATAAAGCTTGAAAGACCTATGTGTAAGATTTTCCCCATTCACTTCCGTTTCAAGATGGCGGGTCGGATTCAAAGTTGAGATTGTAGTTGCTGGTTATTTCCTGTACTGGTTAAACCGCACCTATAGTAATTTTGACCTAAATGAAGGAAAAGCACAAAATTTCCAATAAAATTGATCCAGTAACATTTTTCGTAAGTATTACGGTTACAGGTTAAATTGGCGGAAAAGTTACGAGCGATGTCGTGGAGACCTGTATATTAATTACGAATATACTGCGATGTGTGCTGTCCCTTGAACTACTTCGGATTATTATGTTTTAATTACTTACTATTCTTTAAGTTGTCCCGAGAAATTTCACGAAAATCAGTCAATTAGATTAGTTTCTAGAAATATATGCACCTATTTACTCAGAAAAAGAACCTGCCCTTACATTCAAATAAACTAGTTTTGGACTAGGAAGAGTGTAAAACTTAAAATATTGAATGTCATTTTCTCACGATCATCTGACTTGTTAGTGTGAAAGTAAAAGTTTCTTTCTATTTCTTTAAATTTCAAATATTTTGTGGAGAAGTATCCTCGGGGCATTTTGTATTTTTACATAAATTATATCGCGTATGAATCAAACAGAAGCTGTTGCTCTAGGCAGGGGGTGGGGGAAATTGTTTTTTTCTCGTTGAAAGTTGATATATGTAAATTGCAAGTGATAAATGCACCACCGGCTATTAGGAGTAAACATAAATAACAATTGTTTTGATAACCTACCGAGCCCTATGGCTGTCTTTGAGCTAATTTTCCACAAGATCTATTAATCATTGTCGAGTGTACTCATTTAATATATATATAGCGGCACGGAGGGACGGAGATATGGCGGTAATAATACACTAGACAACATCACATCAATCAATATTCACATCTAGTTTCTTGCCGAGTTTACATTAATCATCCTCAGCTCTTCAGATCCTCAAACGTCCTTGAACCAGAAACTTGGGCCCGTGAGACAACCACACTGGCAAGTCGGAACACCGGCTGAGGCCTAATGTCAAGTAATTTAACTGCTTTAGCCGAAACTTTATTCTTGCTTGTTTTAGCCGAAAATCGTTACGTTTACAAAATATATGTTGAAATAATAGCGGCAAGCACGTGTCTCGCTGACGTGATAGAAGCGAATTTATAAATAGTATTTTTCTTTACCTAACTCTTTTTAAAATTCTGTTTTTATCATCGCAATTAGAATTAAAATTTGAATATATTAGCATTTTAAAATTTGAAATTAAATTAAAAATACAATAATAAAAACTTATCGTCTCGAAACATTTCTAAATTTCAACAGGTGTTCGCTCTGTCTCTGTTTCAAATCAAACTTTCAGCATTAAGTTTGTGTGTTTGGTTTGTTTGTTTGTTTGTTACGCAGTTCTGGTCAAACACAGTCACCGATTATTTTGATATTTGGTACGGAGGTACCTTGTATAAAGCCCGAAAGAACTATATGTAAGATTTTTTCCATTCACTTCCGTTTCAAGATGGCGGCCTTCAATTTACAAAAAGTGTTGTTTTACAATACGATTTACAATACGCAGTTTTAGCCATACAATGATTGTTTTGAAATTTGGTAAGGAGATATCTTACCTTTTATAAAGACTAAATGATGTATGTGTAATAGTTTTCCTATTTACTTCCGTTTCAAGATGGCGGCCTGTAGTTTAACGACGAGGAGTGTACGCAGTTTTAATCAAACGTATTGGCCAATTGTTATGAAATTTGATACAAAGGTACCTTGTATAAATCCCGAAAGATGTAGGCTATTTGTAAGGTTTTTTCCCATTCACTACCGTGTCAAGATGGCGCCCTCTGATTTACAGTAAAAGTGTACATAGTTTTACCCATAAGAATTAACTGGTTGTTTTGAAATTTTGGTATGGAGATATCTTACCTTGTATAAAGCACAAATGTTGTATGCAAAGTACGTTTTCCTACTTACTTCCGTTTCAAGATGGCGGCCTGTAATTTAACGACGAGGAGTGTACGCAGTTATAATCAAATGCATTGGCCAATTGTTCGATATTTTACGGCAAAATAAAATGGATCACTTCGAGTTTGTTATACTAGTTCTGGGTTCCGAGTGTTAAATCTGACACATAATGATTGGTTTAATCTCCAGGATTGTTCACTTTTAGTTTAAAGCTAATCTTAAGTGTCCGTCTGCCATATTGATTAACCCGCTATTTTTTATGTAAAATCGTTTTTTATATCTCATTAAAGGAATCTCATGTGTAATGCCTTCAGTTTTTTCCCGTTTTGTGCATAATGTTTGCTCCTGTATCTTTAAAAGCAAACATATATACGATATGGAAAAACTGAACATTATCAAAGAATGTCTGTTTCAGCTCAAATGTTCGACATTTGGTTTGTTTTTGGTTGTTTGTTTGTTACGCAGTTTTGGCCAAACGCATTGACCAATTGTTTTGATAATTGGTACGGAGGTACGGAGGGTATAAAACCCGAAGACATATATGTAAGATTTTTTCCATTCACTTCCGTTTCAAGATGGCGACCTCTAATTTACAATAGAGAGTGTGCGCAGTTTTAGCCATACGCATTAACTGATTGTTTTGAAATTTGGCATGGAAATATTTTATCTTGTATAAAGACCAAATAATGTGTGTAGTACTTTTTCCTATTTACTTCCGTTTCAAAATGCCGGCCTGTAATTTAAAAACAAGGAGTGTACGCAGTTTTAAACAAAAGCATTGGATAATTGTTACGAAATTTGGTACAAAGGTACCTTTTATAAAGCCCGAAAGATGTAGTTGTAAGGTTTTTTCCCATTTACTTCCGTTTCAAGATGGCGGGCTCTGATTCAACGTTGAGAGTGCTGGTTATTTCCTGTAATATTGGCTGTGCAGCAAAACCTACCATAACTTTAACCGCTTCGTGGAGAAAGTTCTTTTTTTTATTATAGCAATCTAGTAATACACCAATGAGCTATTTGTTTCTAACCTAAACTAACAATGAAATAATCTACTAAGCTTAATCCATTGACAATCACTTAGCTTATAGTCAATAGTCACTTAAATAATATGACCTAAGAGCTACATAGTTCAAATGGTTTCACTCTCTTCAACCATCGTGGAAAAGTGCACAAAATATCCAATGAAGTTGGTCAAGTAACATTTTTTGAAAATATTACGGTTACCGGTTACATTGGAGCAAAACGTTACGAGCGCTGTCGTGGAGCGCTCTGTGTATTAATGCAGATACTGCGAGTTATGCTGTTCTTCGAACTACTAGATGTATTACAAATAATAAATTGAGTCTTTGAATATTTCCTAATAATAAACGGTTTGTTCAAGACAAAATACCGCCAAGGGAATAGGAGGGTATAAAATATAACGGTACTTATAGGGTACAGTACGTAGTGTTAGTGATTTACTATATAGTGTAACAGTTCCGAGTAGTATTAGGTCCGTCTTAAATATTCCGATATTAAACTGTTCCATGGTAGCCGCTCTTTCAAAAATTGTGTTGTGGCACTCTTCAAGAAGAGCGCACCTCACACAATCTGTGGCAAAGTCTAAACGTCGAAAGAGTGTCGCTGTGGCACAGTTTGGTGTTTGACACTGTATCATTGAAACATGGTAGGTGTCCTCAATTTTTGTTTTTGTTTTGTTTTTTGTTTGGTGTTTAACGTCCGACTATTGTGCACACTTGGGCTAATGCAGACGATGGGATGATTTATAGCGTATGAAAATGCCAAGCCCTGGTCGAGAATCGAACCCGGGTCCTCGGGGCGAAAGCCCAGTACGCTATCAACTAGGCTACCGAGGCGGCTGGGTTATGTTAGCCTCAATA
>CM040182.1:46745105-46970105 GCA_022606455.1 Callitettix versicolor
ATTTACTGTTTACTAAAAGCAAAATCTTTTATTTAATAACGTTTACATATTAGAACTGGCCTAGACTGTCCGGTTCTACTTTCAAAACTGATTCGGTCAATAATTATTTAAATCTTAGATACAGTAATAATTCAAATATTACTTTCAACAATGTTTTTTAGCAATCAGCTGTTTTGGTACACACACAATTATTTGTCACATAGAGCTCCATTGTGCTGCTCTCTCACGGGGAGAATTTATACAGACATGGAATTTTGTTTACAGACATTTTATCGGTTTTAAGTCAGTTTTACTGTAAAACCTCAAAATGGAAAAATACGAGGCTTGATAGGTCATTGATATTTTAATGAATCTGTAGATAGCTCATACGTGTAGTTTCAACAAAACAGATCCTTAATTTTGGTACAAAACCGATCGGAATGCTTAGCATAATAATATATGAAAGATTAACAGAATGGACCAGGTGACCTCCATGTCATCTGTACTGGGCCGTGCGGACTGCATTGATCGTAACGTAAGACTTAAGTGTCTGATCCTTTATGAAACATAATTGATGACCAAACACAAGTACGATTTTTGAATCGTATTTTCATTACTTTTTACCAACACTACAAGTGCAAAAAGACTTCCATAAAATTGTAAGTGATTTTTTTTTTAAATTCAATTCAATAAAAGAGTCTCTACGTAAAATATCTAAAAATCTTGAAAAATATTTTTGTTTTGATTAAAACTAGGTTTATAGATTACACTATATTTTTCTGACCTAAAATGTTTAAGTTAAAGTGGGGGTTACATAAAAACGTGAACTTATCATAGGTTATGTAACATAAATAAACGTTTTACGTACAAAAATAGATGTTTCGAGTCGGTATCACTTCTAGTATCGCGTTATACCACACAATTGATAATTTTTAAAACATATTTTTGCTCCTCAGATTTTACACCTTAAGCAGCTCTAAATAATTTTTATCGGCAACTCGTGTCAACTGACTTAAAACCGTTAAAGTGTCTGTAAACAACGTTCCGGGAGCGGTATAAATTCTACCCGTGGAAGTACAACACAATGTAACCATAGATGACAGAAAAAATTGTGTGTGTCCCAAAACAGCTGATTGTTAAAAAAAACATTGTTGAAAGTATTATTTCAATTATTACCTTATCCAATATTTAAATAATTATTGACTGATTGTTGAAAGTAGAATCGGTAAGACAATCTAGGCCAGTTCTAATATGCAAATGTTATTAAATAAAAAATTCTGCTTTTAGTAAACAGTAAATGCTGTAGTCTATTACAGGTATGTATTTTTCTTGCGTTTGGGCTGCTTCAAAAAACGACATATACGGCTACAACCAAAAATATTTTATACCGACCAATTATATCGTTTACAGCCTAAGAGGTGCGTTAGTGGCTTACTAACAAACATGTAAATTTATAACGTTTCTTAATTTTTCCTTCACACTCTAACCTAAATTGTAAACAACTGTTTAGAGCTTAACACTTAACAAGTTTACAATTTACTGTGCCTGGAATTGGACTACAATGAGAAACTCCGTAACTGTGTGAACAAATAAATGCGGAAAACACCTGACCCAATTATATTTCGGAAGAAAATTTTCAAAAATAATTTTGTTTGTTTTTCTTTATTTTTCTCTTTAAAACTAGTAGTTAAAAAAGGACAATACAGCTTGTAGTATATTTTTAATTAAATGCCATCGCTCCACGACAGCGCTCTGAAGAGCTCGTAACTTTTTCCGCCAAGTTAACTGGTAGCTTATTTATTATATTTAGGGGAAATGTTACTGGACCAGCTTTATTGTGAAATTTTATGCTCTTTTCCACGAAGCGATCAACATGACAGGTCTTGCCGTTCGACCATTATTACAGGAAATAGAAAGTAACTGCGTCAGAGACCACCATTTTGAAACGGAAGTGAATGGGGAAAAATTGTACACGTGTCGTTCGGGTTTTATAGAAGGTACCTTCGTACCAAATTTAAACACAATCAGTCTATGCGTTTGGACAAAACTGCGTAACAAACAAACCAAACGTTGAACTGTCGAGATGGAAGAGAAACTTTGCTTCACTCTGTCAATGAATAAAAAAATTTAAAGTTACAACTGTAATATCAAATCAGTATTTTTCACTGGAATTAGATTAATTTAGACTGATAATTTATTTTAATTCTGAAGCTGATTATGGTAAATCAGATTATTTAAAACGTATATGAAAGAAATTTACAGAATTATTATAATTTGAAAGAGCTGCCATTTTGGACTCTTGAACGCATTTCGAGGGTGAATTTGTTTCTACCCTAATAATAAATTCGATCGTTGTGCCAACTTTAAATCAAATCGGCATAAATTTGCATATTAAAAGTTTAAATTTCATTAAAAATACTAATAAAATTAACTCTGTTAGGTTAACTTTTATCCTTTTAATGGAACTTAAAAATTCAAAATGATCATTCGTATAGATTTTACCGATGATTACGATGGTTAAATTATATTTTCAAAAAAATGTAAGATACAAAATTTATGATTCTCAGATTAATGTATAATGGAAGCCATTTTGAAACGATTCAACTGATATTATTTACTAACACTGTCTTGTCCAAAGTGTTTCAGTTGCACCATGACGCCTAGTAGCATCCAACCTTGACCAACAGGGAACGTAGTTGAGTTGGCTAAGACAACGTCAGTCTGTTGCAACTCTGACGTGAAATATTCTTCTTTCCGTCCGTCAAGACCGATCCCTCGTCCTCAATAGTCTAATTGCCATTAAACCATATATATATATATATCACATAGAGAACGTGCGTACATCCGTTTGACACAATTGTTTCTAAAAGAAGCGTTGTCCGACCTTTCGTTAAAATCATATCTGGCACCTTCGTGATTATTCTCGCTCGAAGCTGAAGCCGACTGAAGCCAATATGATTTTGGAGAAATGTTGGACAAATGAATTGAAGGGATACATCGGTTTTCAATGTATGACTCAAATTTTTTCATCCGTGAAGGAATTCGTATAATATATATATATATGTGTGTGTGTGTGTGTGTGTGTGTTTTGATACATATTCCTTCAATGATGGAAAAATATCAATCAAAATAAAAACCATTGTTCATAGCTACTATTCAACACAATTGTTTCTAAAAGAAATTTTGTTCCGACATTTTGCAAAAATCGTATCTGGAATCTTCGAGGAGGTTTTTGCTCCAAGTTTGAAGTTAAACTCGAACGATATCTCGAAATTATAGTTTATATATATATATATATATATATATATATATATATATATATATATATATACTTTCTTTTTTTTGTTATTTTAAGGCGAAAAGCACATTGAGGCTATTATAAATGTAAGTGTGAGTGTAAAGTGTTAAAGTAGTAAGTGTAGTGTTGTAAGTGTAAGTGTGTGTTAGACTCGGGTACCACGAGGGACGTCTAAATCCTCTCAATAGGTGCAACTAATCTGTACCCCTACGGGGTATGTATGTATTTATATAAACCCTATATAACCCGTCAAGATTGGGAAGCATCGTCAAGTTGATAGTTTTGTATTTTCCAAAGACGTTTTTTGGTAAACAGTGACTTCTTGAAATTAGTTGTAAAGCATAAATTAGTGAACAATGAATGGCACTAAGGCACTCATTACGCGAAGGAGGTAAGCTATGGTAGGGCCTAACTGTTTCATTGATAACTCGAAGAATGAACCAAATTGATTATTGAGCAGAGTAGAAACGTCAGACTTGCCTGAGGCGAGGTAGGGTCGAGTGTTTAGGAGATGTGTGTAATAACCTGCTTCACTCCTCGATTACACGCTACGCACGCCTGTTATTACCTCCCCCCAACCCCCCTCGACATAGGTCAAATGGCAAATTATATTTCTCTTGAAACTTAAAGTTCCTTGCTACCTCGACCAAGGACTCGGAAATTCTGTTATTTTTTACTGAGACTCCATTTCAAGTCGCGCTACTTTGGCTGACTGTCAGTATTGCCAACTGTCATGATTTTGCCGGCAATTTCCAGTTTTTTCTCTGTTTTTGGTTTGTCGTACCGCGTTGGGACAGTTTTATAGACTTTAATTTTCTCACTACATAAAGTATGAAGAAAACTTTTTTTTTTTTTTTACTTTTGCCTATATCTATCTGTCTGTCTATCTTTGTATCTTTGTTTTTATATTTCACTAAAGATTACACACTAAATGAATTATTTTTGTTTTACTTGTAGGTAATTCTGTCCGTCTGTGTATCTTTGTTTCTACATTTCATTAAAAATTAAACACTAATTGACTTATTTTCCTTTTACTTGTAGCTTATATCTGCCTGTTTGTGTATTTTTTTTTGTTACATTTCTCTAAAGATTAATTGACATTGATTATATTTTTCGAGAGCAGATGATTATTCGAAGCCTGAAATGTTGAAGATAAATTTTCTGGAAATCCGTTTTAATAATTTTTATCAAATTTTGTTCAAATTTAATCAATAAATACATAAAAAACGTATGGATGTACCGTTTAAGTATATAGCTCATTTGCAAAGATTGAATAATCGAAAAAATGTATTAAAATCCGTTAATGCGATTTTAATAATACATAAAAACACTGCGAAAGTCTTTTCCATAAATTTTAAACAAGAAAAATTTAAGGTTAAAAAGTAAAACAAAGTTAAATAGGCTACATTTTTGTTTTTTTGTACTTCTAAAGTAAATTTCTTTTATTTCAAATTTGGTACACTTATTTTTGTTATGAATCATCTAAAACCAAATTTTGAACAGAATCAGATGAACAATTTTGGAAATTACACCAATTTTTTTAAAGATTTTTTTTTATTTTACGATTGTTTTGTTGGCTTCAGCGAATCACTGTTTAAGAGTCTCAACATTTTTTTTATTTGGAGAATTGTTTTTGATATATTTAAAATTAAAATTTGCATAAATTAAATTTTTGTAAATTTTATGGCATACATGAAAGTGGATCTAATGACTGTCGAAGTTAATATTCATAAATTATAAGTTAAAAAAAATAATTTAAACAGATTTTAACGCTGATTATGCTGGTGAAATCAGCAAAGAGGTTTACAATGGAAACGTAATTGTTTGAAAATTTGTTTATATTACGTCAGTGAAGCAGCTACGCGTTGTATTTTACTAAAAACCACAAAAATATTCAAATATTTCCAGAAATGATTTTATTCGCTTCCATCACGTCGCCGAAACAATACCGAGCAAGAGTTTTACAATTTTCAAAACGTTATTTAAAGAAAGGTTTTTCCAATGTACAATCTCATGCAGCAGTGGTGTTAATTTTTTCTGACGCTTTTAAATATACAGTAGTAGGAAGAAACATACTCTTTATTTTGCCGAAACGAAGAAAGGGTACATTTTTCATTATTCATTATATTTAATCAAAACTGTGTTTTAAAGTTCAAGTAGTTTGTCCATCGTTTAAAAGTTTGATTTATTTGTAATTAATACTTGAGTGGGGGGGGACATGTAATGAACCCTGCTGCCATAACTCATGGACTCACCCTCGCCGCAAGGTGGTACCGGACCTAGCTCTGGCCCCTAATTGTGAACAGGAAGAAACCGTTTTAGAGAGGTTCCAAGGTATAATAGCGCATTTAAAATAATAGCTCCACATGGCTTAGTTGTTCGGTCTTCCACAAAAAGAATTTCCCAAATTATCGCTTGACCTTTATTAAAGTTTATTCGGTTGTCAGTTGTCTTCACAATATTACTGACATCTTTATAAAATAAATGGTGAAATTCCTTTACGAAGCTAGTGAATTAAAATGAAGAACTAGCCCTTTAAACATGAAATTCCAGTTAAACTCTTCGTTAAAAGTACTGGGCTGAAACATTGAATATAACGTACTAGAAGTACAGCCACCATTATAATAGTGCTCGATATCAGAAGCTTAAGTCTAAGTAGTTTGGTTATTTGCCGTTACGGGCGCTACAAGCTGCAAGGGCAGGGAGGAAGACGTTTCAGAAAATAAACAGTACTATTACCTATTTAAATGTAGTTGAATACTCCACTGTAAGATGCCACCAGCAGCGAGAACTCACATATCTCTCATAAGGGTTATATCATTCCCAGTATGTTTATATTCATTGTCTGAAATTTAGCACTTTTTTAAGTGCAAAATATAAAATGTAAATAAACTAATGTCATTAAATCAACGGGTTAACTTCCATAAAAAAAATAATATATCAGATATTTAAGTATCAAATATTTAATTTGAAAAATATTTAATTACAAAAAAATCATCATTTGTGCTCAATACATTTTTGTAAATATTCACGGCACACAGCTGATTTGATGGAAGTGAAATTCCACAAAAAAACTGGTTTGCAGATTTTACAGGTGATTAAGATGAAGAAATCATTTTTTTAAAGTGCAATCGTTATAATTTTTTACAGATTTGGAATTGCCGCCATTTTGACACTGCTAAACGAATTTTACTGGGGTTAACGAACTAGTCTAAGCTATTGCCAAAATCGATTTTGAAAAAAAAACGTTAACAAACTATTTCATATATTTTCCAAAATGGTGACTATCTAACATTTTTAAATTAAAATAACACAAAATCAAAGAGACGCAAAAAATTATGAAAAACAAATTTTGTTTTTTAAATTCAACAATGTTTATTTCAAAGTGATCGGATGTAAAGCAGCAGAAGTGTCATCAAACACAATGTTGTTTTATTCTAATACTTTCAAACAGTAATGCAAACTCACTGCAAAGAGATATTTGTTTAGTTCTAAAACAGCTGTTTATGTGCCAAAATAATAACACCTGATGATATATTCAATAAACAAAGCATTGTTGTAACAGCTGTAATTTTGAACTAAAGTAATTAACAAAGAAAACACATTTGATCTATAGCATAGTGGTTCATTTGTTTATTTTTTCGTTAAATTTTAATTTATTAGAAAATTTTATTTCTTTTTTAATGGCAGAACTACAGGAACTTGTAAATGGCTGATATGCACCTAATGGCTCGCACAATGCTATAGCTTGGAAGCTAAGCTAATGTATTACAAACATTTTCCAAACCGTGTATTGCCTACTAACACAACTTCTGCGGCAATTCATCAACGACTCAGGGAGACAGGAAGTTTAAAACTTCAGAAGTTTGTTTAACCCAGACGACCACGTTTGATTGGAACACCTGAAAATGTTTGTTGTTTCATGATTTGTATCATGATGTATCATTTGCTGCTTCATATATATATATGTATATATATCACATTGAAAACCTGTACACATCCGTTAGACACAATTATTTCTAGAACAATCATTGTTACGACGTTTCTAAGTCAGCTAGTCAAGCCACTTTCTGTTTGGATCATTCGGAGTTTATATAAGGTGCTGGCAGGTGAAAGTTTCCTTCAGTAAGACTTCAGACTTGGAGCCAGAATAGCCTCGAAAATGCCAGATAGGATTTTGGCGAAATGTCGGAACAATGTTCTAGAAACAATTGTGTCGAATAGATAAATCGGTTTTCAATGTGATTCACATTTTTCCATCCGTGAAGGAATACATTCCGCGTTTACAAAATTATAACATTCCTAAGGGGACAAAAGATGATTACATTCAGAATTTCATGTGAATATCTCTCTCTTCTTCTTCTCTCTCTCTCTCTCTATATATATATATATATATATATATATATATATATATATATATATATATATATATACGTATATAAAGAGAGAGAGAGAGAGAGAGAGAGAGAGAGAGAGAGAGAGAGAGAGAGAAAGAAAGAGAGATATCAATAAATGTCATATGAATTAAACCCTATTTTTTTGTAGATTATCCCTCTCTGCCTTTCCTAGTTCCAAATACTTTATATTTGTTGACGCCTTTCGGAATAGTACAGTTTTATTGCACTTCTTACACTCTAGAGTACAGTAAGAAGTTTTGAAAATGAAAGGATTCTGAAACGTGCCAAAAAATATAAAGTTCTTTTTATATTCTTCTTCTTTTCTGCTAGGATTATTGTCACTATGTTGAGTATAATGATCTGCCTTCCCTAGCTTCATCAATTCTACTTTTTTTGACGCGTTTCGGAGAACCTCCATATAGTTTTTGAAGATGGAGGTTCTCCGAAACGCGTCAACAAAAGTAGAATTGATGAAGCTAGGGAAGGCAGATCATTATACTCAACATAGTGAGAAATATGAAGTGTTTGAAACTATATTTACTCTACAAAATTATAACATTCCAACGGGAAAAAGATTATCACGTTAAGAATTTCGTACGAATTACATCTAAACTAAACATAGTTGGAATGAATACTTTTGGGGATAAGTTTTAATGCATCCCAAATCTATTTAGATTTGAATTAAGAGAATTGTAAAACTTGTTCATTAATAAACAAAAAATATCTTAGTTTTATTTATTACAATTATTTCACCTTTAAGTTAGCCTGTGCACAATTTCCAGTTAATTTTATCATCAAAATATAAATATAAATACTTGATATGTTTTGTTCTATCTACAACAGCACACTTAGTCATTAAACGTTGTCTCTGCTGTTCAAGTTGTTCTGAACACTTATAATTTATTTCATCAAAGAAAGTGATTAACTTTCTTTCTCAAAGTAAAAATAAACCAAAATATTGTACAATTAAGCCAAAAATAGGTGTAGCCACTTTAAATAATATCAAATATTAGTTTATTTAACACTTAATCAAATTAATATCAAATATTATTTGAGATATTAGTTGATATTTGTAGATATTATATATCACATTAGTAGATTAGTAGATAGTAGATATTAGTTAAATAAACTAATATTAACTACTTTATTCTCTACTTAAAATATATAATAGTTATTATTATATAGTAACTATATTATGTAGTTAGTTACTATATAAACTATAGTTTAGTTATATACTAGGCTATATAAACTAACATAAGCTATATAATAGTTTAACTACTAATATTTATATTAGTTAATTAAAACAATGTTAAATTTTTTAAGCAATAAAGTTTTAATTTATGCTGCATTAATGGTTAAAAAATAAAAATAGCTTTTATCACTGTTCATTCCGTGATTATGCATATTGAATCTATTCTCCCTGTAACACTAATGTTAGTTAACATATATCATTTAAAAGACTTGTACTTGTATGTAGGAATACTGTCCGCTTTTTACATTTTGTAACTTTTTTTTTAAGATCATTGCTTTTACTTCAAAAACAAGGAAATACATGCAAAATATAAATATCAGACCGCATTTCGTATGCAATACAATTTAAAATGATATATCAAACATAAGCTTAACTTAACAAAGAACTGTTTAAACTGTATCGTTAATTAACTTTAAGATTATAAGGAATGCAGTCAATGTGGCTGACGCTTATTGGAGTCCATAGACTATTAAGAGATTCAAATTTATATTTAATATAAAACTTTATAATTTTGATACTGAAAATATTTATTAATAGCCTATGTTTATTTGATATGCGAAACAGAAAAACACACAAGTTGCAGCTATTAATATCAAGATAAGACCAAAATCCTGGAATTGAAGGGCAGACCGCAAAAATTCTGTTGTTTCTTAACATTTAAACTCAATTAATGAGGCGATACAATTCACTATGGATGACAAAAATTTCGAAGTTATTTAGATCTTAAATTTAAAAAATAAACATATTTTTAGCTGCTTTAGGGAACTGACTTTTACAGGCAATATCGTTCTCAACATCCCGTAGGCCATAAATTGACAATTTTCAATAGTATGTTATATCGTCTTAGTATTACAATATCAAATATTGATTTTTTTGCATTGAATTAAGTTGCATTAAAATTATTGCTAAGAGTAATATGTATGGCAAAAAATTAATAAACGAAATGTTATGTAGTAAGATAAAAAATAATGCATTTAAACATATATTCCTTAGTGATTTTGTATCCAATCTAAAGAAAAATTTCGTTGTATAAAAGCGATGTGTACAAATTAACATGTAAAATTTGTAAAGCGGATTATGTAGCTGCTTTTTTTACTGCGTTTACAGGTCTTAAATTTAAAACTCGAATAGAAGAACACAATAGAAGTTTATGTGTTAGGCCATGAGGATTCTAGTTTTTGCAAATCACTTGAGAGTTCAAAATGATTTTCTTTTTTAATAAAAATACGGATTTTAAAATATTATACGTATCAAAAAAATCTATGAAATTAAATAATTTAGAGAATTTAGAAATAAATTTTTAGTTTTAAGTAAACCTGTATCATTTTTAAATAAACAATTACATTTAGGTTACTCACCTCTTTTAAAACTATTGTTTAGGTCATTATCCCCTCCTCATATTTCTTTCACGCTGTACAGTGAGTTTTCCCTAACAAAAATATAATGTTGTACTAGCTGTTTTACGAGTGAAACCTTGGTTGGTAAGACCCAAATAAAAAATTGTTGAAATATGCAAACGTTAAAAAATGTTAATTTATGCAGATTTTAACGATAATTATGATTGTGAAATCAGATTTTCAAAAAATTGTTTGATAAAAAAATTATTTATTTGATGAGATATTGTTAAATTTCGGAAAATATTTTCTATCGTTTCAGCAAGACACTTTCTTTTGTCGCGGTTTTTATGGATCTTCGTAGTGAAAGCAGAGCAAAAATACTCTGATTAGGAATATATATTAAGTTTCAATAATTTTTATATTGATAAGTTGTAATGGTTTCAGGTCGGGATCTTACTAATTTTTTAATGAAATTTTCCTAATAATGGTGACCTTTTAATACAGATTTTAACGCTGTTTATGTCTGTAACAGTTTTTTCATTTGAAAAATTTGAATTTTCACAAAAAACTCTCCTATTAAAAAATTATTTATTTTAATTACTTTTTGTAAATCGTTTCTATCCCGTTAGCGAGACAGTTGCGTGTTTCGGTTTGACAAGAAATGAACTGAAAAACAAACAATTCTTTGATTACGAATGTTAAGGAGGTAAACTGTTTCATATTGAGTGCATTAAAAAAGAAAAATATGGAAAAAATAATTAGAATTTGAAAGTTTTAATGGTTTTGGGAAGGTCCCTTCCAATAATGACTACACATTTTTCTACATGATATCTCCAATGAATTTCTAATTACACATTTTTCCATTTTTCTACATGATAGCTCCAATGAATTTCTAATTACACTTTTCTACGTGATGGCTTCAATGAATTTCTAACTACACATTTTTCTACATGATATCTCCAATGAATTTCTAATTACACATTTTTCTACATATCTCCAATGAATTTCTAATTACACGTTTTTCTACATGATAGCGCCAGTGAATTTCTAACTACACATTTTTCTACATGATATCTCCAATGAATTTCTAATTACACATTTTTCTACATGATATCTCCAATGAATTTCTAATTACACATTTTTCTACATGAAATTTCTTCTCCAATGAATTTCTAATTACACATTTTTCTACATGATAGCTCCAATGAATTTCTAACTACACATTTTTCAATGGAAATTCGGTAAAGCGGTAACATAACTTCCACACCTAATTTATTAAAGTTTTAACGCTAATTATGATTGGGAAATCAGATTTTCAAAAACGTATCGGATACAAAGTTTTCATCTAATAGGCGTATGATATTATTACATTTGAAAAATCGCTTCCACCACGTCAGCTAAACAGTTTCCATTGTGTCGAATCAATGAGTTAACAAAGTTTATTTAACTGTTTGGCCTCGATACAAATTTTAAAATTATCGATCTAGTAACCAGCAAAACAATGAAAATTTTCCACGAAGTAAAGCCTACTGACGGTTAGACCTACGTGCAGCGGGGAATCCGAGCTTGGGAATAATGATGGCTTGTAACGGCGATTTGTCTAATTGCGGGATGAGTTCGGCCGACGTAGGTACATTATTAAATAATTGTTTGGGTAGTTTGATTGTCGCAGCCTAAACGGTGCGATTAGCTCAGTGGCTAACCTTCTACCTGGCAAAGGATCAGAGCAATTTGTATTGGGATCTATAAGTAGACGTTCGATATGAACATCTACATCAGTTTAGATTGATTTTTAGCGAATTTTCATTGGGAAAACAGTCATTGCAAGTAAGTCATCGTAGTAAGTAGACGGCGACCTGAAACTTCCAAATGTCAACATTAGACCTAAAACAGTTTTTAGAATCGTTAAGCATGTAATTTATATTTACAGTTTACCTTCGTTATATCGTCTCTGAATGGGCTATGAAAAATATTCAAGTAATGTTGTAAAAATTTCAATTTAAGGATTAGTAACTAGCGAGAAGTAAAAAAAAGATACAATAAAGAGAAAAGGAGATTTAAGCATTATTTTCACTACTCTATTTAGCCAATGTTTAAATAGGGTTGCCATATTTCTAAAGATTAAAACCGGGACAAGAGACTTATCGGTTGGGGAGGGGAAAACACCCCAAAGCAAAAAGATTTCAGTGGTTTCTTCTGAGAATATTTTGAAATTTGTTACTACAAAAGCGTATTTTTAGATAGCTTTAAAAAAATGTTTTTTTTTTATTTGATAGCTTTTAAACGTAGCTATTCTTTCTTTGGGAAAACTAACCAAATTCATATTGACAAATCATAAATTCCTAAAAATGATTTTTTGGAATATCTTTTTCTATTTTCTTTTTCTGAACGAGAGAGAAACTCATATAACGTTAAAGCTCTTGCGGTTGACTCTCACATCAAATATTCTTTCTACTTCCGCAATCTTCTGATTCGACGATCAGCTGATCACTGCTAACCGAATTAATATTCTGTGTTAATCAGCCTTAATAATCTTAGGTATCTGCACAGCAGTTTCAATTTTCAAATAGACTTAAATACTTTTGTTGAAATTTTATTTTACTGTAATTTTTGACTGCTGACCGACGCATTCATAAATCCTGCCGGACACCCAGAATTTGGACTGTCCTGGTCAAACCTGGATGTGTAGCAACCATATGTTTAAATAGTAAATATTTAATGATGCAGTTTCAGTTTTTGTGTGTAAAAACTAGAAGGCGAATACAGTACATCTTTTAACAGACAGAACGAAAAAGAAAGTTGTACTTATGCTTACCGTTGAATATAGTAATCATTATAGATTTCACAAACCAGGTAAGTTAAATATTGAGTCCTTCTTTAGTTAAACGGACTTTATTTATTTGGCAATTACAATCGTCTCTTGGCCTGAGTGTTGTGGGATAGACTAAACATTTATGGTATACAGCTCAGTTTAAAGACAAAACTACGTTTCAGGATAATGGCAAATGTTGACAGTTTAATCGTGGTGATTATTAGCAGAAGTAATTATAACAAAACTTATTTGCCAATTGGCACTACTCTTATTGATCTCATCTACCCCCCCCCCAACCCAGCTCCGTTACAACTTTTCCTCTTACGCGCTTGTACATAACCGAGTTGTACACCGGATTTTCACGTTACAAATATGTATGTGGAAAACGTGTTACACCCGAGGAAACGTAACATTGGAAACCATTATAACCAAGTTCGACTGAACATTAATATTATATACAGAGCATTACGAAAAATTCAGGATATAGTTTGTTAGAATAGAAGTGGTAAAAATGTGCATCTAAAAAACATATATCCTAAAATTCTTCCATTCTCATATAACCTTAAATTGTTTTTTTAACAAACAAAAATCATATCTGTTTAACGTTGTTTTTTTTGTGTTTAACGTCCGACTATTGTGCACACTTGGGCTAATGCAGACGATGGGATGATTTATAGCGTATGAAAATACCAAGCCCTGGCCGGGAATCGAACCCGGATCCTCGGGGTGAAAGCCCAGTACACTATCAACTAGGCCACCGAGGCGGCCAAAATGGTATGGAGTAAATGGTAACACTAAAATCTGCATGCTCGTTAGTGTTTTAAAGACTTATTTTGAAAATAATAATCGACCTATTTCCTTTGCACGTTTGAAAATAGAGCCTTTTAAAACTTTTTAACGAAGAATATCTGGAAAATCGTTTATTTTACAGAATATTAAAAAGAGGCATTTTAAAATACTTTTTTAATGACAACGAAAATAGGTTTTTTGTTCTTCTGTAGCTAAGGAAACTTATTTATAGACCAAAATATGAAAACATTAATTCTTAGTAAAGATTAACAAAAATTATATTATTTTTGTTCAGTATTTCGTCAATAACTCAGTTTTTCTTCAAACTACAGTAACACAATTTTTGTAGTAGCAAATACTGATTATACTGATAAATTAAAATTATACCCAACATTTTTAAGGACAATGAACACTAATCTACACCACATACAAATACTGTATAAAACTTCAATGTTGTGCACTGTATCCAGCCATTAATGCTCTAATAATTTTGATGTTTGTGCTGGGTATGTAATACGACAGTGTTTCCCACGCCGTTATTTTTCATAAAAAAATAATATGAATAATTTTTTATGAACATATGCATATGAAATGTGCAAATATATATTCAAATGTAAACATTCTAAGAATTTAATGCTAGACGGGTTTAGTGTGCAGTATGATGGCTTTAATTATAATTTAAATATTTTGTTATTCAATTTACTAATATATATATATATATATATAATTTAAACAGATGAATATTAAATGTAAAAAAGTCAAGGTCAGTAGTTTCATAAGGAGATATAGCACTGAGCTGCAACTTTTTTGAATTTTTATTGAGGACTACAACTAAGTACAAACTTATCTAGTAGTTAGAACATAAAATAGATTACTCTGTCAGATGTTCATTTAACTGAATAGCTCTGGTTGTCAGCTACAGCCTCTTAGCTTGATATGCTATCACTGCACCAAGTCAGACTTTGTTCTGAATTTCAGCTTGTTCTGAAAACTAGCATTAGTATGGTTTTGAGTTGTTTTTCATGCTTCGTTACTATTGCCTCAATTTCATCAACACTTTAAGGTCTCTATGAATATTTACATTGCGTACCACGGCGCATTTACTATTATCCGAAGTATTTTGTTTTGAATAATCAGAATTTTCTTTGCATTACTTCCCTTGGCACATACCCAAATTTGCGATCCATAATTCTACACCGGCTTAAAAACTTGATTGTGTAAAAGTAATGTGTGACTTCCAGTTCAGCTTTGAATTCAAATCCATTCCCAAATATTTAACTTTATTTCTGTACGGAATAGTACTGGGCACTTCTTCCTCTTTTTAACCGCCTCGGTGGCCTAGTGGATAGCGTACTAGGCTTTCACCCCGAGGACCCGGGTTCGATTCCCGGCGAGGGCTTGGCATTTTCATACACTATAAATCATCCCATCGTCTGCATTAGCCCAAGTGTGCACAATAGTCGGACGTTAAAAAAAAAAAAATCTTTCTCTTTTTTGTAAGTAAAACAAATAGGCTATGGGTTAACTTAGACTCATTAAGTTTAATACGCCACCTTTTTGTCTACACATTAACTTTCAGGATGGCTTTCAGTTTTTCTCTTGCTTCTTTAACATTATCGCCAACAGCTAGTATAGTAGTATCGTCCGCAAATGCAGCCACTGTGGTGTCTTCATCCAGTAGCAGATCGCCTGTATATAGCGAGTATAGCAATGGCCCCAGTACGCTCCCTTGTGGCACACTAGCGCTGATGTCAATAAATTCCGAATATTTACGTCCATATCTCGCACAGAATATTCTATCTGTATGATAGGATCTTATAATTTCACATTACTGAGGAAGGTTACTCAGCTATACTGGAAATCATCTACTCACTGGTAGACTTAAAATCACTTCAAGAATACTAATTTTGTGTATATGGCAACCGTGACTCATTTTTACATGTTATACGTGGTAACGCGAGTTTCTAGTTTCCCCCTCACACAAAAAAGTATTAGGAGCGCCTAAAGAAGTTATTAAATGAAAAATAAAATTTGTAAATTTCTGTAAAGCACTTAACTGAATTAATGTTCTACAGATATTAGAAAATTAATTATTATAACTGTAGTGTATTTTGATAAGAAGTTAAAAACCGAAGGGATCAAATCTATTTTGTAATAATTGTTTTAAAACAAAACAATAAATCTTACCACTTCAGTTACACGCTCTTTCCGGAGTACCAACCCTTATGGTACAGATACAGATACTATTTTTCAAGCTAAAGATCTGTAGTTCAAATCCAAGATCAGACCTACATGGCTTAAGTTCTGGCAAGACCTCCGGGCTGTCCACGCGAACTATACAGTCAATGCGATCAATGCAGTCAGGAAGAGTTTCACTGTCTGCTAGAACTACAGATTTGGATGTGTAACTTTAATTTTGTTAGGGTATAGACCGGAAAAAAGGAAAAGTGTTTTAGTTTTAAGAATTTGCCGAACTGAATGTCGGATTTAGTTGGGATTCTCTCTCTAGTCTCTGCAGTGGAGATTACAGACGACGGTTCCGAAATGTTTCGGAAAAAACAACAGGCGAAAATGCGCGGACTATTCACTGTACACTGTTGCCAATAGTTGCTTGCTGAACGGAAGGGATCCGTTCAGGTACAGCCCCTTTAAACAGACCTGGCTAGATTTGCTTGCGCAAACAAGTGATTGCTGTTGCCTTTAATTTTAACTTATTTCAGTAAAAAATGTGAAGTAGCTTTACGTAACAGATTAGTAAATGAATTTCTTTTTTATCAGTAAAACTGAAGCTGGATTTCGACTAGTTGATGTTACTCTCCATTTATAAGCCCAGTTATTTATTTTATTTGCCGCTATTTCTAGTCCGTGTATTGCCTGTTCAATGTGTTTATCAACCCCCAAAAGAACAGTATCGTTCTTATAAGTGACCGTTAGCACATATGGGGATCTTCGGTTTCCAAAAACGTCATTAGTGAACTCAGTGGGGTTTGTGGGCAACACAACAAAAATGTTGAAGATCACTGTATTAGGATGATGGCCTCGGTATCGAGTGTCGTAAGATATTCCGTAAGACCGGCTAAATTTTGTCGGAATTTTGATTTCTAATTTTGTGAAGTTCTTTGGGTTAGCTGTCGAGAATTTTTAATGAGATTAAAAATCTTCTCTAGACTGATATAAAACTAGTCCTAAGCCCTAAGAGGTTCTTTACTTTGGTCCTCCGAGTCGTCTTGTCCTGTCTTACTGTCACCAGCGCCAATATGTTGACACTAGTGGTCGCTTGCTGAGCTAGTTGAAGAGTAAACCAGACGGTGTTCCTTAGAACCGACGTGACTGCATTTCCTTGTTTAAACAAGTGATTGCTGATTGATGTTGCTTTTAATTTTAACCGATTTTAGTGACGAGAGTTGAGTAACTTTACGTGACAATTACAACAAATAAACAGCAATGACAATAACAGCTGATGTTAAAAAAGTCCCAATAATATCTTTGTAAAATAAAGAGATTTACCATAGTTATTTGGTAAACAAATAATGGAATTACAACTATTATTTAAAGTTTTTATTATTTTTGAAGTATGGGTAAGTAAGCTTTTTGTGTAATGTTTAATCTCACTATAATGAAAGATTGGAAATCTTTAAATAAATAAGTAAAAAGTGATTTTTACGTCTTCAGGTAGTCTATAACGATTTTATCTTTACAATCTTGTTAAAGATCTTGTTTATCTATCTTGTTTATTTTAATTTTAATTATTTATCTTACTTATAGAAGCGAAGTTAGGATCGCAGAGTGATCTCTTCCATTTCCCCCCATCACCACTTATAATACTAGTTGTTCAAAGAAGAGTACACTTCGCAGTATATTTTTAATTAATATACAGAGCGCTTCACTACAGAGCTTGTAATTTTCCGCCAATTTAACCGGTAACCGTAACATTTACGGAAAATGTTACTGGACTACCTTTAATGGAAATTTTATGCTCTTTCTCCGTGAGGGTGTCGACATTATGATGGATATTACTGCTTAGCCAGTATCACAGGAAATAACTAGCAACTACATTTTCAACGTTGGATCAGAGCCCGCCATCT
Organism: Callitettix versicolor; assembly: GCA_022606455.1. Classification (NCBI taxonomy): domain Eukaryota; kingdom Metazoa; phylum Arthropoda; class Insecta; order Hemiptera; family Cercopidae; genus Callitettix; species Callitettix versicolor. Next base: position 46,763,055 of record CM040182.1, read on the forward strand.
TGAAACGGAAGTGAATGGCTAACGCAGTTTGGCTAAAACTGCTTATTATTATTGTAAATCAGAGGACGCCATCTTGAAACGACTACAAATAAATAAAATAAATACAATTAGTAATTAATACAAAACAAACAAAAATGCAACGTTTATGTTATTACTAAAAGAAAAATATACATTAAATAAAAAAAATAAATAATTAAAAATATAAATTTATAAAAATGCACACCACACGTAATGAAGAAAACATGAATATCATTTACACATTCCACCTCTGCTTCAGCCGCAAGACAAGCAAGAACTAGTCTACACAATCTCCCGATGGAACGTAACAAACACCTCGAGAACATTTAATGAAGCTATGAATGTTTAAAATCAGCATAACTAAACAGCTAAGCCAGTATATAGTTTTTTTAAAGATTGTATGTATTTTTTCGTTTTTACGGCGAATTGATTAGATTATAAATAAACAAAATATTCAGACAATATTTTGTTACCTAGTGGTAGCCGTATTACAGGAAATAGCCAGCAACTACAGTATCAACGTTGAATCATAGCCCACCATCTTGAAACGGAAGGGAATGGGGGGAAATCTTTCACATACGTCTTTCGGGCTTTATGCAAAGTACCTTCTACCAGATTTCAAACCAATCAGCCAATGCGTTTGGTTTATTTTGCTTATACTAGTCATAGAGGCCGCCATCTGTAAATAGAAAAAGTGTTACAACATTTATATCATAAATAACCTAACTGCTTGTTAAGTTGTAGGGTACAAGTTACTGTTCCTATTCCCCTAGTACCGCTAATTAAAAACACAAGAAGAACTTCAAAACTAACGTATTCTTAAGAGATTTGCAGGGCCGCAACTGTGTTCCTGTGTGATTCCTTGCATTATTTTACAAAACACTAAATAGCCTACCTCACCGCACAGCCTCATCCTGAGTATAGTTCTTGAGACCGAATTTGTCACACCGTATGACTTCTGATGACTAAATTGTCACAGTCCAAAAATCACTAATAGGACAAGGAAGCTACAAGATCGCAACAGCTGTTATTAAAACTTGACTGTACTGGCTGCTTCTCAGTCTGTGTCATGTGACATTAATGTTAAGCTTAAAATTGCATTTCTACTTTGTTTTGTCGTAGAATTATACTCAACTTGTTGAGCAACCTGTGACCGAAACACATCCAAACGGGTTTTTTGTTTTCTCACATTTTACTAACGTATTTTCTTTGGAAAATAAGCTATTGCAGCGCCCAAATGCTTATACGATGTGACTAAAGCAACGGTCGGTCAGTTTCTCTAAAGTTGCGTAAAGTTCTCTAAGGTCGCAAGTTACAGATTGTAGTTACTGCCTTAAATTTTATCTTTTCCGTTAAAGTCGATCCCTCATCCTCATTAGTCTGTTCATCATAAATTATAGACGTTAAGAACCAAACTAAACTTTTAATAAAAAAAATAAAATCGTTTCTGAATTCTTTATTTTAAAATTGTATATAGTGCAGATATATACAATTTATATATAGCCTATGAGTGTATTGTCTTATAGCACTCTTAAGTTAGTGATTTTGGTATTAGCTTGGGTAAGTCGAAATCAGCAAAGCTATTTTACTTATTTCAAAACGGCGGTAATTTCAAATATTAAATAAATACAACTTTTATCTTATATATATATATATATATATATATATATATATATATATATATATATATATATATTAAATCAGATTTCACTTTCGTAATCAGTGTTATAAACTAGAAGTTCAAAGACCAGTAGACATCAAAGAACATTTTTAATATACGGAGTACTCCACAACAGCACTATTACGTTTTCCCGAAATTTAGAGAGTCTCTAATTGTTCATAGTCCTGGATAAGTACTAAGATGACCACCATCAACTCGTTTCTGTTTCCATCCTAACCAGTTGCACTCAGTCCATCCACCTAACTTCCATAGAAGCTGCCATCACGTAGGGAGAGTCTCTGGTACGTAGTCCTGGGTAAGTACTAAGATGACCACCATCAACTCGTTTCTGTTCCCATCCTAACCAGTTGCACTCAGTCCATGCACCTAACTTCCATAGAAGCTGCCATCACGTAGGGAGAGTCTCTGGTACGTAGTCCTGGATAAGTACTAAGATGACCACCATCAACTCGTTTCTGTTCCCATCCTAACCAGTTGCACTCAGTCCATCCACCTAACTTCCATAGAAGCTGCCATCACGTAGGGAGAGTCTCTGGTACGTAGTCCTGGATAAGTACTAAGATGACCACCATCAACTCGTTTCTGTTCCCATCCTAACCAGTTGCACTCAGTCCATGCACCTAACTTCCATAGAAGCTGCCATCACGTAGGGAGAGTCTCTGGTACGTAGTCCTGGATAAGTACTAAGATGACCACCATCAACTCGTTTCTGTTCCCATCCTAACCAGTTGCACTCAGTCCATGCACCTAACTTCCATAGAAGCTGCCATCACGTAGGGAGAGTCTCTGGTACGTAGTCCTGGATAAGTACTAAGATGACCACCATCAACTCGTTTCTGTTCCCATCCTAACCAGTTGCACTCAGTCCATCCACCTAACTTCCATAGAAGCTGCCATCACGTAGGGAGAGTCTCTGGTACGTAGTCCTGGATAAGTACTAAGATGACCACCATCAACTCGTTTCTGTTCCCATCCTAACCAGTTGCACTCAGTCCATCCACCTAACTTCCATAGAAGCTGCCATCACGTAGGAGAGTCTCTGGTACGTAGTCCTGGATAAGTACTAAGATGACCACCATCAACTCGTTTCTGTTCCCATCCTAACCAGTTGCACTCAGTCCATGCACCTAACTTCCATAGAAGCTGCCATCACGTAGGAGAGTCTCTGGTACGTAGTCCTGGATAAGTACTAAGATGACCACCATCAACTCGTTTCTGTTCCCATCCTAACCAGTTGCACTCAGTCCATCCACCTAACTTCCATAGAAGCTGCCATCACGTAGGGAGAGTCTCTGGTACGTAGTCCTGGATAAGTACTAAGATGACCACCATCAACTCGTTTCTGTTCCCATCCTAACCAGTTGCACTCAGTCCACCCACCTAACTTCCATAGAAGCTGCCATCACGTAGGGAGAGGATAATTATCATGCCTGCTAATAATACAGTATACAGCGTTATTTATGTGCTATGTAACCTACAATTTAAAACGACCCCAAGTTGCCCGCCCATTCTATCTAACAACATTCTGAGCTTTACGCAACTCCCTCGCTCTCATCTATTGTTGACTTTATTCAGTTTTTCTATAAAATCTCACAAAAGGATTACTTTTTTATTTATTTTATTTCAGTAATATTTATATAAGGTAGATCTCGTAAAATGAAAATATCATTTTCTACCTGAATTTGGATCTATGATATGTTTTCATCAGAAGATTGAATTCCATATTCAATAATTGGCCTTCGAGTAAGAATTGTTAAATCTTTACAAAACATGCGTTAAAATATTATGTATTAAAACTATAATAAATGCATAAACTATTTTGCAAATGTATGAAATCTAAATTTCTTCCGTGTGACTACATATGTTATTGAACTCTAAGTGTGTGTAAACATAATATTTTAACATATTTATTATATGACTGTTTATTCGTTCTTTATGCTATAAACGGGAAAATATTTTTATTAGGTTTTTCTAATAATTAATTAGTTGCTTCTCTGCTTCGGGCTGTAACGAAAAAATTATATAATGGTTTTATTAAAAATGATTTAATATTCGATATATCATGCCTCAAAAATTCCATAAATTTGATACAAATTATTTTTAATTTGAATTATACAGCAAGTACAGTCTAAAATTATTTTTGATAAAACAGGATATTTATACTGAATTACTACCACAGCGGTTCTGATTTTTTAAAGACAGGAAATATAACAATTCTATTTCAAACGAAATTTTATACAAAAATGGGTATTTTTATGAATTAATTAAATTTTTTTGCTTACCTAAAGTAGAAAAGTTCTAGATTTTAAAAGGAAAACACTGAGATTTTAGAAAAAATACGAAGGTGTCTAAACATTAAATCTGATACAAAACTATTATTATTCTGGTAGCAATCAACTGTAATGATTTAGAATTTTTATCAAAGCGAATTTTATCACTTAATTAAAATTATATATGATACAAATGTATAGTGTCCTTCAAGATGACAACTATAATGGTTATCATTTTGTAGGACAGCATGTACTCTGAGTCAACCAAATTTAAATTTCATATAAACCAGGCTTCGGTTTTTGATTACTACCTTTGCAATGGTTCTAATTTTTTAAAAGGACAGCAAATAGGCTAATGTTTAAGCTAATCTTTGTAGAAATAAGGCAATCTTTATTGTTCTTGAACATTGCAATGGTTCTGACTTTCTTAAAAAGGACAGAAATAATTTGACTCAACTTAAATTCAAACTGTATACAAACCAGGCTATAGTTCTTGATTATTAAAATTGTAATAATAATAATAATTATTATTATTATTATTTTATTAAAGGACAGCAAATAATGTGTATCTACTTAAATTTAAACTTCATACAAACCAGGCTATTATTATAAATGATTAAAGTTGCAATGGTTCTGATTTTATAAAAGGCCAGCAAATAATGTGTCTTTACTTAAATTTAAACTTCATACAAACCAGGCTATTATTATTGATTATTAAAATTGCAATGGTTCTGATTTTGTAAAAGGTCAGCAAATAATGTTTCTTTACTAAAATGTAAACTTCACACAAACCAGGCTATTATTATTGATCATTAAAATTGCAATGGTTCTGATTTTATAAAAGGCCAGCAAATAATGTGACTATACTTAAATGTAAACTTCATACAAACCAGGCTATTATTATTGATTATTAAAATTGCAATTGTTCTGAATGTACAAAAGGACAGAAAATAGGCTACTGTATCTCTATTTAAATTTAAATTTATACAAACTAGGCTATGGTTCTTGATTATTACTATTGCAAAAATTCTGATTTTTTTAAAAGATAGCAAAGACTTCAATTTAAACTTCATACAAACCAGGCAATGATTGTTAGTTATTACAATTGCAATAGTTCTGATTTCTTAAAAGGACAAAAAATACTAAAACGTAAATGTATCTAATTAAATTTAAATTTTATACAAACCAGGTTATGGGTCTTCATGTTAAAAATTACATCAATACTGATAATCAGAAGAACAGGAAACTTACTGTAAGTTAATTAAGAATTAAATTTGATACAAAAGAGGCTGTTATTCTAGATGGCTTCAACGAAAATAGTCCTGATTTTACAAAGGCCAGGAAATACTTTTGGGTTAATGAAAATAAAATGAATTCAAGCTAGGCTTTTGTTGTAGATTACTTCAGCTACAACGGTTTGGACTGTTAGAAAGACAGTCAATACTTTACACTTACATGGTGCTTGAATTATTCCAACACAATATGACAGCGAAGTTGTCCGGGAGGGGGTGTAGGGTGTAGGGTGTAGGGAGGGTTGAGGTCAAGAGTACAAGAGCACCAGCACAGCAACCCTCGCATTTCAACAAGTGGATTAAAGCGGAGATTAGAATGTTTGCAACACGTTCACAGCGGGGGGCAGCCCCTGCCCCCTTACATATGCGTCGACTAGAAATACAATTTAATGTAATTTTATTTTTAATTGTGTTTTGTTTTGTTTTTTGATGACACAAACAAAAATTGAGCAAAAATATCTTTCAAAGGGTGTTCGCTCGTGTTGGCCACAGTCAATGAGCAACCGACATGATACTGTTACAAACATGTTTTTTGTAAAACAAACAATTCTTTTACTGTCAGGGTTTCGTGAAGTCGCTCGCTGAGCTCACCTGGCATTACATAAATGAAGATTTAATGAGCGAATTTTACAACAAAAGTACACAAATGAACCCCGACCGAAGTAAACTTAATATTTCCTTATATTTCACTTTTTTGTCGAAAATCAAACTTTATTATCTTTGATTTTAACAACAGTTATTTAAAACTGGGATTTCCCTTACGATAGCAGTTTTTGAAATCAATAATGTTTCACGTTAATGAAAACGGATTATCAAGAAAGTTAAGATAAAAATGTTACGGTATTTAAAAGATTTGAAATGGCATTCCATTTAAACGGCTGAACGGATTTCTCTGCATGTATATAAAACAAGAAACGCGGCAACGTTCCGCCCAAACCGAGTCACTCAAGCTGCCGCAGTGTAAATATTGGAAAGGTGGTGATTAGCAGTTTTCAGTTATCCATAACTTAACAACGAAAACTTCTATAGAGTTGGCAGTACTATTAACATAGGAGACATGACGAAGTGGTATGAATTAAAAAAGATTTGAAAATCGATAGAGTCAATGCGTAGGAAACAACGATTAGAAAATGGCACTTTTAACCACTTTTTCCTTCTACAACACCGACGCGTCTAAACTCAACTACCAAACCGATTTTTATCAATAAACACTAGTTTTACCCGTTTCGTTTTGCAGGAAGTGCCTTTTGCACACAAAATCAAAAGGTAAGTAGGTTTGCGCAAGTGAAATTGCAAATAACTGCAAAAAATTGTAAATTTAAGTACTTATGCGTCGGCAACTAGAACTGCTTATCTTATTTTTAACAGCTGTCAATAATTATATTCGTCATGGTTGCAGTATTTGCCTTTTATATAAAAATAAATACCTTTACAGTTACAACGTTACAATAAACTGCGAAAATGCTTACCGACTCTGAAATTTCGTACTTTTACTGAATAGCTGATTTATGAAAAACTACTTCTTAATATATGTTACGATAAATTTCTAAAAGTATCTTTTTAAGTTGTCTACAACCTGAGAAAAGTCAGCTCTCACAGTCTTGGACTTTCACAATCCAATGTCAGCACTAAAATATTTTTTTAATCCTCGTTACGTTTTCTTCAGCTGATTTAATTTATCATGTTCAACTTCCACAATACTTGTATTTGCTACCAGCTACATCCCAGTCTAAACAAAAACCAGAAAGTGTTAAAAAAGGTACCAATACCTTGATACATGAACTGTAACCGCACTGTAATTGAATATATACATACAATTACAGCCACAATTACAATTTTTTCCGGCGAAAAACAATTAAGGTTATCATTGTCGTCCACCATTATGAAAAGCGTGTTCGATATTAGCGGCTAAAGTCCAAGTAATTGGACTATCTAACACTACGAACGCTACAAGCTGCAAGGACTGGGGGGGAGTGAAAACGTTCGAGAAGGTGTACAGTACTATAATATACTTTGCCCAAGATGTCACCAGCAGCGAACGCTCACAAAGCTTTCGTAAGGGTTATTATTCTAGCACGTTTATATTCAATGGTACTGCCTTAAGTTTCCAAGTATCAGTATCATTATATTTAATGCCCCATATTAAACGGAGCAGTGAATATTAGCGTCTTACAAGCCTACTCCGACAACTTTTGAAGGCTAGACAAGGACGAGGGTCGGACAGAATTGGCTGGACTACAGCGCTCATTCGTGTAATTCGTCAAGCTAAACGGTATGGACCAACTCGTGAAGGTATGCAAGTACCTTCAAACTTTGTATGCACCGAAAGGCCGAACTTCAAACTTCAAAAGCCGAAAGTAATATATATATATATATATATATATATATATATATATATATATATATATATGTGTGTGTGTGTGTGTGTGTGTGTGTGTGTGTGTGTGTGTGTGTGTGTGTTTAAATTTACTAAACCAGAGTGGCAAAAATTGTATGAGGTAATCCTCAAAGACTTTATCTACAGTAAGTTTAGCTCCAAATGTAGTTTAGTTATGTTTATGTAAAGCTTAGTTATGTTGGGAGGCTATAGCCCAATTAGCCACCCCCAAAGATCAGCCACTGTTTCTTTATATAAGTATAAGTACGCGTATAAACAAAGCTTAGTAACGCGTGAGAAGTCAACCTTGAGTTTTTAATGTATTTAGTCTATAAAACCTAATTGTTTTTAAGTCTTTACACCAAAAAGTGAGTTTTGCTTAGATAACTGAGCTCACATCGCTGGAGACTTTAAATAAAATTGCAGGCTGCGTGTAAGTCTCGTTTTTCCATATTTCGAATAATTTTGTAAGTCAGAAAAATATTTGTTTGTCAAAAATCTTAAAAATTGTATTTTCTAAAAATTGGCTGAACGATTTTGATCAAATTATTGTTCAAATGCAGTACAGTACCCTCAAATGCTCGAGTAAAACATATAGGCCTGCGTTGTTATCCCCCAACAATTTTCAGGATTATTCGGCAAAAGAACGGAACATTTTAAAAATCATTTCATCAGATTTTAGTCATTTAAGAAGAAACTTCGTTCAAGTAAGTGTACCAAATTTAAAAACAACGGAATTTGAAAGTAAATCAACAAATGACGATTGAATGTAATCCCGAAACACGTCATAAAACTTGGTGGTCCTTAAGTCACCAACGGGGAAAATAGATTTAATTTTCTACAAAGTGACTTGGATACATTACTGAACACGAATTTAAAACAAAAATGAAAATGAAAAGTGATTCCTTTTGGTTTGGTTTGTTACTCTTAACATCCAAAGCCTACTTTATGTTAGACTAATGAGGTTCGGTTTTAACGGTAAAAGAAAACATCATAGTAACATCCCCAGTAAAGATGCTCGGTTTTAAAGGCAAAAGAAAAGATCAGAGTAACATCTCCAGTAAGGAAATTCGGTTTTAAAGATAAAAGAAAAGATAAGAGTAACATCTCCAGTAAGGATGCTTGCTTTTAAAGGCAAAAGAAAGGATCAGCGTAACATCTCCAGTAAGGATGCTTGGTTTTAAAGGCAATAGAAAAGATCAAAGTAACATCCCCAGTAAAGATGCTCGGTTTTAAAGGCAATAGAAAAGATCAGAGTAACATCTCCAGTAAGGAAATTCGGTTTTAAAGATAAAAGAAAAGATAAGAGTAACATCTCCAGTAAGGATGCTTGCTTTTAAAGGCAAAAGAAAGGATCAGCGTAACATCTCCAGTAAGGATGCTTGGTTTTAAAGGCAATAGAAAAGATCAAAGTAACATCTCCAGTAAGGATGCTCGGGTTTAAAGGCAAAAGAAAAGATCAGAGTAATATCTCCAGTAAGGATGCTCGGGTTTAAAGGCAAAAGAAAAGATCAGAGTAACATCTCCAGTAAGGATGCTCGGGTTTAAAGGCAAAAGAAAAGATCAGAGTAATATCTCCAGTAAGGATGCTCGGGTTTAAAGGCAAAAGAAAAGATCAGAGTAACATCTCCAGTAAGGATGCTCGGGTTTAAAGGCAAAAGAAAAGATCAGAGTAATATCTCCAGTAAGGATGCTCGGGTTTAAAGGCAATAGAAAAGATCAAAGTAACATCTCCAGTAAGGAAATTCGGTTTTAAAGATAAAAGAAAAGATAAGAGTAACATCTCCAGTAAGGATGCTTGCTTTTAAAGGCAAAAGAAAGGATCAGCGTAACATCTCCAGTAAGGATGCTTGGTTTTAAAGGCAATAGAAAAGATCAAAGTAACATCTCCAGTAAGGATGCTCGGGTTTAAAGGCAAAAGAAAAGATCAGAGTAATATCTCCAGTAAGGATGCTCGGGTTTAAAGGCAAAAGAAAAGATCAGAGTAACATCTCCAGTAAGGATGCTCGGGTTTAAAGGCAAAAGAAAAGATCAGAGTAATATCTCCAGTAAGGATGCTCGGGTTTAAAGGCAAAAGAAAAGATCAGAGTAACATCTCCAGTAAGGATGCTCGGGTTTAAAGGCAAAAGAAAAGATCAGAGTAATATCTCCAGTAAGGATGCTCGGGTTTAAAGGCAATAGAAAAGATCAAAGTAACATCTCCAGTAAGGATGCTCGGGTTTAAAGGCAAAAGAAAAGATCAGAGTAATATCTCCAGTAAGGATACTCGGTTTTAAAGGCAAAAAAAAAGATCAGACTAATATCTTCAGTAAGGATGCTTGGTTTTAAAGGCAAAAGAAAAGATCAGAGTAACATCCCCAGTAAGGATATTCGGTTTTAAAGGCAAAAGAAAAGATCAGCGTAACATCTCGAGTAAGGAGGCTCAGTTTTAACAGCAAAAGAAAAGATCTCGGTTAAGGGGGCTCGGTTTTAACGGAAAAAGAAAAGTTCACCGTAACATCTCGAATAAGGAAGCTCGGTTTTAACGGCAAAAGAAAAAATCTCGGTTAAGATTTAAATACGTACATACATTAACAGTATTTAATATTTTTAAAATTGTATTTTAAATTCGGTCCCCTATACAGATTTGTCCTATGAATTTTTATAAATGACGAGTGTATTTTTGTCGTTAACTTTCGTACGGGATTTTTCTAGTAAATAAAACCATTTATTTAAATAAACGACAAATACAAACTACCAATTAGTCCTTATAAAAAGGTTTACCATACTTTATTTTTCCTTTAGTTAGAAATATACCACGTTCCTACATCCGAAACAAATTCCAGTTTCCCTCCGTCTCTAACGGCTCATCCTCCCCTCTTCGATTCAAAGCTGGACCTCATCTGGTGTTCTAAGCTCGCCTCTGAATATTCAATGATTTCCACGAAGGGATAGTTAGAGGGCTTATTTAAAAATATACATAACATAGGAAGGACCAGGCACTAGGATACGACATATGCCGCGCGCGAATCGGTCACATGTGGGGAATCCGCCCTCACTGCGGGGAATCATTATTTACCCTAATTCAAAACTGTTTTGTCGGGAACAATGTAGCCTACTTGACTTCAACTAGCTAGCAGCAGTCATTTAAGCGCATCAAAAAACTAAACCTTTAAATGTTTCGAATATAAGGAAACCTGCAGGTTACCATCTACTGTTACCAGGTACCAGGTACTGTTACCAGTAGCAGGAAAGCTACTGTTACCATCTAGTAGCTAAGTAACGTACATTAATTAAACCTTTAAATTTGTCGAAGATAAGGTAACTACTTTAATTCTAACACTATGAAACTATCATGATCAACAAATAATAATTAAACTTTAAATAAATGGAAGAAAAATTGCCTGCTTGAATTCTACCAAGTAGTATATAATAACTTTGATTAACAAACAATAATTAAACTTTTAAATGAGTTAAAGATAAAGCAAACTTTAGAATTTTACCATGTAATTTACTACTAAGAAAAAGATAGCTAAGAAAAAGTAACAAAACTTTCAAAGGTGTAGAAAATAAGGTCGACAATAGAATTTTATGAGGTTGTTTGCTAACAGCTAAGTGATACACATTAACTTTTAATGGTGTAGAAGATAAGGTAGCCTATAGAATTTTACCAGGTTGTTTGCTAACAACAAACTTGCTGACAACAAAATTTACAAGTTTGTTACCTAACAAACTTTAACAAAACTTTCAATGGTGTAGAAGATAAGGTAGCCTGTAAATTTTTACCAGGTTGTTTGATAACAGTAAGGTAAAGAACAATAGCAAAACTTTAAAAGGTGTAGAAGATAAGGTAACCTACAGAATTTTACCAGGTTGTTTGCTAACAGCTAATTAACACATATTAGCAAAACTTTTAATGGTATAGAAGATAAGGTAGCCTGTAAATTTTTACCAGGTTGTTTGATCACAGCAATGTAAAAAACAATAGCAAAATTTTAAAGGTGTAGAAGATAAGGTAACCTATAGAATTTTACCAGGTAAACAGTAAGGTATCAAACAATAACCAAACAATTCGAAACTTTTAAAGGTTCTGAAGATAATAATTCTATCGGGTTTGCTAGCAGTTAGGAAAAAACAATAATTAAACTTTTAAACATGTAATTTTCTTCTTAACTTTCAGACTTCAAGCCAGTTAAATAAGGATGAAGGATCAGCGTTAATGGAAAGGATAAAGCTTACAGCATTAACTTACCTTACGACCTTACGACATCGAGGTGCGCAGTTCAGAGTCGCAGCAGATTGACCGGTGTCTTGGTCATATCGATCACTGAGCCCTTAGTGTAGTAAATAAGGTAGTTTATTTAATATAACCAGGTAGTTTTCCAAAAGCTAATTAACGAACATAATTCAAATTTAAATGTGTAGAAGGTAAAATGTGTAGCCTAATTTGTAAAAATGGGTTCGTTAGTTTTGCTTAAATTTTCGTCGCACTGAATATGAAGATACATAAATTGCGTCAGTGTAGAAAATTTTAAATAATAGAAAGTTATAGTTAAGAAATAAATCGAAAAAACATTTAAAAAATACTTGGCAGTTGTCAGGTATATTTTGTTTTTTTCTAGTTTTTAAATTTCAAGCTGTATATTTCGTCTATATAACATTTGGCACATTGAATTGAATTATGGTTTTTTTAAGACCAAAATTTGAGCAAAATCTGGTCGATTTTAAATTTGGCGGAGTGAGATTTAATTCAGTTTTTTAAGGTTGACAATTTTATGAATTTTTAAACACTTGTGAAAGGCTCTTTTTAAAGGTAGTTATTTATTGAATAACTAACACTACTACTCCCATTTTTTTGTATTTTTTTGCCAGTAGGTGCCGCCTACTTTGTAGGCCCTATAGTTATTTTACGTTCTGGATTGACGTGAACTTCCTCTGGTGAGGGTAGTCTGTTTAGTTTAGTGTATATATAAATGTTATACAATATTTTCAATTAACTTAAAAAATAGTAGAACGCTTATAAAAACATTTCCTTTTTCTTTTAAATTAGATTTTTTTGTGATTTATATTAAATAATTTTGTTATCATCCAAACCTCTGTCAAAATTAAGCCCCATTAATCTTTACGAAATGGGAACACTATTAATGCTAGTCTTACTTTTTTAATAACAAAATTTGCCCAAACTTTTCACACTCCAACACCCTGCACAGATTTGAATTAATATTAAACTAACCTAGACATCTACATTCCAGCAAGTTAGGACACATCAGAACAAGGAAATATTATATTTTTAAAATTCTATTCGATTTGTAAACAATATGATTGATAGGCGCTAGACCAAGGAGTGCCTATTGTGAGTGTAATCTGTCGACAACTTATTGAATCCGGCCTGTAACAATGCCTATAGTCTAGGCAACAATGTGTGTGGGTGGGGCCGGTAGCCAATCGTCACACACAATGGCTACAATGCTTCAAGACTAACTCATTATGGTAGGGAGCAGAAACTGTTACTAATGCAGCTAATAATTCAAATCTTTAGATGTTTGTACACTATGTTCTGACCGTGGTGCTACTGTAGCTTGGATACATGGTTGTCATGTCCCTGATGAACACTCTCTCTCTCTCTCTCTCTCTCTCTCTCTCTCTCTCTCTCTCTCTCTCTCTCTCTCTTTCTCTCTATCTCTTCCTCTCTCTCTCTCTCTCTCTTTCTCTGTCAAATTTAATACACACACACACACACACACTTGTAGTATCCTACAATAACAATAAATTGTCTTTTAAGTATCCACTATCAATTCTTACTGTTTAACAATCTGAGGTGAATCAATAAATAAATTAATAATCTCGGTGCGCAACGGCTTCGCTGACGAGATGGAAACGAGATCCGAAAAAGTAACAGTGTCATTGCACATGTTAGTAATTTTTATCTTACAATTTTTATGGAAATCACCATCATAATCGGCGTAAAATCCACATAAATTAGCACTTAAAATTTCAAACTAGATTGAAAATACAAAAATGGACCCTGAACGCAGTAATATTAAGTTTAGTATTTTCTATGGATTTTTAGAATTTTCAAAGAGCTAACTCTTTTTAGTTTATAACAATTTTAACGCTGGTTACGATGGGGAAATCGAATGTTAAGAAAAGAAGAGGAAATTATGGGGGAATTAAAATTTTTATAGCCGTCATTTCGAAAATATTAAAGGGTCATTTCGAAAATATTGAACTGGTCTTAGCTACTATTAAAATAGAATATTGTGTCACTTTGAATTGAAACGAACTAAATTTTCAGACGCCCGAATACGTAAACACAAAACGCATGCGCGCGCGTATGTGCACACATTTGGTTAAACATCCAAGTAAAACCCACTTTTTTGGACTCCGGATAAATAAAAACGTGAAGATTTATCATAATTTCAAAAAAGATTTTTTATTTTTGTCATCATCACCTTCGGTAACTCATACTTACTTTATATTACGTATAGTAAAACAATAAGAAAGACAATGGTGGTAGTACGAGGGTCGAATTATTTTTATGCATTGGACTGCGAATGGGTGATAAATTCATATATGAAACAAATAGTATTTGCTGTTGATTGACTTTCTAGGGTTACGACTGCACTGTGAATTTGTAGATCTATTATGCCTCTTCTTCGTAAAGTCTCTTCATAAAGTCTAGGATTTGGAGAGGATTCAAGGTGGGCAGCTCCCCCCTTCTAATTGATGACTTCCTAATTCATTATTGAGATACTTGCTTGCTCTACTACTGTGCCTTTCAATTTCTCCCCCTTACTCTTGACCCTTATCACGGAGGTTGTGCCCTATTTGTTGCGCGGTAAGTTCCTGCTCATTCTATTAATATTCTTTCTCATGTTAACACGATAAGCTAAAGAAATCATAGGCCTATCCGTCCACATGGGTGAAGCTAAGGTACACTGGGAAGTTACCCCCAGAGCTCTATTTGATACACCATTAGGTCAGTATCATACACTGTATCAGCACGGGTCTAATAGACTAACTTTAGTAAGCCAGGTTGTGTAGAGTAGTAAATGTATGTATGCGTGTCTTGAGTATATGAATGAGAATAGTGTGAACTAGATGTACGGTGGAATCGCTAAGCCCATCAGCTGCTCATTTCAGCTGCCGGCAGTAAGTGCTGTTACTGAGATGGATTATTTACAGCACAGTGCAAGAGTTCCTAATGTTTGCAATGTAAGTTCATTGGTGATATGTTGACGGTATCGTTGATTCCTAGTTTGTGTATTTAACAACTAAAATAAAACAACAAAATATTTTAGTTTTTTCTTCGTTTCTAAAGCTGATCAGCCATCAGAAGGAGAAAAAATATTATCGGTATTGGGCAGTGCAAATCAGAATTTTAAAAGCAAACTTTTTTCTACCCTGACTCTGCTATAAAAACCTTACAATAAGAAAATCACATAATATATAAATAAAAACTCAAGTTGAGGTCATCTTTCCTGAAACTCCCAATAGACCATCAAAAGACGTAAAAAGATTCACTCGCACCGAATTAACCAGAAAAAATCGGCAATATGAATTTAAATAATTAGAGCTATAATAATTAGAGATCAAGGAAGCGTTTCCATTGGCAATTAATCTTTCACATCAAATCCGTTAAGAAACACAACACAAAAAGCGTGAGTTGCGTGATTCCGAATTCAAGTAAACATTTTCATTGCCCTTCGTTACTAGTTCTGACATCGTTTGCTCAGCTACCACGATCAGTACATGAAAGTAATCGTCGGCAAATGAAATCACTTGTGAACAGACTGACAGGCTACGCGTGGCAACGTAGCTGCAAGGCTGCGGGGTTCGCGTGTTGCCTCCAGAGACCTGGGCTACATGATCGACATAAAATATTTAAAAAATGATGAGCCTAATCTGATCCGCGATCACGGTCACCCGAGCACGTAAAGGTCGCTCACGCGAGCGTTGACCGATGATCGTAAACAACAATTATCCTTTCTTAAATTTACGATTGTCATCAATACTGCAACGATATGATTGAAACTGCTGCATTTAACTGAGACGGAAGTTAGTAAAGATTGCAGGGAAACGAGGGGTAAATAGGCAATCAGGCTTCGTATTTCTCTTTAACTTATTTGCAATACTTCTCTTCCAATCGGATAACAATTAATGGTGAAAACAAAACACTCTTATACGTTCTTATTTATTTTTGCCGATGTATACTTCATGAAAACAGTAAAATCAGCATAATTTATCAAAATTGGTATTAGTTTAATCACATGTGTAATTTTATAACTGTACTCACTGTAGCCTATCTGATTTGAAATTAAAAAGAAAGCGATCAATATATTTTATATTTTTTATTACTAATTGTAACTTCGTTTACTTTAAATTTACTTAACTGACGCACGTTAGTTATATTTGTCTTTCTATATGAGTAAAATCTAATGTATCGATTTCGGTTGGTTAAACAGACAATTTGTTAGTGTTTTTTCAATCATTACTAAACAGGACTGTTGGAAATACAAGTTCCACTATTATTATTATTTTATTTATTTATTGTATTTAGTAGTGATAAAATACTATGAAACTTTCTTAATGAAATTCGTTTGAACAAATTTTAAATTAAAAAAAACTGCAAAATATTAAATAATTTCTTACAAATTGCTACAAAGTCCTCAAGTATTTTGACCTATTAGGCCTACATAATATTTTTTCAAAAACTTATTTTAAAAATAATCCGAAATATATGAAAAACACTACATGAATAATAACTCAGTATTCAGATTGTAGGAACACCTAAATAGTCATTTTTTGTTTTGTTTTACAATGCGACAAAATTCAATTTTTTGTACTTAAAAGTATCGCAATGAAAACCTTCCTCTATTCTACCCCCCCCCCGTTATTCCTTGTTTTTCTGAAGAAATATAAACAAATTCCACGAAAGCACCTATTAATTTGCTTATTTATAATTATTTATTTCTGACGTAATTACTTTAAAAAAAGAGTAATAAGTCTGGTATTTCAACATAATACCGACATTGCACTACACAATTTAAGACAATTCGTTAAATATTTCAAAGCAATTCCAGTTTTACAAAATTCATATATGTGATTCACTATATATGCATCATATATGAACTATAATGAACTATATATGAATCACTAAAACATTTCTACTAAAAATAAGTTTTACAAAGTTTTATAAACATTAATAAAAACAAAATTGTTTATAAGTGTAAGCGTTTTAAATGTAAAACGCGAAATTTTTCCTCCGTAAAAACCTGGTTAAACAGAAATCAATACTCCAGGCTGAACCAGCGACAGTGTACTGTACATTGTAAACAAATATTATTCGAACCATGTAAACTTTTACAGTACCCTAATGTAATGTATTTCAAAATAACACAGATTGATTCAGTACAGTAAAAACAAGCAAACACAATGCAGACTTTTAACCACTGTTGGTACAGTCCTAGACTTTGAATCAATTTACCATTGTTAATTTGAGTTGTTTCAGTCATATTAACTTACAGTCAGTGTTAGTTTCAATCACGTTACAATACTGTACAAGTTTATCCATACTAACAATAGTCCTGTATTCTGCACTTTGTGTGTATGTAGTACTGAATCACTTAATCAGAGTTAGTTTCAATCACGTTACAATACTGTACAAGTTTATCTATACTAACAATAGTCCTGTATTCTGCACTTTGTGTGTATGTAGTACTGAATCACTTAATCAGAGTTAGTTTCAATCACGTTACAATACTGTACAAGTTTATCCATACTAACAATAGTCCTGTATTCTGCACTTTGTGTGTATGTAGTACTGAATCACTTAATCAGAGTTAGTTTCAATCACGTTACAATACTGTACAAGTTTATCTATACTAACAATAGTCCTGTACTCTGCACTTTGTGTGTATGTAGTACTGAATCACTTAATCAGAGTTAGTTTCAGTCACGTTACAAAAGTGTACAAGTTTATCTATACTAACAATAGTCCTGTACTCTGCACTTCGTGTGTATGTAGTACTGAATCACTTAATCAGAGTTAGTTTCAGTCACGTTAAAAAAGTGTACAAGTTTATCTATACTAACAATAGTCCTGTACTTTGCACTTTGTGTGTATGTAGTACTGAATCACTTAATCAGAGTTAGTTTCAATCACGTTACAATAGTGTACAAGTTTATCTATACTAACAATAGTCCTGTACTCTGCACTTCCAGTATAACTGTCAAAAGTATGGTATAAACTGATTAATTATTAAAGTCCCTTATATAGCCTAAGATACTGAAATTCATAGTCTGTGAGAGTTTCAGTTAATTTTTAAGTTGTGTACTTAAGGACACTCCAAATTTAATAGGAAAATAATTTTCAAGATTTTCCCTTTCCTGCATTCATCTAAATTTTTATAAAAATAATTAAATTATAATGGTAAAAAAGTACAATCAGGCATGCCAAAAGAAGTAGTCACTTCTGTCGGGCAGTCCTGCACTGCCAAAGTTTTTATTTTAGTAATAATAAATGTATATATTTTTTATATAATTTAGTCTTTATTACTTATTGGTAATTTATAAGGAGAAATCTAGGACTGTACCGATATATTTTGCCGTTTTTCTTAAGTGCGACTAGTTTTTTTTTAAGTCGAAAAGCACATTGAGGCTATTATCGCCTCCCTAAATGTAAGCGTGAGTGTAAAGTCATAAAGTTGTAAGTGCAGTTTTATAATTGTAAGTGTGTTAGACTCGTGTACCGCGAGGGACGTCTAAATTCTCTCAATAGGTGCAGCTAGTCTGCAGTCTGCACCCCTGAGACTAGTTAAACTAAAGCTTAAAGTTACTCATAATTTTAATTTTACCGATAAATCAATATAAATTAACACTTGTGTGAATATTACCTCTTTTGTACTTTTAAAAAGTATAGAAATTATTTGGTAATATAAACATTTTGCAATAAATAAAGAAAAAGAGTAGGCAGTGCGGGACTGGCTGACAGAAGTGACTACTTCTTTTGGCATACCTGAGTGTATACTTTTTCACTATTATGATTTAACTAGCTTTTACCAATTACGAATTCACTCACAATTATAATGTAGGTAATAAAATGTAGGCCTATAGTCGATTTTCAAAATCAGAATAAGTTCATTTCAATTTAATATATTTCATTATACAATTATAGAAGATTTATGGTTTTCGGTCAAGACATAAATTTTTGCTACTCGACACTCTAGAACAGGCGACACTGTTGTACAGTTAACACATATTAAAAAAACTGAATACTAAATAATTAAGTTGGACAGGGTAAGTAGTATAATGGCGTTTAAAATAATTCAATAATATGTATTATTCACACCTGCCAATATATAATAAACGTACAAAACGTCATTGTTAGGCTATAGGGGAGACCGGGAACAAAAGTAACACGGTTCAATTGTAGCATCGTCTGTTGCCGATTTTATGTACGTTTCGAGAACTCATAGCGGGAAGCATAAGTATCCTTATTGATGAATACTGCGGGCCTGCGGTGATGAACCAAACGGCAGGCTAGTGCTAGTGTTATTGTTTTCGTAGCAGGTGAGTAATTAAAGTATATAAAGTACGTTAATCCTGTGACGATTTCGTTAGTACCGTACTATAGCTTCATTGTTCGTCTACAATATGATCCAATTAGAAGTTCTTTAATTGTTTTCTGAGATGGTAAAATACAGTTGTATATGTATGGATGTCTGTTGGGGTCGGTTGTAACGTTGTATTCGGGGTCAATTGTAACATGTTACAACTTGAGAAAGACTAGAAAACCATAATTGTTTTTACACTTGGTTTTTCTGCTTGTTGTTTTAAGAGGTAAACTTGAAAAACTCTGTGGTATTATTTATTATTTGTGCATGATACAAGGTATACGTAAAAAAATATCACTTTAAATTTCCAAAATAAGGGGACTGAGTGACGTATAGAGTTCACAGTTCACTATAGATTTAACTATGAACAACAGTTCACGTATAGAGTTCACTAATTGAAATAAAACGTTTGTAATTATTTATTGTGATTAAGGTTTTAATACCCAATTATTGCTACAGAATGCCAAGACGACCTGAGGGAGCACACGTATTGCCACAGTGAAAGAAGCTGCTCAAGCCGTTCGTGAAGAGAATAGGACATTAGCAACTACACCTACAAATATTATATCAGGACTTTGGCCTTACAATAGAAATATTTTTGATAACAGCGAGTTTGCTCCTGCGTCAGTTACAAACAGAGAACCACTCAAAAACAACTCTGCCGATCTTCTGAATAGTCCTCTTCCTAAAACCACAGTGTTGTCTAAAGTTAATGCCACACCTGCGGATGTTCTGGCTGTTCCTGGTCCATTTGGGACTTCTGTTTTGCTACAAGCACCAAGGTCTGATGGTGCATCAACAGTCAACTTTTCCCCACAAATTGTGCGGCGTCTGCCAAAAGCACCAGAAAGAAGTAACGGAGATTTAAAAAACAATGGAAGAAAGAAAGGAAAAAGTACTGTCTTGACTGACACACGACGCCTGTCTTGAAAAGTTAGCTTTATTACACGCTAAAATAAAAAGAATAAAGTTATAGTTAAAAAAACAAATCAAAGCGTATGCTTTTAAAACAAACTGGAATACAGAATCAAATGACAAGAAAAATGATGAAAGAAGACTATGATGAGGAACACGATGAAGATGAAACTTATTGCCTCATTTCTCGGGACTCTTTTAAAAACAGTGCTTCAAGAGAACAGTGGATCCAGTGCACTTCATGTAAAATGTGGGCACATTTAAAATGCACTAAGGAAGAAGTGTTTTATATTTGTCACAATTGTCTTTCCACTTGTCACAAAACTAAATACTAATCAATTAAGTTGGACTGGGTAAGTACTATAATGGCGCGACAATACAAGTTTTCACTTCAAAAATACGTTTTATTAATCATTAAAAAAAACTGTTTTTTTCACGATCACTAGAGTGTGCATATGGATGTGTTAGAGCGTTTTGTAGGCGTAATGGAAGAGTGTTCCGTGACGGCAAACTGAACTTTTCCCCCGTGCAAAACATACACTCCACACCCCACGTAATAGTCACTTCAAAAAATGGTCCTCATAATTATCTGATTCCTTAAAAGCTTATTCGCTTTATCTAGACCGTATGCATTAAAACCGTAATTTCAACGTTCACGACATAAAATCAACATAAATGTTTTGAGAAAGATGGAAGTGTTTAATGACCGTTTATTTCTATTTGTTACAATAACCATTGTTAACGAGTTTTATTGATACTTGCATTGAACGTTAACCAGAAATTTTTTAAGACTTAATCAGTTCCTTATTAAAACTGTAACTCGTTTTTAAAAGCGTTAGAACAACTTTTCCTGATTTATTTAAGGCATATGAGAGAATTATTGCAATTCTACAGTCTTCATCGTTTCGTTACGTAATTACAAGTACAGTATGATCACTGTTATTAGATCCTCGATAAGTAACCTAATACCGTGACCTTTCAGAATCATTGTTTCTATTTGGAATATTTTCATTGCACTAATTAGGCCTTCATTCATCCACCTTTCCTTTAAATTTTACTTTCGTCGACGTATTTCAGAATATATAATTAGAGAACGTACAAGTTGGAGGTAATCCGAACTCGTTAATGAAAATGGAAAAGCTATGGCAAATGGGCAAATACACTCAACATAATAAATAAGTGCTTATGAAATAATCCTTGGCATTTATTTAGTATTCATCATCACCGTGCATGTTTTATTTTCTTTTCTTTGTATTGACAAGTTGCCGACTTCCTTGTTTGATCAACATATCAATTCCCTCTTGATATGTGTGCATATTATGGTTATTTATTATTATAAATTTTTTTAATAGGTTATGCAAAAAATTACTAGAGTTTGTGACCTATTCTGCCTCCAAAAAATGTAACACACTTTACAGGTTCGAGGATTATTCAGCGCCCAATAAAAATAATATCTTTTATGTGTCTTCAGACACATAAATAATAAATTCATCCAATAAAAATAAACAATAAATTTAATAACTATTTACAGGCTAGAAGCTTACTTTATCTTCAATTATTTAATATTTTTTCGCAGTTTTTTTATACTCTCAATAAATTTAATAACTTGTATCAGTCAGGAAGCTGATCATGAAAAATTTATTTTTCACAGAATGAATATCTATCTTACCCTCAAAAAAATGTATTATATTTTTACAGGTTAAAAAATCATCTTATGCTCAATAAAATTATTAATTTTTTACAGGCTGGAGGCCTATTTTACCCTAAAAATTCATTAAATTTTTACATGCTAGAGGTCTAGCGTACCCTAAATAAATGTATGCTTTTTTACAGTTTAGAGGTCTCCCTTACTCTCAATAAATGTATTAAATTTTCACAGGCTGAAGATTTATCTTACCATCAATTAATTTATTAAATTTTTATGGGATATTAGTCTATCTTATCATTAATAAATTTATTACATTTTCACAGGCTGAAGACCTATCTTACCCTCAGTTAATTAAAAAATTTTACAGGCTATAAATCTATCTTACCCTTAATAAATTTATTATATTTTTACAGGCTGAAGGCCCTCATTTAATGTATTGATTTTTTATAGACTAAAGGTCTATCTTACTCTCAATCTTACTCTCAATATATTTATTAAATTTTCACAGTATGAAGGCCAATCTTACTCTCAATAAATATATTAAAGTTTTACAGGCTAGAAACCTACTTTAAGTTCAATAGATTTCTTAATTTTTCACAGGCTGAAAGCCTACAAATAAATTTAAATTTTTTTACAGTCAATAAATGTATTAAATTTTAACAGGCTAAAAATCTATCTTGCCCTCAAAAAATGTATTAATATTTTACAGACTTGAGACCTAACTTACTCTCAATAAATTTAATAACTCTTAACACACCGCAAGCCTATACTGCTCCAATACATTTTAAAAAATTTAAAAGCTGAAAGCCTATCCTGCCACCAATAAACTGAATATTTTCCAGAGACCGTGAGCCTATTCTGTCCCCAATAAAATATATAATCTTATCACAAGCAATTGCAAGCAGGATGTATGCCTACCCTGCCTCCAATATAATATAATAACTTTTTACAGACAGTAACATCCTGCCCCCCATTTTATATAACAACTTTACACAGGCTATTACAAACAGGCTGTAGGCCTACTACTTGCAGTGAGGGAAATGCGCACCTGTTTCTGTTTCTACCCTCTCGTTGAAGGGGAGGGGAAAACGTTTTCATTTCAAGCCAGAAATGAAGTTAGAGCAGGGGACGAAATGAGATTTGGTGCGAAAGTCTATTGACGAGATGAGTTCTGTGTCGGAGCCGGTGGTTGTTTCATCCCCTTATTTCTTCTCCTCTCCTTCTCTTTCTTGTTAATGTAAATGGAAAATTAGAAATAGCTTACATTTGCGACATTCTGTTACAATGTTCTACCATGCTTCAATTTAATTTTAATATTCCTAAAATTGTGTTTAATAATTCTTAAGTGATAAAATAAGAGCAATGGTTCTGAAAAGTTAACTACCTTAAACGATATTACTTTAAATATTTATTTATTGTTAAGAAACAAATTAATATTTCTCTTAGATTTTTTGACAAATACGTTAAAAAGTCGAACACTAATATTTGTTGAAAAAAGTCCAATTTTTTGGGTAAAATATGATGTTTCTTCTATAAATAGTTTAAACAAACGGATTTACACTAGTTTTCAACGTAATATATCATTTTACATTCTTGAAGGATGGATAATACGCAAAATGAACCATTAATTGCTTTTAAAACTTGTTACAAAAAGTTGCTTTGATAGTAGTATTGACAAATTCATTGCCACATAAAATTCGTCCAACATGTACAAAATGAAAGGAATTTTATGAAAATAAGATTTCATAATCATTATCTCGGTTAACATCTATAGACATTAACATTTTATTAGAATTTCAAAGCTATTTACAACAGTGAAAAAGATTTCAAAATAAGTTGTAAGTTTCAAAATAAAATTGTAAGTTTTTACTGCGTATTTTTATTCTAAGTAGAAAATTATTCCCACATTAAAATTCGTATATGTGATACTATTCATTCTTTAACTATTTTAGAAATTCCCTTCTATTAAATCAGCGTGCGGAATAATTAACTACACAGACGAAAAATAAATAAGAAAAATATAGAAACCAAATCGTTAGTCTAGCAACAAAATGTAGACTTATGAACAAATGCAATTTAAAATCTAAATCAGCTTTAAAATCGGACCCGCTTTAGTTCAAAAGCCACTCGACTCCACTTAGTGGCGCACTGAGTTGAATGACTCACTCTTAATGTGTAAGTAGGTTAGTTTAAACGGATTTGTGTGTCTGTGTAACCTGC
Organism: Callitettix versicolor; assembly: GCA_022606455.1. NCBI lineage: Eukaryota > Metazoa > Arthropoda > Insecta > Hemiptera > Cercopidae > Callitettix > Callitettix versicolor. The sequence goes on from CM040182.1 coordinate 46,787,070, forward strand.
TGGGCGGCAGATGGTTGCTCAAATTGTTCGTAAGCGTTTTTGTTTCCTGACAATAAATACAAAACTGACAGCAGGCAAGCTACGCTAAGCGACGCTTAAGTGACGAGTCAGTTCAATACGTTGAAAGTTTGTCGGTTTCAGTGTTAAATGTCGTTGCCTTTGTTTCAATATGCCAAATCAATCAAAGCAGCAATGCACCAAAACCTGCATTGTCACTTTCATATCCGTGCCTTGGGACTTCGTCAATATCAGTGTTAAAAATCTATGCTTGTTCAATATTTCAAATAAACAAACACATGGCCTTGCATTGTCAGTCTTGAATCCGTTGCCTTGGAATATCAGTGTTAAACTGCTTGTTCAATATGTCAATTCAACACATTGCTACTCGTGGTCTTGGATTGTCAGTCTTGAATCCTTTACCTTGGAACTTTGTCAATATCAGTGTTAAGCTGCTTGTTCAATATGTCAATTCAACACATTGCTACTCGTGGTCTTGGATTGTCAGTCTTGAATCCTTTACCTTGGAAGTTTGTCAATATCAGTTTTTTTTTTTTGGTGTTTAACGTCCGACTATTGTGCACACTTGGGCTAATGCAGACGGTGGAATGATTTATAGCGTAGGCCTATGAAAATGCCAAGCCCTCGTCGGGAATCGAACCCGGATCCTCGGGGTGATTGTCAATATCAGTGTTAAGCTGCTTGTTCAATATGTCAATTCAACAAACACATTGCTACTCATGGTCTTGGATTGTCAGTCTAGTATCCGTACCTTGAAACTTTGTCAATATCAGTGTTAAGCTGCTTGTTCAATATGTCAATTCAACACATTGCTACTCGTGGTCTTGGATTGTCAGTCTTGAATCCTTTACCTTGGAAGTTTGTCAATATCAGTTTTTTTTTTTTTTTTTGGTGTTTAACGTCCGACTATTGTGCACACTTGGGCTAATGCAGACGGTGGAATGATTTATAGCGTAGGCCTATGAAAATGCCAAGCCCTCGCCGGGAATCGAACCCGGATCCTCGGGGTGATTGTCAATATCAGTGTTAAGCTGCTTATCAGTGTTAAGCTGCTTGTTCAATATGTCAATTCAACAAACACATTGCTACTCATGGTCTTGGATTGTCAGTCTAGTATCCGTACCTTGAAACTTTGTCAATATCAGTGTTAAAAATCTATGCGTTTATAATATGCCAATTCAACAAACAAATTACTACTCATGGTCCTGCATTATTAGTCTCCTCTCAGTGCCTTGGATTTTTGTCAATAACAGTATTAAACATCTATGATTTTTTAACGTGCCAATTCAATAAATACCTTACTACTCATGAGTAGTAATGACTATTGTCTTGCATTGTCAGTATCCTCTCAGTGCCTTGAATTTTTCTCAATATCAGTGTTAAAAATCTATGCTTGTACATGTCAGTTCAACAAAGACATTACTACTCATGTTCTTGCATTGTCAGTCTCGTATCCGTGCCTTGGAACTTTGTCAAAATCAGTGTTAAAAATCTATGCTTGTACAATATGTCAATTCAACAAACACATTGCTACTCATGGTCTTGCATTGTCAGTCTCGTATCAGTGCCTTGGAACTTTGTCAAAAAATCAGTTCTGCCAAATTCAAAAAAAAAAAGAAAGTCATATGCCAATTTAACAAAAGTAGTACAACTAATAGTCCTGAGTTGTCACTCTTTTTCCTGTGCCTTAGAACTTTGCCATTATCAATGTCTACAAATCTATGCTTGTTCAATACCAGTTCAACAAAAACAGTATTACATTCATAGTCTTGTATCCGTGCCTAGAACTTTGTCAATATCAATGTTAAAATTCTATGCTTATTTATTCTGTAAATTCAATAAACACAGTACTATTATCTTTTACAAAAACCTATAGGAAATTTTAAATATAAGACATTTGCGCTTTTCGTATAAATCGAAAAACCAAAAATAAACTAGTACCGCAGTCGGTATTTTTAAATGTAGTATAAAATGTAATATAAACCGATATGATAAACGATTTGCAGTGTGGTGAACCGATATTAATAAATTGATTTTACAGTATCATTGCCGATAGTTTTGAAATCGGTTGTTTTGAATAAATTTGAAAACGTTTGTTTACTCTTTTGTTTTGCTTCATCTGTGTTACATAATTCAGTTCGTTTAAAACAGAATAGCGTATAATAGAAAAACATATGTTTGTAATAACTCGACCACATATTTACAAATACCTTATAGTGTGTGTGTGTGTGTGTGTGTGTGTGTGTGTGTGTGTGTGTGTGTGTGTGTGTGTGTGTCTTTTACATTGTAAAAAACTAATTGAAATATCGCTAGATATATTGTTACTTATTAACAGCGTTTAAAAACGAATTCGATTCTATTTGTTTGAGACAAACTTTAAAAATTCAAGCTGTTATAGTTCTGATAATGTGTGCATTACGAATCTTATTATCTAGTAGGCCTATACCAGATACAAATCTGTTAACGTCTGAAGCTGTCAAATAATTTTGTAGGTCAGTGATCACGACACAGTAGCTTATTTGTGGAGGTCCGAGTTTTAAAAAAGTGATTGTTACCCGACAATTGAACTAAGAGCAAACTTTTAATTTTTTGGAGAAGTAATTTAATATAAGAATGTTTTTGTAAAGTTTTTAGCAAAATCTATTTGAAAAATTAGCTATTGGAACGGTCATATGCTCTTTAAATAGCATCTATCCCTTAAAATATGCGATACAGTTAGTCCTATGTTATTTACTAATTTTACTGCACTCAGTATTGCCAACATAGAAGCGCGTAATCATTTATTACTTTCGTAACTCTAACCGAACTACCGCCTTGGGGTACGTTTTCCAGGAGTCTGGATATTGATGGATACATCTCTGGAACACTAACAAGATCCTTCTGGATCAGACCACCGCTAAATATTAATAGGATAGACCGAGATTTAACAGGCCCGATTTTGATTTATTTGTTACCCAGCGAAAACAGTAATTATGGGGCCCACATCTTTGGGCCTGCAAAACCCCGAAGCGTTCATTAACCGGTAGCTGGCCAACGTCACTACCAAGTCTGGTCTACTCTTTCTTAATAACAGCCTGACCGTGGCAAGAAAATGATATATCTACAGACAAGCCTTGACTTAATACGACATATATAGCCCAGGAATACAGTAATATCACGCTGTGGCCGTTGAGTGGATTGGGTATGGATTTCTTTCGAACACGTTCGTAATTATATCATAAAAATGTTTCGTTTGTAAATCTTAATTCGTTTAATTGCATTATTACTTTTATGTGATGTTTTGGTTATACTGAGTTCAAATTAATTGCGAAAGAACATGTAAACTCTCCTACATTTCATTTATGAAGAAGTATTTGTATACATGTGTACAACTGTATTCATGCCATATATATATATATATATATATATATATATATATATATATATATATATATATATATATATACATATATATATATATATATATATATATATATATATATATATATATATATATATATGGGGGGAACGCCGAAGTTCAGGCAGTATGACAGTTGGTAGAAGATAGCTACAACTTTAATCGTCGCCGAAAAAGGTATATGTGGGCTACTTTTTTAGATTTAGTATTTTACTCAACTTCGTAATTCTTGTAATTCTTTTACTTGCAGTATTATACTTACTGATTTATTCATCGACAATTGCAGGTCGCTGGAGAACACAAAATGTTTCCAATTTGCGGACACTTCTGTATTATTTTATCGGCTTATGTCTCCACTCTATATCCCTTCGCTGGGCGCCTCTAGGTGTATCTCATAACCGGGCGCGCCGCGGCAATTTGGCCGCAATGCCTAATTCCGCTTTTGTACCCATGTAAACTAATTTTAAATGGACACATTGCATTATTTTTTATTATACTTTGTTTCTAATTGATTTATTTTAATTTTCAGTTTTTGATAGTTATATTTATTTAAAAAAGATTTAATATTTGAAACATAGACATAAACATAACAAGTGTTAATGAATACAAACAGTTGTATGAAAAAGGATTTCATTTTATATAAGAAACATGACAAATATTACGGAATTCTTAGTGGTCACACTTAATTATCAAAAAACTAAATTTATGGACAAAAATTTAAAAATTAATATTTACAAATTTAATCTGAATCAACGTCCATTGCTTCAGCTTCGTGCAAACAGTTTGTGCTAACAGCGGTCATCTGGCTGTGATTCTTAAAATATTCTTATTACATTCTTTGCAGACACTATTGGTTCTGTTATTTTCGTGTGGTCCGAAATATGACCAATAGGTCTACGTGTTGGTACTTGAGCCTCTTAATTTTCTTATATTTTCCCCCAAAAAAACTTGAAGATCTTTTGGAAGAGTTAGGAATGTTGCTCTAGCTTTCAACTGTCCACTCATGAATGCCAATTTTTTCAAAAAGTTTCGTCTTCGCTCACTGTAATCCAGATGGTTGAATTTGTAAATTACATTTTCATTTATTCCGGCAATGTCTAAATGATGATAAAAAAGGGTCATTGTCCAACGTCTCGTGCTTCGGGATGTCGAGTAACTGGCACACTTTTGATCGACAGTATCAACGCTACATTTTGTAGCGTTATAATCCAAATTTACAATAGTATTTTTGGAATCTTCGTCAATAGAGTAGATACTAAACTAGTAGATAAAACTACTACTAGTTTAAACTACTACTCTACTAAACTAGTAGAGTAGATAAAAAATAGAAAAAATACTAAACTAAAACACTAATCACAAAGCAAAACAAAAAAAGAAGGGTAAAAGTGACTTTGTATTCACAAATATAGTGAGAATAACACTATGAAAGCAGTTACTCGATTGGGAGCGCCGCGGCAACTTGGCCGTAGACGTAACTATCTCGCATTCATGTCTTACTTCCAGACGGACTGAAGATAAGGTGGTATTATTTTTATACAGTTCGTGTTCCTCAAGATGGTCTTGACAAATACTCAAATCCCTGAAAACATTTCTTCATCGATACCTATCGTATCGAAAATATGCGAAAATAAAAGATTGCGGCCAATTTGCCGCTAGCGCGCCAACTTAAACGATATCTGATTGAGTTACTAATTTAGCGGCTAATATTTCTCGACAATGGTCTCAGTTAAACATGCCAACAGTTTTATGTACAAGTGAAAGATTTACTAGTTTAGCGGCTGATGTTTTAACCTATGGTATCAATAAAATATGCCAACAATTTCAGGAACAACTTAATAGGTTAGTAGTTTATCAGCTGGTATTTCTAACAGCTGGATGTTAGTTAACAGTGCCAAGAATTTTATGAAAAACTGAATTTACTAGATTAGCGGCTGATTTTTCCAACCATTGGTCTAAAGTGAGCTTGGCAAGTACTTTAGGTAGAAGATAGAACTGAGCTGCTTACTAGTTTAGCGGCTGTTTCATACAACAACAATGCTCATAGTCTCAACAAATTTTACATGAACTTTAGATAAAACTGAGTGGGTACTAATTTAACAACAGCTATATCACACCAATGGTATGAAGTAGGCGTAAATGTGATATGATTTTAGGTAGAATTGAGTGGTTTACTACCTTAGTAGACTATCTTCCAATTAAATGTACAAAATGTATTAACATTCAAGAAGTTAAGTTGCTACTTTAACGGTTCATGTTCTATAACAGTTGTCTCAACTAAACGTCCAAACAATTATTTGTAGAACTAATATGAACTAATAAAAGAACCAAGTGTGTTGGTAGTGTAGCGGCTGAAGTTTCTACTACTAGTTTAGCAGGATTACTAGTTTAGCAGCTGATGTTTCAAAAAAGTGACCTCAATTAAGCTTCACGTGAGTTTCAGGTTGAATTGAGCGGATTACTAGTTTAGCGACTAATGTTTGAAACCAGTGGCCTCAATTAAACTTAACGTGAGTTTCAGGTTGAACTGAGTGGATTACTAGTTTAGCAGCTGATATTTCAAACCAGTGATTACAATTAAGCTTCACGTGAGTTTCAGGTTGAACTGAGTGGATTACTATTTTAGCGGCTAATGTTTGAAACCAGTGGCCTAAATTAAACTTAAAATGAGTTTCAGGTTGAACTGGGCGGATTACTAGTTTAGCGGCTGATGTTTCAAACCTGTGACCTCAATTAAGCTTCACGTGAGTTTCAGGTTGACCTGAGTGGATTACTATTTTAGCGGCTGATGTTTGAAACCAGTGGCCTCAATTAAACTTAACGTGAGATTCAGGTTGTAATGGGCGGATTACTAGTTCAGCGGCTGATGTTTCAAATCTGTGACCTCAATTAAACTTAATGTGAGTTTCAGGTTGAACTGAGTGGATTACTAGTTTAGCAGCTGATGTTTGAAACCAGTGGCCTCAATTAAACTTAACGTGAGTTTCAGGTTGTAATGGGCGGATTACTAGTTCAGCGGCTGATGTTTCAAATCTGTGACCTCAATTAAACTTAACGTGAGCTTCAGGTTGAACTGAGTGGATTACTAGTTTAGCGACTAACGTTTCAAACCAGTAACCTCAATTAAGCTTAAGGTGAGTTTCAGGTTTAACTGAGTGAATTACTAGATTAGAGGCTGATGTTTAAAACCTGTGACCTCAATTAAGCTTCACGTGAATTTCAGGTTGAACTGAGCGAATTAATAGTTTAGCAGCTGATGTTTCAAACCAGTGACCTCAATTAAGCTTCACGTGAGTTTCAGGTTGAACTGAGCGGATTACTATTTTAGCGGCTAATATTTGAAACCAGTGGCCTCAAATAAACTTAACGAGAGATTCTGGTTGAACTGGGCGGATTACTAGTTTAGCGGCTGATGTTTCAAACCTGTGACCTCAATTAAGCTTCACGTGAGTTTCAGGTTGAACTGGGCGGATTATTAGTTTAGCGGCTGATGTTTCAAACCTGTGACCTCAATTAAGCTTCACGTGAGTTTGAGGTTGAACTGAGCAGATTACTAGCTTAGCGGCTGATGTTTGAAACCAGTGGCCTCAATTAAACTTAACGTGAGTCTCAGGATGTAATGGGCGGATTACTAGTTTAGAGGCTGATGTTTCAAACCTGTGACCTCAAATAAGCTTCACGTGAGTTTCAGGTTGAACTGAGCGGATTACTAGTTTAGCGGCTAATGTTTGAAACCAGTGTCCTCAATTAAACTTAACGTGAGCTTCAGGTTGTACTGGGCATATTACTAGTTTAGCGGCTGATGTTTCAAACCTGTGACCTCAATTAAGCTTCACGTGAGTTTCAGGTTGAACTGAGTGAATTACTAGCTTAGAGGCTGTTGTTTAAAACCTGTGACCTTAATTAAGCTTCACGTGAGTTTCAGGTTGAACTGAGCGGATTACTAGTTTAGCGGTTGATGTTTCAAACCAGTAGCCTCAATTAAACTTAACGTGAGTATCAGGTTGAACTGAGTGGATTACTAGTTTAGCGGCTGATGTTTCAAACCTGTGACCTCAATTAAGCTTCACGTGAGTTTCAGGTTGAACTGAGTGGATTACTATTTTAGCAGCTGATGTTTCAAACCAGTGACCTCAATTAAGCTTCACGTGAGTTTCAGGTTGAACAAGCGGATTACTAGTTTAGCGGCTCATATTTGAAACCAGTGGCCACAGTTAAACTTAAGGTGAGTTTCAGGTTGTACTAGGCGGATTACTAGTTTAACGGCTGATGTTTCAAACCTGTGACCTCAATTAAGCTTCACGTTAGTTTCAGGTTGAACTGAGTGGATTACTAATTTAGCGCCTGATGTTTCAAACCTGTAACCACCATTAAGCTTCACGTGAGTTTCAGGTTGAACTGAGTGGATTACTAGGTTAGCAGCTGATGTTTCAAACCAGTGACCTCAATTAAGCTTAACGTGAGTTGAAAGTAGAACTGAGAGGATTACTAATTTAGCAGCTGATGTTTCAAACCAGTGACCTCAATTGAGCATCACGTGAGTTTCAGGTTAAACTGAGTGGATTACTGGTTTTTCAGCTGTTGTTTCAAACCAGTGACCTAAATTAAGCATCACGTTAGTTTCAGGTTGAACTGAGTAGATTACTATCTTAGCGGCTGTTGTTTGAAACCAGTGGCATCAATTAAACTTAACGTGAGTTTCAGGTTCTAAGAGGCGGATTACTAGATTAGCGGTTGATGTTTCAAACCCGTGACCTCAATTAAGCGTAACATGAGTTTCTGGTTGAACTAAGTGGATTACTAGTTTAGCAGCTGATGTTTCAAACCAGTGACTACAATTAAGCTTAACATGAATTTCAGCTTGAACTAAGCGGATTACTAGTTTAGCGGCTGATGTTTCAAACCTGTGACCTCAATTAAGCTTAATGTTAGTTTCAGGTTGAACTGAGTGGATTACTAGTTTATCAGTTGATGTTTGAAACCAGTGGCCTCAATTAAACTTAACGTGACTTTCACGTTGAACTGAACGGATTACTAGTTTAGCGGCTGATGTTTCAAACCTGTGACCTCAATTAAGCTTCACATGAGATTCAGGTTGAACTGATTGAATTACTAGCTTAGAGGCTGATGTTTGAAATCTTTGACCTCAATTAAGCTTCACTTGAGTTTCAGTTTGAACTGAGTGGATTACTAGTTTAGCGGCTGATGTTTCAAACCAGTGACCTCAATTAAGCTTCACGTGAGTTTCTGGTTGAACCGAGTGGATTACTAGTTAAGCGGCTGATGTTTCAAACCAGTGACCTCAAATAAGCTTCACGTGAGTTTCAGGGTGAACTGAGTGGATTAACATTTTAGTGGCTGATGTTTGAAACTAGTGGCCTCAATTAAACTTAACGTGAGTTTCAGGTTGTAATTGGCGGATTACTAGTTTAGCGGCTGATGTTTCAAATCTGTGACCTCAATTAAGCTTAACGTGGGCTTCAGGTTGAACTGGGTGGATTAATAGTTTAGCGGCTGATGTTTGAAACCACTGGCCTCAATTAAACTTAACGTGAGATTCAGGTTGTAATGGGCGGATTACTAGTTCAGCGGCTGATGTTTCAAATCTGTGACCTCAATTAAACTTAATGTTAGCTTCAGGTTGAACTGAGTGGATTACTAGCTTAGCAGCTGACGTTTCAAACCAGTGACCTAAATTAAGCTTAACGTGAGTTTCAGGTTGAACTGAGTGGATTACTACTTTAGCAGCTGATGTTTGAAACCAGTGGCCTCAATTAATCTTAACGTGAGTTTCAGGTTGTAATAAGAGGATTAATAGTTTAGAGGCTGATGTTTAAAACTTGTGACCTCAATTAAGCTTAACGTCAGTTTCAGGATGAAGTGAGTGGATTACTAGATTAGCAGCTGATATTTCAAACCAGTGACCTCAGTTAAGCTTCACGTGAGTTTCAGGTTTACCTGAGTGACTTACTAGCTTAGAGGCTTATGTTTAAAACCTGTGACCTCAATTAAGCTTCACGTGAACTTCAGGTTGAACTGAGCGGATTAATAGTTTAGCGGTTGATGTTTCAAACCTGTGACTTCAATTAAGCTTCACGTGAATTTCAGGTTGAACTGAGCGGATTAATACTTTAGCGGCTGATGTTTCAAACCTGTGACCTCAATTAAGCTTAATGTGAGTTTCAGGTTAAACTGGGCGGATTACTAATTTAGCGGCTGATGTTTAAACCTGTGACCTCAATTAAGCTTCACGTGTGTTTCAGGTTGATCTGAGCGGATTACTATTTTGGCGGCTGATGTTTGAAACCAGTGGCCTCAATAAACTTAACGTGAGGTTCAGGTTGAACTGGGCGGATTACTAGTTTAGCGGCTGATGTTTCAAACCTGTGACCTCAATTAAGCTTCACGTGAGTTTGAGGTTAAACTGAGCACATTACTAGCTTAGTGGCTGATGTTTGAAACCAGTGGCCTCAATTAAACTTAACGTGAGTTTCAGGTTGTAATAAGAGGATTACTAGTTTAGAGGCTGACGTTTAAAACTTGTGACCTCAATTAAGCTTAACGTCAGTTTCAGGATGAAGTGAGTGGATTACTAGATTAGCAGCTGATGTTTCAAACCAGTGACCTCAGTTAAGCTTCACGTGAGTTTCAGGTTTAACTGAGTGAATTACTAGCTTAGAGGCTTATGTTTAAAACCTGTGACCTCAATTAAGCTTCACGTGAATTTCAGGTTGAACTGAGCGGATTAATAGTTTAGCGGCTGATGTTTCAAACCTGTGACCTCAATTAAGCTTAATGTGAGTTTCAGGTTGAACTGGGCGGATTACTAGTTTAGCGGCTGATGTTTAAACCTGTGACCTCAATTAAGCTTCACGTGTGTTTCAGGTTGAACTGAGCGGATTACTATTTTGGCGGCTGATGTTTGAAACCAGTGGCCTCAATAAACTTAACGTGAGATTCAGTTTGAACTGGGCGGATTACTAGCTTAGCGGCTAATGTTTCAAACCTGTGACCTCAATTAAGCTTCACGTGAGTTTGAGGTTAAACTGAGCAGATTACTATCTTAGTGGCTGATGTTTGAAACCAGTGGCCTCAATTAAGCTTAACGTGAGTCTCAGGATGTAATTGGCGGATTACTAGTTTAGAGGCTGATGTTTCAAACCTGTGACCTCAATTAAGCTTAACGTGAGTTTCAGGTAGAACTGAGTGGATTACTAGTTTATCAGCTGGTGATTCAAACCAGAGACCTCAATTAAGCTTCACGTGAGTTTCAGGTTGAACTGAGCGGATTACTATTTTAGCGGCTAATGTTTGAAACCAGTGTCCTCAATTAAGCTTAACGTGAGCTTCAGGTTGTACTGGGCATATTACTATTTTAGCGGCTGATGTTTCAAACCTGTGACCTCAATTAAGCTTCACGTAAGTTTCAGGTTGAACTGAGTGAATTACTAGCTTAGAGGCTGTTGTTTAAAACCTGTGACCTTAATTAAGCTTCAAGTGAGTTTCAGGTTGAACTGAGCGGATTACTAGTTTAGCGGTTGATGTTTCAAACCAGTAGCCTCAATTAAACTTAACGTGAGTTTCAGGTTGTACTGAGTGGATTACTAGTTTAGCGGCTGATGTTTCAAACCTGTGACCTCAATTAAGCTTCACGTGAGTTTCAGGTTGAACTGAGTGGATTACTATTTTAGCAGCTGATGTTTCAAACCAGTGACCTCAATTAAGCTTCACGTGAGTTTCAGGTTGAACTGAGCGGATTACTATTTTAGCGGCTAATGTTTGAAACCAGTGTCCTCAATTAAACTGAACGTGAGCTTCAGGTTGTACTGGGCATATTACTAGTTTAGCGGTTGATGTTTCAAACCCGTAGCCTCAATTAAACTTAACGTGAGTTTCAGGTTGAACTGAGTGGATTACTAGTTTAGCGGCTGATGTTTGAAACCTGTGACATCAATTAAGCTTCACGTGAGTTTCAGGTCGAACTGAGTGGATTTCTATTTTAACAGCTGATGTTTCAAACCAGTGACCTCAATTAAGCTTCACGTGAGTTTCAGGTTGAACTGAGCGGATTACTAGTTTAGCGGCTAATATTTGAAACCAGTGGCCTCAGTTAAACTTAAGGTGAGTTTCAGGTTGTACTGGGCGGATTACTAGTTTAACGGCTGATGTTTCAAACCTGTGACCTCAATTAAGCTTCACGTTAGTTTGAGGTTGAACTGAGTGGATTACTAGTTTAGCAGCTGATGTTTCAAACCATTGACCTCAATTAAGCTTAACGTGAGTTGAAAGTAGAACTGAGCGGATTACTAATTTAGCGCCTGATGTTTCAAACCTGTAACCACCATTAAGCTTCACGTGAGTTTCAGGTTGAACTGAGTAGATTACAAGGTTAGCAGCTGATGTTTCAAACCAGTGACCTCAATTAAGCTTAACGTGAGTTGAAAGTAGAACTGAGCGGATTACTAATTTAGCAGCTGATGTTTCAAACCAGTGACCTCAATTGAGTATCACGTGAGTTTCAGGTTAAACTGAGTGGATTACTGGTTTTTCAGCTGTTGTTTCAAACCAGTGACCTAAATTAAGCATCACGTTAGTTTCAGGTTGAACTGAGTAGATTACTATCTTACCGGCTGTTGTTTGAAACCAGTGGCATCAATTAAACTTAACGTGAGTTTCAGGTTCTAAGGGGCGGATTACTAGATTAGCGGTTGATGTTTCAAACCTGTGACCTCAATTAAGCGTAACATGAGTTTCTGTTTGAACTGAGTGGATTACTAGTTTAGCAGCTGATGTTTCAAACCAGTGACTAGAATTAAGCTAAACATTAGTTTCAGCTTGAACTAAGCGGATTACTAGTTTAGCGGCTGATGTTTCAAACCTGTGACCTCAATTTAGCTTAATGTTAGTTTCAGGTTGAACTGAGTGGATTACTAGTTTATCAGTTGATGTTTGAAACCAGTGGCCTCAATTAAACTTAACGTGACTTTCACGTAGAACTGAACGGATAACTAGTTTAGCGGCTGATGTTTCAAACCTGTGACCTCAATTAAGCTTCACGTGAGATTCAGGTTGAACTGATTGAATTACTAGCTTAGAGGCTGATGTTTGAAATCTGTGACCTCAATTAAGCTTCACGTGAGTTTCAGGTTGAACTGAGTGGATTACTAGTTTAGCGGCTGATGTTTCAAACCAGTGACCTCAATTAAGCTTCACGTGAGTATCAGGTTGAACCGAGTGGATTACTAGTTAAGCGGCTGATGTTTCAAACCAGTGACCTCAATTAAGCTTCACGTGAGTTCCAGGTTGAACTGAGTGGATTACTAGGTTAGCATCTGATGTTTAAAACCTGTGACCTCAATTAAGCTTCACGTGAGTTTCAGGTAGAACTGAGTGGATTAACATTTTAGCGGCTTATGTTTCAAACTAGTGGCCTCTATTAAACTTAACGTGAGTTTCAGGTTGTAATGGGCGGATTACTAGTTTAGCGGCTGATGTTTCAAATCTGTGACCTCAATTAAACTTAACAAGAGATTCAGGTTGTAATGGGCGGATTACTAGTTCAGCGGATGATGTTTGAAACCAGTGGCCTCAATTAAACTTAACGTGAGATTCAGGTTGAACTGGGCGGATTACTAGTTTAGCGGCTGATGTTTCAAACGTGTGACCTCAATTAAGCTTCACGTGAGTTTGAGGTTAAACAGAGCAGATTACTAGCTTAGTGGCTGATGTTTGAAACCAGTGGCCTCAATTAAACTTAACGTGAGATTCAGGTTGAACTGGGCGGATTACTAGTTTAGCGGCTGATGTTTCAAACGAGTGACCTCAATTAAGCTTCACGTGAGTTTCAGGTTGAACTGAGTGAATTACTAGCTTAGAGGCTGTTGTTTAAAACCTGTGACCATAATTAAGCTTCACCTGAGTTTCAGGTTGAACTGTGCGGATTACTATTTTAACGGTTGATGTTTCAAACCAGTTGCCTCAATTAAACTTAACGTGAGTTTCAGGTTGAAATGAGTGGATTACTAGTTTAGCGGCTGATGTTTCAAACCTGTGACCTCAATTAAGCTTCACGTGAGTTTCAGGTTGAACTGAGTGGATTACTATTTTAGCAGCTGATGTTTCAAACCAGTGACATCAATTAAGATTCACGTGAGTTTCAGGTTGAACTGAGCGGATTACTAGTTTAGCGGCTAATATTTGAAACCAGTGGCCTCAGTTAAACTTAAGGTGAGTTTCAGGTTGTACTGGGCGGATTACTAGTTTAACGGCTGATGTTTCACACCTGTGACCACAATTAAGCTTCACGTTAGATTCAGGTTAAACTGAGTGGATTACTAGTTTAGCAGCTGATGTTTCAAACCATTGACCACAATTAAGCTTCACGTGAGTTTCAGGTTGAACTGAGTGAATTACTAGATTAGAGGCTGATGTTTAAAACCTGTGACCTCAATTAAGCTTCACGTGAATTTCAGGTTGAACTGAGCGGATTAATAGTTTAGCAGCTGATGTTTCAAACCTGTGACCTCAATTAAGCTTCACGTGAGTTTCAGGTTGAACTGAGCGGATTACTATTTTAGCGGCTAATATTTGAAACCAGTGGCCTCAATTAAACTTAACGAGAGATTCTGGTTGAACTGGGCGGATTACTAGTTTAGCGGCTGATGTTTCAAACCTGTGACCTCAATTAAGCTTCACGTGAGTTTCAGGTTGAACTGAGCGGATTACTAGTTTAGCGGCTAATATTTGAAACCAGTGGCCTCAGTTAAACTTAAGGTGAGTTTCAGGTTGTACTGGGCGGATTACTAGTTTAACGGCTGATGTTTCAAACCTGTGACCACAATTAAGCTTCACGTTAGTTTCAGGTTAAACTGAGTGGATTACTAGTTTAGCAGCTGATGTTTCAAACCATTGACCTCAATTAAGCTTCACGTGAGTTTCAGGTTGAACTGAGTGGATTACTAATTTAGCGCCTGATGTTTCAAACCTGTAACCACCATTAAGCTTCACGTGAGTTTCAGGTTGAACTGAGTAGATTACTGGTTTATCAGCTAATGTTTCAAACCAGTGACCTAAATTAAGCATCATGTTAGTTTCAGGTTGAACTGACTAGATTACTAGCTTAGCAACTGATGTTTGAAACCAGTGGCCTCAATTAAACTTAACGTGAGTTTCAGGTTGTAAGGGGCGGATTACTAGTTTAGAGGCTGATGATTCAAACCTGTGACCTCAATTAAGCTTAACATGAGTTTCAGGTTGAACTGAGTGGATTTATAGTTTAGCAGCTGTTGTTTCAATCCAGTGAACACAATTAAGCTTAACATGAGTTTCAGCTTGAACTCAGCGGATTACTAGTTTATCAGTTGATGTTTGAAACCAGTGGCCTCAATTAAACTTAACGTGACTTTCACGTTGAATTGAACGGATTACTATTTTAGCGGCTGATGTTTCAAACCTGTGACCTCAATTAAGCTTGACGTGAGATTCAGGTTGAACTGATTGAATTGCTACCTTAGAGGCTGATGTTTAAAATCTGTGACCTCAATTAAGCTTCACGTGAGTTTCAGGTTGAACTGAGTGGATTACTAGTTTAGCGGCTGATGTTTCAAACCAGTGACCTCAATTAAGCTTCACGTTAGTTTCAGGTTGAACCGAGTGGATTACTAGTTAAGCGGCTGATGTTTCAAACCAGTGACCTCAATTAAGCTTCACGTGAGTTTCAGGTTGAACTGAGTGGATTACTAGGTTAGCAGCTGATGTTTAAAACCTGTGACGTCAATTAAGCTTCACGTGAGTTTCAGGTTGAACTGAGTGGATTAACAATTTAGCGGCTGATGTTTGAAACTAGTGGCCTCAATTAAACTTAACGTGAGTTTCAGGTTGTAATGGGCGGATTACTAGTTTAGCGGCTGATGTTTCAAATCTGTGACCTCAATTAAGGTTAACGTGGGCTTCAGGTTGAACTGGGTGGATTACTAGTTTAGCAGTTGATGTTTCAAACCAGTGACCTCAATTAAGCTTAACGTCAGTTTCTGGTTAAACTGAGTGGATTACTAATATAGCAGCTGATGTTTCAACCAGTGACCTCAATTAAGCTACACGTGCGTTTCAGGTTGAACTGAACGGATTACTATTTTAGCGGCTGATGTTTCAAACCTGTGACCTCAATTAAGCTTAATGTGAGGTTCAGGTGGAACTGAGGCGATTACTAGTTTAGCAGCTGATGTTTCAAACCATTGGCCTCAATTAAGCGTCACGTGAGTTTCAGGTTGAACTGAGTGGATTACTAGTTTAGCAGCTGATGTTTCAAACCTGTGACCACAATTAAGTTTCACGTGAGTTTCAGGTTGAACTGAGCGGATTACTAGTTTAGCAGCTGATGTGGTCAAACTAGTGACCTCAATTAAACTTCACGTGAGTTTCAGTTTGAACTGAGAGGATTACTAGTTTAGAGGCTGATGTTTCAACCAGTGACCTCAATTAAGCTTCACGTGCGATTCAGGTTGAACGGAACGGATTACTAGTTTAGCAGCTGATGTTGCAAACCTGTGACCTCATTTAAGCTTAATGTGAGTTTCAGGTTGAACTGAGGCGATTACTAGCTTAGCGGCTGATGTTTCAAAACTGTGACCTCAATTAAGCTTAATGTGAGGTTCAGGTGGAACTGAGGCGATTACTAGTTTAGCAGATGATGTTTCAAACCATTGGCCTCAATTAAGCGTCACGTGAGTTTCAGGTTGAACTGAGTGGATTACTAGTTTAGCAGCTGATGTTTCAAACCTGTGACCACAATTAAGTTTCACGTGAGTTTCAGGTTGAACTGAGTGGATTACTAGTTTAGCAGCTGATGTTTCAAACCTGTGACCACAATTAAGTTTCACGTGAGTTTCAGGTTGAACTGAGCGGATTACTAGTTTAGCGGCTAATGTTTGAAACCAGAGTCCTCAATTACACTTAACGTGTTTTTCAGGTTGAACTGGGCGGATTACTAGTTTAGCCTCTAATGTTTCAAACCTGTGACCTCAATTAAGCTTCACGTGAGTTTCAGGTTAAACTGAGTGAATTACTAGCTTAGAGGTTGATGTTTAAAACGTGTGACCTCAATTAAGCTTCACGTGACTTACAGGTTGAACTGAGTGGATTACTAGTTTAGCGGCTGATGTTTCAAACCTGTGACCTCAATTAAGTTTCACGTGAGTTTCAGGTAGAACTAAGCGAATTTCTAGTTTAGCGGCTGATGTTACAAAACTGCGACCTCAAATAAGCTTAACGTGAGTTTCAGGTTGAACTGATTGTTTTATTTGTTTAGCAGCTGATGTTTTAAAACCAGTGACCTCAACTAAGCTTCACGTGAGTTTTAGGATAAAATGAGTGGATTACTGGTTTATCAGCTGATGTTTCAAACCAGTGACCTAAATTAAGCTTCACGTTAGTTTCAGGTTGAACTGAGTATATTAGTAGCTTAGCGGCTGACGTTTGAAACCAGTGGCCTCAATTAAACTTAACGTCAGTTTCAGGTTGAACTGAGTGGATTACTAGGTTAGCAGCTGATGTTTGAAACCTGTGACCTCAATTAAGTTTCACGTGAGTTTCAGGTTGAACTGAGTGGATTAGTAGTTTAGCAGCTGATGTTTCCAACCAGTGACCTCAATTAAGTTTCACGTGAGTTTCAGGTAGAACTGAGCGGATTACTAGTTTAGCGGCTGATGTTTCAATCGTGTGACCTCAATTAAACTTTACGTGAGTTTCAGGTTGAACTGAGTGGATTACTAGTTTAGCAGCTGATGTTTTAAACCAGTGACTTCAATCAAGCTTCACGTGAGTTAAAGGTTAAACTGAGTGGATTATTAGTTTAGCAACTGATATTTCAAACCAGTGACCTCAATTAAACTTAACGTGAGTTTCAGGTTATAATGGGCGGATTACTAGTTTAGCAGCTGATGTTTCAAATCTGTGACCTCAATTAAGCTTAACGTGGGCTTCAGGTTTAACTGGGTGGATTACTAGTTTAGCAGCTGATGTTTTAACCAGTGACCTCAATTAAGCTACACGTGCGTTTCAGGTTGAACTGAACGGATTACTATTTTAGCGGCTGATGTTTCAAACCTGTGACCTCAATTAAGCTTAATATGAGTTTCAGGTTGAACTGAGGCGATTTCTAGTTTTGCAGCTGATGTTTCAAACCATTGGCCTACATTAAGCATCACGTGAGTTTCAGGTTGAACTGAGCGGATTACTACTTTAGCGGCTAATGTTTGAAACCAGTTGCCTCAATTAAATTTAATGTGAGTTTCAGGTTGAACTGAGTGGATTACTAGTTTAGCGGCTGATGTTTCAATCGTGTGACCTCAATTAAACTTTACGTGAGTTTCAGGTTGAACTGAGTGGATTACTAGTTTAGCAGCTGATGTTTTAAACCAGTGACTTCAATCAAGCTTCACGTGAGTTAAAGGTTAAACTGAGTGGATTATTAGTTTAGCAGCTGATATTTCAAACCAGTGACCTCAATTAAACTTAACGTGAGTTTCAGGTTATAATGGGCGGAACTAGTGACCTCAATTAATCTTCACGTGAGTTTCAGTTTGAACTGAGAGGATTACTAGTTTAGAGGCTGATGTTTCAACCAGTAACCTCAATTAAGCTTCACGTGCGATTCAGGTTGAACGGAACGGATTACTAGTTTAGCGGCTGATGTTTCAAACCTGTGACCCCATTTATGCTTAATGTGAGTTTCAGGTTGAACTGAGGCGATTACTAGCTTAGCGGCTGATGTTTCAAACCTGTGACCTTAATTAAGTTTCACGTGAGTTTCAGGTTGAACTGAGCGGATTACTAGTTTAGCGGCTAATGTTTGAAACCAGAGTCCTCAATTACACTTAACGTGTTTTTCAGGTTGAACTGGGCGGATTACTAGTTTAGCTGCTAATGTTTCAAACCTGTGACCTCAATTAAGCTTCACGTTAGTTTCAGGTTAAACTGAGTGAATTACTAGCTTAGAGGCTGATGTTTAAAACGTGTGACCTCAATTAAGCTTCACGTGACTTACAGGTTGAACTGAGTGGATTACTAGTTTAGCGGCTGACGTTTCAAACCTGTGACCTCAATTAAGCTTCACGTGTGTTTCAGGTTGAACTGAGAGGATTACTAGTTTAGCAGCTGATTTTTCAAACCAGTGACCTCAATTAAGCTTCACGTGAGGTTCAGGTTGAACTGAGTGGATTACTAGGATAGCAGCTGATGTTTGAAACCTGTGACCTCAATAAGCTTCACGTGAGTTTCAGGTTGAACTGAGTGGATTACTAGGTTAGCAGCTGATGTTAGAAACCTGTAACCTCAATTAAGCATCACGTGAGTTTCAGCTTGAACTGAGCGGATTACTAGTTTAGCGGCTGATGTTTCAAACCTGTGACTTCAATTAAGTTTCACGTGAGTTTCAGGTAGAACTAAGCGAATTACTAGTTTAGCGGCTGATGTTACAAATCTGCGACCTCAAATAAGCTTAACGTGAGTTTCAGGTTGAACTGAGTGTTTTATTTGTTTAGCAGCTGATGTTTCAAACCAGTGACCTCAATTAAGCTTAACGTGAGTTTTAGAATAAACTGAGTGGATTACTGGTTTATCAGCTGATGTTTCAAACCAGTGACCTAAATTAAGCTTCACGTTAGTTTCAGGTTGAACTGAGTAGATTAGTAGCTTAGCGGCTGACGTTTGAAACCAGTGGCCTCAATTAAACTTAACGTGAGTTTCAGGTTGAAAGGGGCGGATTACTATTTTAGAGGCTGATGTTTCAAACCTGTGACCTCAATTAAGCTTAATGTTAATTTCAGGTTGAACTGAGTGCATTACTAGTCTAGCAGCTGATGTTTCAAACCAGTGGCCTCAATTAAACTTAACGTGAGTTTCAGGTTGAACTGAACAGATTACTAGTTTAGCGGCTGATGTTTAAAACCAGTGACCTCAATTAAGCTTCACGTGAGATCCAGGTTGAACTGAGTGAATTACTAGCTTAGATTTTTGAAACCTGTGACCTCAATTAAGCTTCACGTGAGTTTCAGGTTGAACTGAGTGGATTACACGTTTAGCGGCTGATGTTTCAAACCTGTGACCTCAATTAAGTTTCACGTGAGTTTCAGGTTGAACTGAGTGGATTACTAGGTTAGCAGCTGATGTTTGAAACCTGTGACCTCAATTAAGCTTCACGTGAGTTTCAGGTTGAACTGAGTGGATTACTAGGTTAGCAGCTGATGTTTCCAACCAGTGACCTCAATTAAGTTTCACGTGAGTTTCAGGTAGATCTGAGCGGATTACTAGTTTAGCGGCTGATGTTTCAATCGTGTGACCTCAATTAAACTTTACGTGAGTTTCAGGTTGAACTGAGTGGATTACTAGTTTAGCGGCTGATGTTTAAAACCAGTGACCTCAATTAAGCTTCACGTGAGATCCAGGTTGAACTGAGTGAATTACTAGCTTAGAGGCTGATGTTTGAAACCAGTGACCTCAATTAAGCTTCACGTGAGTTTCAGGTTGAACTGAGTGGATTACCATTTTAACGGCTGATGTTTGAAACCAGTGGCCTCAATTAAACTTAACGTGAGTTTCTGGTTGTAATGGGCGGATTACTAGTTTAACAGCTGATGTTTCAAACCTGTGACCTCAATTAAGTTTCACGTGAGTTTCAGGTAGAACTAAGCGAATTACTAGTTTATCGGCTGATGTTACAAATCTGCGACCTCAAATAAGCTTAACGTGAGTTTCAGGTTGAACTGAGTGAATTACTAGCTTAGAGGCTGATTTTTGAAACCTGTGACCTCAATTAAGCTTCACGTGAGTTTCAGGTTGAACTGAGTGGATTACTAGTTTAGCAGCTGATGTTTGCAACCTTTGACCTCAATTAAGTTTCACGTGAGTTTCAGGTTGAACTGAGTGGATTACTAAGTTAGCAGCTGATGTTTGAAACCTGTGACCTCAATTAAGCTTCACGTGCGTTTCAGGTTGAACTGAGTCGATTACTAGGTTAGCAGCTGATGTTTGAAACCTGTGACCTCAATTAAGCTTCACGTGAGTTTCAGGTTGAACTGAGTGGATTACTAGTTTAGCAGCTGTTGTTTCCAACCTTTGACCTCAATTAAGTTTCAAGTGAGTTTCAGGTTGAACTGAGTGGATTACTAAGTTAGCAGCTGATGTTTGAAACCTGTGACCTCAATTAAGTTTCACGTGAGTTTCAGGTAGAACTGAGCGGATTACTAGTTTAGCGGCTGATGTTTCAATCGTGTGACCTCAATTAAACTTTACGTGAGTTTCAGGTTGAACTGAGTGGATTACTAGTTTAGCAGCTGATGTTTTAAACCAGTGACTTCAATTAAGCTTCACGTGAGTTAAAGGTTAAGCTGAGTGAATTACTAGTTTAGCAGCTGATGTTTCAAACCAGTGACCTCAATTAAGCTTAACGTAAGTTTCAGGTTGAACTGAGTGGATTACCATTTTAGCGGCTGATGTTTGAAACCAGTGGCCTCAATTAAACTTAACGTGAGTTTCAGGTTGTAATGGGCTGATTAATAGTTTAGCGGCTGATGTTTCAAATCTGTGACCTCTATTAAGCTTTCTGGGGCTTCAGGTTGAACCGAGGGGATTACTAGTTTAGCAGCTGATGTTTCAAACGAGTGACCTCAATTAAGCTTAACGTGAGTTTCAGGTTGAACTGAGCGGATTACTAGTTTAGCGGCTGATGTTTCAAATCTGCGACCTCAAATAAGCTTAACGTGAGTTTCAGGTTGAACTGAGTGGATTATTTGTTTAGCAGATGATATTTCAAACCAGTGACCTCAAATAAGCTTCACGTGAATTTTAGGTTAAACTGAGTGGATTACTGGTTTATCAGCTGATGTTTCAAACCAGTGACCTAAATTAAGCTACAAATTAGTTTCAGGTTGAACTGAGTAGATTACTAGCTTAGCGTCTTATGTTTGAAACCAGTGGCCTCAATTAAACTTAAAGTGAGTTTCAGGTTGTAAGGGGCGGATTACTAGTTTAGAGGCTGATGTTTCAAACCTGTGACCTCAATTTTGCTTGACGTGAGATTCAGATTGAACTGAGTGAATTTCTAGCTTAGAGGCTAATGTTTGAAACCTGAGACCTCAATTAAGCTTCACGTGAGTTTCAGGTTGAACTGTGTGGATTACTAGATTAGCGGCTGATGTTTCAAACCTGTGACCTCAATTAAGTTTCACGTGAGTTTCAGGTTGAACTGAGTGGATTACTGGGTTAGCAGCTGATGTTTGAAACCTGTGACCTCAATTAAGTTTCACGTGAGTTTCAGGTTGAACTGAGTGGATTACTAGGTTAGCAGCTGATGTTTGAAACCTGTGACCTCAATTAAGTTTCACGTGAGTTTCAGGTTGTACTGAGTCGATTACTAGGTTAGCAGCTGATGTTTGAAACCCGTGACCTCAATTAAGCTTCACGTGAGTTTCAGGTTGAACTGAGTGGATTATTAGTTTAGCAGCTGATGTTTTAAACCAGTGACCTCAATTAAGCTTAACGTGAGATTCAGGTTGATCTGAATGGATTACCATTTTAGCGGCTGATGATTGAAACCAGTGGTCTCAATTAAACTTAACGTGAGTTTCAGGTTGTAATGGGCGGATGACTAGTTTATCGGCTGATGTTTCAAATCTGTGACCTTAATTAAGCTTACTGGGGCTTCAGGTTGAACTGAGCGCATTACTAGTTTAGCAGCTGATATTTCAAACCAGTGACCTCAATTAAACTTAACGTGAGTTTCAGGTTGAACTGAGCGGATTACTAATTTAGCAGCTGATGTTTCAAACCTGTGACCTCAATTAAGCTTCACGTGAGTTTCCGGTTGAACTGAGTGGATTACTAGTTTAGCAGCTGGTGTTTCCAACCAGTGACCTCAATTAAGCTTAACGTGAGTTTCAGGTTTAATGGGCTGATTACTAGTTTAGCGGCTGATGTTTCAAATCTGTGACCTCTATTAAGCTTACTGGGGCTTCAGTTTGAACTGAGTGGATTACTAATTTAGCAGCTGATGTTTCAAACCTGTGACCTCAATTAAGCTTAACGTGAGTTTCAGGTTGAACTGAGCGGATTCCTAATTTAGCAGCTGATGTTTCAAATCAGTGACCTCAATTAAGCTTCACGTGAGTTTCAGGTTGAACTGAGCAGATTACTAGCTTAGCGGCTGATGTTTGAAACCAGTGGCCTCAAGTAAACTTAACGTGAGTCTCTGGTTGTAATGGGCGGATTACTAGTTTAGCGGCTGATGATTCAAACCTGTGACCTCAATTAAGCTTAACGTGAGTTTTAGGATGAACTGAGTGGATTACTGGTTTATCAGCTGATGTTTCAAACCAGTGACCTAAATTAAGCTTCACGTTAGTTTCAGGTTGAACTGAGTAGATTACTAGCTTAACGGCTGATGTTTGAAACCAGTGGCCTCAATTAAACTTAACGTGAGTTTCAGGTTGTAAGGGGGCGGATTACTAGTTTAGAGGCTGATGTTTCAAACCTGTGACCTCAATTAAGCTTTATGTTAGTTTCAGGTTGAACTGAGTGGATTACTAGTTTAGCAGCTGATGTTTCAAACAAGTGGCCTCTATTAAACTTAACGTGAGTTTCAGGTTGAACTGAACTGATTACTAGTTTAGCGGCTGATGTTTCAAAACTGTGACCTCAATTAGGCTTCACGTGAGATTCAGGTTGAACTGAGTAAATTACTAGCTTAGAGGCTGATGTTTGAAACCAGTGACCTCAATTAAGCTTCACGTGAGTTTCAGGTTGAACTGAGTGGATTACTAGTTTAGCGGCTGATGTTTCAAAACAGTGTCCTCATTTAAGTTTCACGTGAGTTTCAGGTTGAACTGAGTGGATTACTAGGTTAGCAGCTGATGTTTGAAACCTGTGACCTCAATTAAGCTTCACGTGAGATTCAGGTTGAACTGAGTGGATTACTAGGTTAGCAGCTGATGTTTGAAACCTGTTACCTCAATTAAGCTTCATGAGAGTTTCAGGTTGAACTGAGTGGATTACTAGTTTAGCAGCTGATGTTTCAAACCAGTGGCCTCTATTAAACTTAACGTGAGTTTCAGGTTGAACTGAACAGATTACTAGTTTAGCGGCTGATGTTTCAAACCTGTGACCTCAATTAAGCTTCATGTGAGATTCAGGTTGAACTGAGTAAATAACTAGCTTAGAGGCTGATGTTTGAAACCAGTGACCTCAATTAAGCTTCACGTGAGTTTCGGGTTGAACTGAGTGGATTACTAGTTTAGCGGCTGATGTTTCAAACCTGTGACCACAATTAAGTTTCACGTGAGTTTCAGGTTGAACTGAGTGGATTACTAGGTTAGCAGCTGATGTTTGAAACCTGTGACCTCAATTAAGCTTCTCGTGAGTTTCAGGTTGTACTGAGTGGATTACTAGGTTAGCAGCTGATGTTTGAAACCCGTGACCTCAATTAAGCTTCACGTGACTTTCAGGTTGAACTGAGTGGATTACTAGTTTAGCAGCTGATGTTTTAAACCAGTGACTTCAATTAAGCTTAACGTGAGTTTCAGGTTGATCTGAATGGATTACCATTTTAGCGGCTGATGATTGAAACCAGTGGTCACAATTAAACTTAACGTGAGTTTCAGGATGTAATGGGCGGATGACTAGTTTAGCGGCTGATGTTTCAAATCTGTGACCTTAATTAAGCTTACTGGGGCTTCAGGTTGAACTGAGCGGATTACTAGTTTAGCAGCTGATATTTGAAACCAGTGACCTCAATTAAACTTAACGTGAGTTTCAGGTTGAACTGAGCGGATTACTAATTTAGCAGCTGATGTTTCAAACCTGTGACCTCAATTAAGCTTCACGTGAGTTTCAGGTTGAACTGAGTGGATTACTAGTTTAGCAGCTGATGTTTCCAACCAGTGACCTCAATTAAGCTTAACGTGAGTTTCAGGTTGAACTGTATGGATTACCATTTTAGCGGCTGATGTTTGAAACCAGTGGCCTCAATTAAACTTAACGTGAGTTTCAGGTTAAACTGAGCGGATTCCTAATTTAGCAGCTGATGTTTCAAACCAGTGACCTCAATTAAGCTTAACGTGAGTTTCAGGTTAAACTGAGCGGATTCCTAATTTAGCAGCTGATGTTTCAAACCAGTGACCTCAATTAAGCTTCACGTGAGTTTCAGGTTGAACTGAGCAGATTACTAGCTTAGCGGCTGATGTTTGAAACCAGTGGCCTCAAGTAAACTTAACGTGAGTCTCTGGTTGTAATGGGCTGATTACTAGTTTAGCGGCTGATGTTTCAAACCTGTGACCTCAATTAAGCTTAACGTGAGTTTTAGGATGAACTGAGTGGATTACTGGTTTATCAGCTGATGTTTCAAACCAGTGACCTAAATTAAGCTTCACGTTAGTTTCAGGTTGAACTGAGTAGATTACTAGCTTAGCGGCTGATGTTTGAAACCAGTGGCCTCAATTAAACTTAACGTGAGTTTCAGGTTGTAAGGGGGCGGATTACTAGTTTAGAGGCTGATGTTTCAAACCTGTGACCTCAATTAAGCTTAATGTTAGTTTCAGGTTGAACTGAGTGGATTACTAGTTTAGCAACTGATGTTTCAAACAAGTGGCCTCTATTAAACTTAACGTGAGTTTCAGGTTGAACTGAACAGATTACTAGTTTAGCGGCTGATGTTTCAAAACTGTGACCTCAATTAGGCTTCACGTGAGATTCAGGTTGAACTGAGTAAATTACTAGCTTAGAGGCTGATGTTTGAAACCAGTGACCTCAATTAAGCTTCACGTGAGTTTCAGGTTGAACTGAGTGGATTACTAGGTTAGCACCTGATGTTTGAAACCTGTGACCTCAATTAAGCTTACTGGGGCTTCAGGTTGAACTGAGTGGATTACTAGTTTAGCAGCTGATATTTCAAACCGGTGACCTCAATTAAGCTTAACGTGAGTTTCAGGTTGAACTGAGCGGATTACTAATTTAGCAGCTGATGTTTCAAACCAGTCACCTCAATTAAGCTTCACGTGAGTTTTAGGTTGAACTGAACGGATTACTAGTTTAGCGGCTGATATTTCAAACCTGTGACCTCAATTAAGCTTAACGTCAGTTTCAGGTGGAACTGAGTGGATTACTAGTTTAGCATCTGATGTTTCAAACTACTGACCTCATTTAAGCTTAACGTGAGTTTCAGGTTGAAGTAAGCGGATTACTAATTTAGCAGCTGATGTTTCAAACCAGCGACCTCAATAAAGCTTCACATGAGTTTCAGCTTGAACTGAGCGGATTACTAGTTTAGCGGCTTATGTTTGACACCAGTGTCCTCAATTAAACTTAACGGGAGTTTCAGGTTGAACTGGGCGGATTACTAGTTTAGCGAATTATTTTTCAAACCTGTGACCCCAATTAAGCTTCACGTGAGTTTCAGGTAGAACTGAGCGAATTACTAGTTTAGCGGCTGATCTTACAAATCTGCGACCTGAAATAAGCTTAACGTGAGTTTCAGGTTGAACTGAATGGATTATTTGTTTAGCAGCTGATGTCTCAAACCAGTGACCTCAATTAAAATTCACGTGAGTTTTAGGTTAAACTGAGTGGATTACTTGTTTATCGGCTGATGTTTCAAACCAGTGACCTATATTAAGCTTCACGCTAGTTTCAGGTTGACCTGAGTACATTACTAGCTTAGCATCTGATGTTTGAAACCAGTGGCCTCAATTAAACTTAACGTGAGTTTCAGGTTGTAATGGGCGGATTACTAGTTTAGAGGCTGATGTTTCAAACCTGTGACCTCAATTAAGCTTAATGTTAGTTTCAGGTTGAACTGAGTGGATTACTAGTTTAGCAGCTGATGTTTCAAACCAGTGGCCTCAATTAAACTTAACGTGAGTTTCAGGTTGAACCGCGTGGATTACTACTTAAGCGGCTGATGTTTGAAACCAGTGACCTAAATTAAGCTTCACGTGAGTTTCAGGTTGAACTGAGTGGATTACTAATTTAGCGCATGATGTTTCAAACCTGTGACCTCAATTAGGCCTCACGTGAATTTCAGGTTGAACTGAGTGGATTACTAGGTTAGCAGCTGATGTTTGAAACCTGTGACCTCAATTAAGCTTCACGTGAGTTTCAGGTTGAACTGAGTGGATTACTAGGTTAGCAGCTGATGTTTGAAACCTGTTACCTCAATTAAGCTTTACTTTAGCTTCAGGTTGAACTGAGTGGATTACTAGTTTAGCAGCTGATGTTTCCAACCAGTGACCTCAATTAAGTTTCACGTGAGTTTTAGGTAGAACTGAGCGTATTACTAGTTTAACGGCTGATGTTTCAATCGTGTGACCTCAATTAAACTTTACGTGAGTTTCAGGTTGAACTGAGTGGATTACTAGTTTAGCAGCTGATGTTTTAAACCAGTGACCTCAATTAAGCTTCACGTCAAGTACAGGTTAAACTGAGTGGATTACGAGTTTAGCAGCTAATGCTTCAAACCAGTGACCTCAATTAAGCTTAACGTGAGTTTCAGGTTGAACTGAGTAGATTACCATTTTAGCGGCTGATGTTTGAAACCAGTTTCCTCAATTAAACTTAACGTGAGTTTCATGTTGTAATTGGCGGATTACTAGTTTAGCGGCTGATGTTTCAAACCTGTGACCTCAATTAAGCTTAATGTGAGTTTCATGTTGTACTGAGTGGATTACTAGTTTAGCAGCTGATGTTTCAAACCAGTGACCTCAATTAAGCTTCACGTGAGTTTCAGCTTGAACTGAGCAGATTACTAGCTTAGCGGCTGATGTTTGAAACCAGTGTTCTCAATTAAACTGAACGTGAGTTTCAGGTTGAACTGGGCGAATTGCTAGTTTAGCGGCTGATTTTTCAAACCTGTGACCCCAATTAAGCTTCACGTGAGTTTCAGTTTGAACTGAGTGAATTACTAGTTTAACGGCTGATGTTTCAAACCTGTGACCTCAACTAAGCTTAATGTGAGTTTCATGTTGTACTGAGTGGATTACTAGTTTAGCAGCTGATGATTCAAACCAGTGACCTCAATTAAGCTTCACGTGAGTTTCAGCTTGAACTGAGTAGATTACTAGCTTAGCGGCTGATGTTTGAAAACAGTGGCCTCAATTAAACTGAACGTGAGTTTCAGGTTATAATGAGTGGATTAGTAGTTTAGTGGCTGATGTTTCAAACCTGTGACCTCAATTAAGCTTAACGTGAGTTTCAGGTGGAACTGAGTGGATTACTAGTTTAGCAGCTGATGTTTCAAACTAGTGACCTCAATTAAGCTTAACGTGAGTTTCAGGTTTAACTAAGCGGATTACTAATTTAGCAGCTGATGTTTCAAACCAGTGACCTCAATTAATCTTCACGTGAGTTTCAGGTTGAATTGTGTGGATTACTAGTTTAGCAGCTGATGTTTGAAACTAGTGACCTTAATTAAGCTTCACGTGAGTTTCAGCTTGAACTGAGCGGATTACTAGTTTAGCGGCTGATGTTTCAAACCTGTGACCTCAATTAAGCTTCACGTGAGTTTCAGCTTGAACTGAGCGGATTACTAGTTTAGCGGCTTATGTTTGAAACCAGTGTTCTCAATTAAACTTAACGTGAGTTTCAGGTTGAACTGGGCGAATTGCTAGTTTAGCAGCTGATTTTTCAAACCTGTGACCCCAATTAAGCTTCACGTGAGTTTCAGGTTGAACTGAGTGAATTACTAGTTTGGCGGCTGATGTTTCAAACCTGTGACCTCAATTAAGCTTAATGTGAGTTTCAAGTTGTACTGAGTGGATTACTAGTTTAGCTGCTGATGTTTCAAACCAGTGACCTCAATTAATCTTCACGTGAGTTTCAGCTTGAACTGAGCGTATTACTAGTTTAGCGGCTGATGTTTCAAAACAGTGACCTCAATTAAGCTTCATGTGAGTTTCAGGTTGAATTGAGTGGGTTACTAATTTAGCGGCTGATGTTTCAATCCTGTGACCTCAATTAAGCTTCCTATAGTTTCAGGTTGAACTGACTGGATTACTAGTTGAGCAGCTGATTTTTGAAACCTGTGACCTCAATTAAGCTTAACGTGAGTTTCAGGTTGAACTGAGCGGATTACTAATTTAGCAGCTGATGTTTCTAACCAGTGACCTTAATTAAGCTTAACGTGAGTTTCAGGTTGAACTGAGCGGATTACTATTTTAGCGGCTAATGTTTGTAACCAGTGTCCTCAATTAAACTTAACCTGAGTTTCAGGTTGAACTGGGCGGATTACTAGTTTAGCGGCTTATGTTTCAAACCTGTGACCTCAATTAAGCTTCAAGTGAGTTTCAGGTTGAACTGAGCAGATTACTAGCTTAGCGGCTGATGTTTCAAACCAGTGACCTCAATTAAGCTTCACGTGATTTTCAGGTTGAACTGATTGGATTACTAGTTTAGCGGCTGATGTTTCAAACCTGTGACCTCAATTAAGCTTCACGTGAGTTTCAGGTTGAATTGTGTGGATTACTAGTTTAGCAACTGATGTTTGAAACCAGTGACCTCAATTAAGCTTCACGTGAGTTTCAGGTTGAACTGAGCAGATTACTAGCTTAGCGGCTGATGTTTCAAACCAGTGACCTCAATTAAGCTTCACGTGATTTTCAGGTTGAACTGATTGGATTACTAGTTTAGCGGCTGATGTTTCAAACCTGTGACCTCAATTAAGCTTCACGTGAGTTTCAGGTTGAATTGTGTGGATTACTAGTTTAGCAACTGATGTTTGAAACCAGTGACCTCAATTAAGCTTCACGTGAGTTTCAGGTTGAACTGACCAGGTTACTAGCTTAGCGGCTGATGTTTGAAACCTGTGACCTCAATTAAGCTTCACGTTAGTTTCAGGTTGAATTGTGTGGATTACTAGTTTAGCAACTGATGTTTGAAACCAGTGACCTCAATTAAGCTTCACGTGAGTTTCAGGTTGAACTGACCAGGTTACTAGCTTATCGGCTGATGTTTGAAACCTGTGACCTCAATTAAGCTTCACGTGAGTTTCAGGTTGAACAGAGCGGATTACTAGTTTAGCGGTTGATGTTTCAAACCTGTAGCCTCAATTAAACTTAACGTGGGTTCAGGTTGAACTGAGCGAATTACTAGTTTAACGTCTGATGTTTTAGCCAGTGGTCTCAACTAATGTACCATGATGAAGTTTAGTTGAGACCATTGGTTGGAAACTACAGCCGCTGATTTAGTCGTTAATTAAGAAAATTAATTTTTATAAAACCTAAGTTGCTAAACTAACAATTTTCTCAGTTCTTTTTATGCTAGTTCGTAGTAGTAGCCTATCATTGGTTTGAAACATGAGCCGCTAAACTACCAACAAAAGTAATTTCAACTTTATTTGACAAGTGTTTAATATAGAAATGAGTGAGTTTCTTGATTACGCACTGATGTTTAAATATTTTGTCAACTTTAAACTTCACCCACTAAGTTAACGAAATCTATTCATATATCTTAAAATAAATGAAATAATAATTATAAAAATTCATTAGGTCCTACTCTCTTCAAGTTAATCAAAATTATTTTATATACCTCACCTTACAAATCACGAAAACCATTTTACTCAAATTTTTGTTAAGAAATGTAATAATTTGTTATTCATGTAAAGGAACCTTATTTATCCTACAAGTCAAGGAAACTCATTCATTCAACCGCCTAACATTATCATCTTCCAGACGTTGTTGACTGTGTAGTTTCCTTGACCATATAAAATCAGGTAAGTAAAATAAAAAAAACAACCAATTTAAAAAAAAAAACCGAACCTGTTATTTGATGCAGCTCGCAGTACGTCATTAAGTGGTTGCAAACTATATTTACCGATTGTCCACTTTGTGTTGACTATTCAGGGTCAAACGTTATAAGCTATACCCGTTCTTTCACGCAGATCTCAGTCTAACCTCCAGTCATCGACTGTCCAATTTGATTGAACTATTTTCGAACAAATAAATAAATGGAACATCTTTCGATGCAAAAAACCACACCGTTTAGGTCACAGTCTAACACCTCTCTACGGACACCCTCAGTTACTGACTATCCATAATTAAGTAAGTAAACATACATTAATTCCTCCCACGCCAAAATCAAAACCCGTTCTTTTACGTAAACCTCTGTCTTTCTATCACAGACTATAGACAATAATGATGTCATAGATTATCATAGACTCTATAGATAGTTTAATTCGACTATCTTGAATCAGGTCTACTATAAATGGAATAACCATCGATATTAAGAACCAAACCTGTCTTGGCCATAAAATTTAGTCTAACTATCCACTAGTAATCGACTTTCCAGTTTTCATCAACTATGAAAAATCAGGTAATTAATTGGAATAGCCTAGTCTTCTATGCTGACAACAACACCCCTTCCTTGACATATTTTCAATCTATCACCCCTCCCCAACATTTACTCTTCAGTTACCCCGAATATCCAGGTATACGTAAATAAAAAAAACAACACCCTTTACGCCAAAACCAAACCCATTCTTTGAAGTCGCTCTCAGTCTAAGTTCTGTCGATTGTTAAACTATTTAGTTTGACTCTACTACTTAAGATCAGATAAATTAAAGGAATACTCTTCGATGACCAAAAACAAACCTATTCATTTAAGTAGATTTCACTTCAAACACTCTGTACTTGTGAACTGTCTAGTTTGCATCGAATGTAGAATCGTTTTAAAAAATGGAACATTTTTCGATGCCAGAAACAGAACCCATTTTTTATCTGTGACGTTCACACTCATTACTTGTGAACTCTCTAGTTTGCATCCATTATGTAAAATCGAGTAAAAAAATGAAATATCTTTTTCGATGCCAGAAACAGAACCCATAATTTGACGTAGTGTGACGTCAATTCAAACACTCTCTGCTTGTGAACTGTCTAGTTTGCATCGATTATTTAAAATCGGGTAAAAATATGGAACATCTTTCGATGCCAGAAACAGAACCCATTCTTTGACGTAGTGTGACGTCAATTCAATTCAAACACTCTTTACTTGTGAACTGTCTAGTTTGCATCAATTATGTAAAATTGAGTAAATAAATGGAACATCTTTCGATGCCAGATACAGAACCCATTATTTGACGTAGTGTGACGTCAATTAAATTCAAACACTCTTTACTTGTGAACTATCTAGTTTGTATCAATTATGTAAAATCGAGTAAATAAATGGAACATCTTTCGATGCCAGAAACAGAACCCATTATTTGACGTAGTGTGACGTCAATTAAATTCAAACATTCTTTACTTGTGAACTATCTAGTTTGTATCAATTATGTAAAATCGAGTAAATAAATGGAACATCTTTCGATGCCAGAAACAGAACCCATTCTTTGACGTAGCGTGACGTCAATTCAATTAAAAAACTCTTTACTTGTGAACTGTCTAGTTTGCATCGATTATATAAATTTTGGAAAAAATTTGGAACTTATTTCGATGACAAAAACAGAACCCATTCTTTGACGTTTTGTGACGTCAGTTCAAACACTCTCTCATTGCGAAGTGTCTGTTGCATCGATTATGTAGAGCAAGAAAATGGAACACCTTTCAATGCCAGAAACAGAACCCATTCTTTGACGTAGCTCCACTGAACCGTGCTCTTATTACCGACTGTCCACTTTGTATCTACAGTTCAGGATCGGGTAAGTAAATGAAACTCCTTCGACGCTCACAACGTCGAAAAGAACTAAACACATATCTTATTCATCAACTTGTAATCTATGTATAATAAAGGTACACAATTAATTGAACACCTGTCGTATATTTATGAGAATTTACAATTTAATTATAAATGATTGCCAAATAAAAAGCTTGTCTACGTATTCCAGGTTCATCGTGCTAACTAACAACATTTTGCACCAATCAGACGTCACGCCTGTTTATCATTATTATTATTTTTATTTAGATTGCTCCAAAACTTCAACATATGTACAAAATCAATAACAGTAACCATGTAATAACAGCGTCAAGGTTATTACAAAAAAAAATTAAAATAACTGCAGTAATCGTACATTCTATACAAATAATACAACATAAATATTAAATCAAAAATTATTTTAAGTCCATTTCATACAGGAATTATAAATATTAAAAGTTTCACAAACCACGTACAAATAATATTTATTAACCAACATACAATATTATTTGTGTAGCCTAAAAGGCTTTTTCCAACACGAAAACACCACACATCTCGCTTCCGCTTCCGTATCTCATATCTCGTATCGGCACCAAAACAAAACCAAGCTTGAGAAATGCTATTTGATCAGATTAAAAATAAAAACGCTAATGCCTGTTTCTGATTTGTTCGTATGGCACTCGGACCCGAGAACTTGCTATCACCACACTAAACCTTCGCTCTGTAGTGGTTGCGGCTCAGAGAACCCACTGTTTCCGCTCACACCTGTAACACAGTCAAACTTGCTCAGAGGCAGTAATCGTTTCAAGTGAACAAAGCATCAAATTTAAAGGCTAGCATATAAAATATTGTGACATCTCAAGTCATCAGTTAAACATCCACTGTAAAAAGAAGGTTGAGTTATGCAATATCAATGCTATGATATTCTAAACAAACAGCTGTTGGAACGATTTGGACGACTGACTAGTCTGTTCTGGATTGCGGCTGAGGCCAGTTCGCGCGAGGCTACATAACATGGAAAGTGAAATTGTGCATATTAATGTTTGGATTTAGAACAGTCACGTAAATACGCGAACTTTCTTATAAATTTCATTCGGAAAAGGCCTATTTTTATTTCGTTGGAGTGTCATTAATGAGAGAATTTTAAAAAATTGACTTAGTGCGAACTTTGGTGTATTCACTGATCTAGTAACTCAGTTTTTGATATTAATAAAAATATCGGCTAACCTGGGGGGGAGCCACGAAATACTAATTAGCGCTAAAATCGACCTGTTAATACGTTGAAGTTTGCCTATGTAGATTAACTTTATATCCAATTTTCTATTATAGTAAAGTGCTCTCGTTTATTACTTTATGTAGTTATAGTGACGTTACTGATTAGATCATTTGTTACTTTTAGTGGTTCTATTATCAAACAGAACATATTTTAGTTAAATAGTTAGTTTTGTTATTGTTCAAATTTGTTCTGTAGTTAAATAACACTCGAAAGGTATCGTTATATTACAAAGTGATAGATTGGACAAGGTTGGTACAATTTAAGTTTAGTTTTGATTTGTTTGCCTTTCTTAAATTTGATGTGATTTATCATTATAAATGTTCTTTCCTTTTTGTGTTTTTCTTTTTCTTTATGGTATGAAAACATAATTAATTTATTAATTTTTTCGGTCACTATTTGTTTTTTTTCTTTAAAATATTAATGCAACAATTAAAAACAAACAAAAATATAAATTTTCAAAAGCAACCACTTTGATTTCTTTGGTCACCCTGAACAACGTAACCACGCACGGACATTCTCGTTGTCTTGGCATAAAACAGTGGTGTATAAATTATATAATTAAAGACAACGCGACGCTCAACCAATTGTCAAGTGTAATGCTATACAAAATTAGTTACTGCCCACACCCCTTCTCCTCTGTAGCTAGCAAACAATTAAAGACTTGCCAAATTTTTATTACGGGAACGTAATAATATTGTAGAATCTCGGTAATCCGGCGTATATCAGATATCGCTAGAGCTAGAGTAACAAAAACGACGGATTATTGGAAAGGTAAAAAATAACAATATGTAGGCCAATTTTCAGAAAAAATAATTACAATAAAATACAATCACTTTTATTTTAATAACTGACTTTAAAATGATATTATTATTAATAAACAAATTGAAAAATTAAAAATTACCTTGAAAAAAACATTAAAACTTCTTTGTGTTTCTATACAGTACATATGAACGAAAGTTTTTTGTGGTCCGCTTTCGTCCGCATTGTAAACTTAATGCGAACCTAAACCTAAACTATTTACTGTTTCTTTAAATTTCCTACGAACGTAGCAATAACATTAACACCCGGTTTAACTCAAACTTGCCAAAAGAAATTGATTCTTTTGCAATACTTTGTAAAAATACGTTACCCAGAAGAATCTATTAAATTGAATAAAAATCTTTTAAAAATCAGAATTTTCACCTTATATATTTTAGAAAATAAGGTTTTACGTAATTATCGTAAAAATTGAACATTTTGCAAAATACGTTTTAAAATGTTTTTTTAAAAAATACTTAGCTGTACAGGACACCCTAAGCGTTTTTTTAGTATTTTAATATTTAATAAAAGTTTTGGCATCTAGCTTTATGTTCTAGCTTAGTTTACGTTTTAAGTTAAGAATTTGTTAACTTTTTTGTTGTTCCATATTGTTGATCCGTATTTTAGATGTGTTTTGTTTCTATATACACAAATTATGGCAAATGCCTTAAGAAACAATAATAGCCTAATAACATGAATATTCCAGCACTAAACACAAATTTTAAAAAAACACACTGGTAACGTTAGATCTGATGATGTCACAACACGGCGAAACTTGTGTGACAGACCTAAACTTTCGAAACCAAAACAGAAACGAACGCTGAAATTAAAAATATATATTACTAAAAACCATTAACTAAAATTACCAAAAAATGAACACTTTCCAATCAAAACATTACTAGTAGTTGTAAAATTAATTATTAATGTTTTATCAGATTTATTTATTTTTTACTCAATTGAATTAATATATCATGATATCTACACAAGGGCTATTGTAACGAGAAAGTAAGTGCTTTCTGGTGAAGATATAGTTGTTCTAAATGTGTCAATGCTTTCGTTTTTTTCAAACTGTCATTCAGTAAAACTGAGCGTTTCCATGACCTCTTTACGAAACGCAACACGCAAAACATGCTTTATTAACGAACATGATTAGCCTGTATTACTCTAGTTTATTATTTTTAAAGATTTCAATAGTTTTTTTTAATTTCCATGCAATAGAAGTTATTTTTTCATGATAGCTATATGAAAGGCATTCATTACCTGCAAAGATAAAAAACAAAATGAAATAAATTGTCCTTTTAAACGTTTCTGTAGTTTATAAACGCGTCCTTCAAGAAGAAGGAGAAGGAGAAAAAGAGGGGAAAGGAAGAAGAATAAGTAGGAGGAGGAAGAGGAAGAGAAGAAGAAGAAGAGAAGGCGAAGAAGAAGGAAGAGGAAAAGAAAAAGAATGGGAAGAACAAGGAGGAAAAGAGGAGAAGAAGGAGAAAATAGGAAGAAGAAGAAAATGGAGAGGAAGAAGAAGGAGGAATAGCAGAAGGAAAAAAGGAGGAGAAGGAGAAGTAGAAGAAGAGGGAGAAAAAGAGGAGGAGGAGAAAATAACAATAAGAAGAAAACGAAGAAGAAGAAGAAGAAGGAAAAGTAGAAGGAGAAGAAGTAGAATAAGAAGAAAAAAGGAGGAGGAGGAGGAGGAGGAGGAGGAGGAGGAGGAGGAGAAAAAGAAGAAGAAAAAAACAAAGAGGAAGAAGGAGGAGGAGAAGAGGAAGAAGGAGGAGGAGGAGAAGAAGGAGGAAGAAGAAGGGAAAAGGAGTAGAAAAAGAACAAGGAGAAAAAAGAGAAAAAGGGAAGAAGAAGGAGGAGAGGAGAAGGAGGGGAAGAAGAATAAGAAAAAGAAGAAGGATTAAAAAGTAGAAGAAGGAGAAGAATAAGAAGAAGGAAAAAAGGAGGAGTAAAAGAAGAAGAATTAAAATATGAAGAAGAAGAAGAAGAAGAAGAGGTAGAAAATAAAACATGAATTCTGATCGCTTTAGATTCATTTTCAATATAATTAGAAAATTTAAGAAACATCTTTAAAGTTCTCCGTTTCTCTACTTCTACTGAAAACATTTTAGAAAATAATTTTCAGTTTTTCTTCTACGTTTTTGTGAATCCCTTTTCGGTGATTATAAAAATGCTCCATAAGCTTCTTTCGTTTGAAAGTTTTACAAGCCTGAAACGCAGTACTTGTCACATAACCTAGAGTTGACCCTACGTAAACTGAACGGATAGGTTTAGTGGAGACTTGGCGGGGCTGAAGATATCGTGTTCCTTAATAGTTCATACAGCGCGAAAGTAAACATAACTATAGGCTACGAAAAACCAAATTTGTCCTGAATTAAATTAAATAGTAGGGGGCCTACAATAGTTTATAAAAAAATATTAACGAAATTATACTTTTTTATGCACATATTACACTTAGGACTTGTATTACACACTTCACTTTTGTTACAAGTTCGTTTCTTTTTACTACAATTATTACAACCTTTTTCATTTTGAGCTGTTTCAACATTTCTTTTGCTGACGCAAAAAGAAGAAGTGGAGGAGGAGAAATTTTTAAAAATCTGCAATTTTCGAAAAATGTCTATCTTTTTCCGACGTTCGTTGTTAATTCCTATGCCAACTAATTATTGTTTCACTGCCAACTAATTATTTACCTTGGGAGTTGATAAATTCGGGACTTGCCCTTTGAGAGAGGAGTTGCTGCTCGCTCTGCGGAGGTGGCTGAGGGAGGAAGCCTGGAGGAGGTTCAGGGGTCATTTGGCCGAATTCGCCGCCCATCGGACCCATCGGGCCTGGATCCATCGGACCACCTGGAAGAAAAATCGTGAAATTCACTACTAAATAGCGTTTAATGCAGCGGTGGTTATAAACGTTAGTTGTCATCCGAAAACTATTAACGCGAAAGTAATTTAACAGAAATCAAATTATTGAACAATGTTTACAAGTTTCTTATACACTGTTTGGTAACTGCCAACTACATCAGTCGCTGTGTAACTACACCAGCGAGAATATCTGGTGTTCAATCAGATAAAGTTTAATTTAAAGAATGGCCTAAAATCTCTTGTCTTTGCAAGAATGCCTGGTTTCCTGGACTCACTGTGGACTCATTGGTGTTGAACTTTCAATGTAAAATAACACAAGTCTTTAAAGTCTTTTCAAACTAAAAACACGAGAATACTCGAATATTTTCCCTGTGAGGTGTTTTATCTTTTTATAATTATGAGAACTTATTAATATAAAAATGAGCAAAGTTCTGAAAATTATAACCGACAGCTTCCGCGCTGACGTGGTAAAGCAGTTTCTAAAAGTAATATTTTTATCTTAAACTTCTGAAAATCTGATTGCACCATCATAATGAGCATTACAGTCCACTTTTATCCATTTTAAACTTCCAAGTGAAGTTAAAAATAAACAGCGACTTTCTTCGGATTTATTGCCACATTTTCAATGGAGTTTGGAAATTTGAAATGCTAATTTATGCACATTTTAACGCTGATTACGATCGTGAAATCTGATTTTTTTTTAAATGTTAGGATAAAAAAGTCACGATTGTTTTAAAGAATTGGAATGGCCTACATTTTGAAACCGTCGATAACGTATTTTGCTGGGTAAGAAAGCAAAATCATTTTACTTTCACCGAAATCTATTTATGTGCCAAGATCGAATTGGACTAAAATTTTGAAAGCGATAGTGTTAAAACACACACGCAAGCGCACGGTCAAAACCCCGGTTCCTGGTCTTACTATGATGGTCGCTCCAATAACTCATTCTATAATGAAAATAATAGCTTACAAAGCATTGACATTTTTAATTTTATTTTGTAAACTTTGTTAAATTTTATAACTTTTCCTCATATGTTAATAATAATTTCGGCCTATGTACTATCCATATTTTGGGTTTTGTATTAAGACCCGTGTATGTAAATATCCATTTTTATGTTCATGTGTGCGTGTATGTGTATTAGATCAAAGCCGATATATACGGAATATATAGTCTATAGTCGATTGATAAGTTAAATTAAAATCTATGGGCAGCAAATAGACTTAAAAATGTAAATAATTTTATTGCCTGTATTTTCCAATGTTTACTTTATTTTTATATAGGCCTAGTATGTTCCTAACATGTGTTATGATTTCTTAACTAACTATACAAAGAACTAAGCTAAGTGAATTTTAAAATATTTTAACCTTCATGAGGTTTAGCCTGTTAATACTACTAATAAAATAATAAATAAAGTTAATAGTAAGATAAAGCACCTTGGGGGTTGAAGGGTAACGGCTGTCCGTGCCCATGATGGCCGGGGAAGAATTCATGGTGAAATCCAGCAGGACCTCCGTAGCCGAACTCGAACTTGCCGTCTGCCGAAGAGAAGTAAGGGAACCCTGGTGGAGGCTCATCGATACCGCCAGGACTCAAATTCATTGGGAATCCTCGCATCTTACGAGAGCCACCGAAGAATGGTCCTCTGCCCATCGACGTCAACTGCTTCAGGCGCCTTTCTTTGCTTCTTTTGTTTTGGAACCAAACCTAGAAAAAAATAAGCGAAGTCGTTAAAATTTATAATAAAGCGGAACACTATAGCAAAGTTAAACAATAATATTAATTAATTTAATTTTGTAACGAACAATAAGATGGCTGGTAGCGAGAAAATAATCAACAATTATGTATACATTCGTGTATACAGACAACATGTATGTTCAGCTGAGATAATAAACTTTTTTGTGTTATTTTAAGGCGAAAAGCACATTGAGGCTATTATCGCCTCCCTAAATGTAAGTGTGAGTGTAAAGTGTTAAAGTCGTAAGTATAGTGTTGTAAGTTAAAGTGCTTGTTAGACTCGGGTACCGTGTTAATCCTCTCAATAGGTGCAGCTAGTCTGCACCCCCTGCGGGGGATGTACTAAACAAACGCACATTCAATAGATTGAGTAGACAAATATTAAACTGGAAAAAAATTAGAGTTTCTAATATTTAGGTAAAGGTTCTGCCTAAATATATATATAAATATATTTATTTATATATAGATATATAAATATATTGGCGTTGTATTTCATTATGATGTAAATGATTCATGTTATGATGTAAATAAAACAAGTTATGATGTAAATGATTCATAAATTCATAACGGACGTTATGATGTAAACGTCATAGCTTACATTCGTGACTACTTTCATAGCAATAAAGAGTGGAGAAGTAAAAACAATCAGAAATTTTTAAATAATATAGATTTGTTGTTTGTCATAATTCTTGTTGATAGGAAATTTCATTGAATGTCAAATTTCATTAACTTTGTTAAAATTAAAGGGGCGAAGGACATGAAAACTTGAACTTTTGAAGAAGCCTGTCGGCTCTTTATGAACTTCTTAAATGCAAAACTGTGAAATATTTTAAATTAGTATCGAAAATTATCCTTAAAATGTTTACTGCTTAACCGTTAAATATTTTTCATCAACCCCTATATTATTCTTGGGTTTGGGCCGTTACGAAGACCATTTTTGCCAAATTTTACAGCGAACGGTCACATCGCTTACGAGTAAGCGGTGGATTGCCGACAGACCTCTCGCTCGTAAATATACAAGTGTCCTTGCTTTGCCTACTGAACCTAAAAACCATTAAAATAGTTACTGGATTTTCTCAAAAGTAGATCTAACGATGTTCATTAAATTTGGTTAAAATTAAGTCTATAAGCTGATGTTACTGTAAAAATATAGTCACAAAACTTAAACTAAATCGTAGACTATTAAATTTCGATGAAAATTAGTTAAATGCACCGTGCTATGTAGTTAATTGGGACTTATACAGTATAAAGATCAGAAGTTATAGAGAATCAAAAAATTTATTATTATAGACAAAGTTTTCCAAATTGTAATATTTAAATAATTACAAAGGATGATTCAATAAATTGAAAAATGGTCTGTTCAAATATTACGTAATCATAACTTTTTAAAAAAAACCTTGAAAACTAACCAATTCTTGGCAAAATATAACTTACCCACATTAATATAACGTAGATAAAATAATGTTAATAATTCTTCAATTATTACTGGTAAGTTCTAATAAACAGTTTAAAGGATACAACTGTATTAGCCACAATAATGTTTCGAAAACCAACTTTATATCATAAACAGTAATTAAAACAATTCAAGAAGTAGATGCAAAAAGGGCAACAATATTTGAAATACCCCTTTTTCGTTCTTAACATTTTAACTCCCCCTTTTTTGTTCTTAATATTTGAACTGCCTCCTTTTTCGTTCTTAATATTTGAACTGCTCCCTTCTTCGTTCTTAATATTTTAACTGCCCCTTCTTCGTTCTTAATATTTTAACTGCCCCTTTTTCATTCTTAATATTTGAACAGCCCCTTTTCCAATTTATTGAATCGTCCTTCGTAATTATTTAAATATTAAAATTTGGGAAACTTTGTTCATAAAAACAAATTTTTGATTCTCTATAACACAATCTGTATACTCTATAACAATATTGTACTGTATACGTAAGATACATAGCACATAGGATACTGTATTAACTACATAGCACGGTGCATTTAACTAATTTTCATCGAAATTTAATAGTCTACGATTTAGTTTAAGTTTTGTGTCTATTTTTTACAGTAACATCAGCTTATGGACTTAATTTCGTACATTAAGATCACAAAAAATAATGTTTTTACACAATACTTAAATGTATTTTATCAAAATGAAAACACATTCAGTGATTCAAAGCACTGAAAAAATATGTTAAATCATTTGGATATTTTTTTAAAGATTTGTTTTTATTATGTAGTCAACAAATCTCCCTTGTATTCAAATCTCGAAAACTTCTCGCCCTAATATAACGTAATATTTTATCGGTGCTTGAGGCAAAAATGAACGTATGTTCGGTCTATTTTTAAAAGAGTTTAAAATAAATTAAGTTGAAGCGATTGTTGGAAAAACATTGCAGCCGTGTATCATCCCTGTATGTCTATATAGGCTACGTGTAATGTGACCTGCTAGGAGCGGCCGTGTAGCTCCAAACTGGATGTTTGCTTCGCGTCGCTTGTATTTGTCATCGATTCCTGAACAAACGACAGATTGTCAACTATTTGGCTGCAACATTCCTGACCAAATTTCAATTTGTACTGATAAAAAATTTCATGTTTGCTGACGTGATGGTAATGAATTTCTTATTTATTTTTCATCTTACACTTACAAATTAGCGTTTTAATCTTTCAAATTACACTGGAATACAAGAAAATAAACCCTGACCGCCGTCAGAACGGTGTCGTATTTTCAATTTTAAAATTTAAAAAAAAATTATGTCGATTTTAACGCTGATTACGATGGTGAAATCAGATTTTCAAAAGAGTATAATGTAAAAATATAGGTCGTACTAAGGGCTCTAATCTGCTGAACTAGTACTCAAGAGGAATAGAAGGACAAAAGGTCCGTCGATCGCAGTGCCTAGGGTATTTATAATCTCTTCCTCTAGCTTTCTAACCTAATACAATCTAAAAATATTATGCCTTTTACATATTTGTTGACCGTCATTTTTAAATTGAACGGATTTTGGTGAGCAGCCCAAGATATTCCTCGATTTTTAAGGAGAGTTTAAAAGAAATTGCATAAAAATACCGAAAACGATCTCTGACCAGTTAGATTTACTTTCGTAATTTCAATGGATTACGAAATTTTTTTAATTCGATTATTTTATCGTTGATTAAAATAGTGAATTCACATTTTCTAATAGTTGAAAGGGAATAGGGTTGCAGAAACACCCTGTATATGTTAAAAACCAAATGGAATCCAAATCAGATCTCTAAACAGGAACATTAGAAACGTTTAACGCTAGAATAGGTTATGTTCATGTTATACACACAGCTTATTATATTAAGGAAACAATCTATATTAGGCTATACATCATTGTGTGGCCATTGGTTAACCACAATTTCGCCAACCGACGAAGACAAAGGATCTAAATAGAGCTCTGTTGCTAGGTTCTGCTACTGGGTTAGTGCGCATGAGCAGTGTATCTAACCCCGTGAAGGCTATGCCATTGCTCAATACGATACTGAACGGTCGATAGGACGCTGCTACGAAACTGGTGACACGCAATAACAATGTTCGAATTTTTCATTCTTTGCATTTCTTAATAAAGCTAGGAAAACCGATTATAGTTCGATAGTAAACCGGGGGAAACCCGTAGTTTATAATAAGGTTGATTTCTCGTATTTTCTGTTTAGTCCTACCCTACACCTATCCATTAGAGAAATAAGCTATAACGACCATCGTGGTACGACCAAGACCCATGACCTTGAAATGAGCACCCTTACTGACCACTAGATAGGACGTTCCTATAATTTCGATACCGATTGGAATCGATATTTTCATTTCTATACTGGCAGTGTCGGTATCGATATTGGTGTTTCGATAATACCGTACCGTGGTATCGATATTAGCACTTGAATATCGTATGGTGAAATCTGTCAAAAGTGTGTCGTATTTTATCTATGCAGGACCTATCAAAACAAACAGAAGTTTACTCAACAAGGAGAAAATAAATTTATTTAAATAATTAGAATTATGACCTATTTCCTTCTGTCTAGTGGTTTTTTTAACTCATCTCGTAAAGACTACAGCTGTTTCGAAACTTTATTATTTCATCCTCAAGCCGTAGTACAAAAAGGTCAAATCACTTTGACGAGGTCGTTACAAAGTTAACAAAAATTGAAAACACGTCACAACATTAAATACAATTACATAATATTATTAAAACGCACAACAATAAGTTTTGCTTTGGCCAGACACTACCGTGCACTCCTATGTCGCCAAGTCCGAACTGAGCAAGGTACTGGCAGTTATCAGTGTTATCAGCTATGGTGAGTGTGTTGGTATATATTATTTAAATCACTTATCCTTAGAGCATGTTATATATTAAAGTGGATTTAAATGAAAGTTTGTCATTGAAAGTTGTGTGTGTGTGAAAGAGAGAGAGAGAGAGAGAGAGAGAGAGAGAGAGAGAATGAATAAATGAACAAATAAATGAATATTACCTTAATTGGTGGACGAATTTAGAACCTTTAAGGCCTCTCTTTTGCTTAAGTCTGAAGACAGAGAGAAAAAGGGGTGAAAGAAGCACAGAGATAAAGAGAAAAAAAGAGACAGAGAATGAATGAACAAATGAACGAATAAATGAATATTACTTTTATTGGTGGGCGAATTTAGACCTTTTGCTTAAGTCCGAAAACAGAGAGAAAAGGGGGAAAGAAGCATAGAGATAGAGAGAAAAGAGAGAGAGAGAGAGAGAGAGAGAGAAGGAATTTAAACAGCAACTTTTAAAGATCATTAAGTCATTCTCAAGAGGGATTTATTTAGAACGTACTATCTACAGAAATTCTGTAGATATTGTGTAGACGAATATAATGAGTGAAAATTCCTGCAAAATTATTACTTTGAGTTGTAGCCGGAGGAGGGAGCCAAAAGGTTAACCTTACGAGGCACTTTGAAGCAGCCGAGAGCCCCCGCTGGGATACGGACCGAGTTTTTGCATTTTGATTGATTTAGATTTTAGCTTTTTTAAGGCAGACCTGAGACTTCCCGCTTCCAGGGTGACATCACCAGAGATCATATGCTACCTTCACTTCTCTGTTGCAAAAATGGGTAACTTTTTAGAAATAATCTCTCTAGCTGAGCGGTGATCTAATTTTTGAGGTGAAATAATATTTTTGATTTTATAGAAATCAGAAACTTCCTAGAACCGTGTTAATGAAAGATACACGTTACATATTCACAATTGCACAAGTAGCCTACCTGTTTCAAAAACATTTTTATGGCTTATGAAACAAGGTACAAGTTCACAGTAACAAGTTTAATTATTTATACTTTTGTGATGCTGTATAACAATTAAATGTCACATTAATTACATAACAATGTCACATAAAGAAAAGAAATTAGATTCTTTTTTTTGAAAGATGATTTGGTGTAAAGAATATTTTGTTAGAAATTTTTAAGTAAAAACAAAACAGTAGTACAAGGAAGTTATCGTACACTGGTAGTGGGTTAAACTTTGTTGTTGTTGTCCTCAGCGTAAACTTGTAACTTGTGAAAATAATGAAAGTCACAAGTGTGAAACTGTAAATTTCAGTGTAAATTAGTTAAAATTCACTGGTTAGGCCTACTACAAATCGTGTAACTTTATGTTTGTGAAACACTTATATTTTTTTACAAACAATTTTTCACAATTTGGTTACGTTTCACTGGTGAATATGTAACGTGTAACTTTTGTGATACAGACCCTTGTGGTCAGTATCATAAGTATATTAACCAAGGATAAAAGTTTAGTGAAGGCTGGATCCTGTCGGCCATGTTGGATCTATTCCCTATAAAACTAATGTTAATGATGCAGATAATTCCGCAATTTGTTGACAAAATGATATTGGATAGCCTATATTGTTTTAAAAGTCTTGTATTGGATAGTGTGGTTCAATTTTTATACTTTCATTGTGTGGCCTATAATTTGTTGCTTTTAAAGATTTCTGTTGTATTTTTAAAAGCAAAACAATATATCCTAAGTAAAAAGCTTAACATCCTCACATACAAGACCGTTAAAATCCGATAGGCTATCAAGTATGCATTTATCTTCAAAAATAGCGAAGTAATTTGTATCGTTAATTAAAATTGGTCTTATAGCGAATAGATTCAATATGGCCGCCAGAATTTGCAGACTCATTATAGTATTTTATAGTTGCGTACTATTAAAACGTTTAAGAAACAT
The DNA here is from genome assembly GCA_022606455.1 of Callitettix versicolor. Lineage (NCBI taxonomy): Eukaryota > Metazoa > Arthropoda > Insecta > Hemiptera > Cercopidae > Callitettix > Callitettix versicolor. The sequence goes on from CM040182.1 coordinate 46,832,004, forward strand.
TTTACTGAGAAATGGTTAACCAGGAAAATTCTTTAGAAAATCTGACTAGGCCTCCTTATAGTTTATAAATAAAACGCTAAATCGAACAGAAATAATTAGTGCAAAAAACATTACAAGAACTTTCTAACATATATCTATTCACGCAGAAAATCTGCTTCGGTGTTAATGGTCTACAGGCGAAAAGTGTACCAAATTTATCAAATCGATTTACTAAATTTTTACTGAAATTTTGATTATAAAGGAATAATCATAAGACAGTTGTATACCTAACTAATTTTAAACAAAAGAAACTTAAGCTACTGTTCCAGAATAGCCTGAATTAAAAAAAAACAAATCCGACACTTGTCATGGTTTATTGATCATGCGCGAGTGTGTGTGTGTGTGTGTGTGTGTGTGTGTGTGTGTGTGTGTGTGTGTGTGTGCGCGCACGTGCTTGCGTGTGCGTGCGCGCGTGTGCGTGTGCGCGCTTATGTGCTAGTATGTGCAAGCGTGTGTGTTTTTGAGCGAGCACGTGAGTGTGTGTGTGTGTGTGTGTGTGTGTGCGCGCGCGCGCGCGTGTGTGTGTGCGTGTGCGCGCTTATGTGCTAGTATGTGCAAGCGTGTGTAAGTGAGCGTGTGTGTTTTCGCGCGAGCACGTGTGTGTGTGTGTGTGTGTGTGTGCGCGCGTGTGTGTGTGTGTGCGCGCGCGCGCGTGTGTGTGTGTGCGTGTGCGTGTGCGCGCTTATGTGCAAGCGTGTGTAAGTGAGCGTGTGTGTTTTCGCGCGAGCACGTGTGTGTGTGTGTGTGTGTGTGTGTGTGTGTGTGTGTGTGTGTTTAGGTTTTATGTAACGGTAGTTCCACTAGCTCATTTTCCAATCGAAATTTGATAACAACTTTTAAATAGCCTATAGGTATTTTACCCTTAGCTTAGTTAATTTTGGAAAAGTCTATGATTAGGCCAAACATGACCACCAATATACAAAAATTAAAATTTGTTGCCTAAAATAAACTTCTTCCTGAATAGAGTGGTGAGAAACTTTCTTGGTTCTCACGACAAATTACGTCGTAGTGATGTTTTTTAAATCAAAATTTTCTTATAAGTTGACAATTTTACTAAGAAATGTTTATTTCATCCAAAAAGGTTAATAACTATATTTTATTTACTTCAAATAAACACTTCAAATGAAATACACTTCATTTTTCAAAAACGTAATTATTCTAAAAATACAAGTTTTATGAACCTTCTTATAACTGAGATGCCTCATTTTATAGCTGCCATTAATAAATTGTTGTGCATTAATCAGTAACCTACTTAAGTGTAGGCTATTAATAAACAATTAAAACTAAAATCAATTGTTTCAAATGTCCGAATAAACAGTAATCTAATAAAAACATAAAACTTATACAGTTTTTTGTGAAAAAAAATGCCTAACAAAACCTGACATGACTTTGGAATGTAGATTTAAAATTAAAGCAGTCAACATGATAAATAAAGAAGATTTCCGTACATATGTACACATTTTCCGATCAATGTAGGTAGGCCTATCTATAGATAGGAAATTTGGTTAGATATCTATAGACAAGAAATTTAAATATGTTAGAAACCGAACTAGATTTTTGTCTATAAATATCGAACCAAATTTTTCTCTGTAGATACCAATACAGATTTTTTTGTCTATAGATACCGAACCAGATTACTTGTGTAAAGATATCAAACCGAATTATTTGTCTATAGATACTGAACCAGATTTTTTGTCAACAGATATTAATATTGATCAGAACATTTTTTTAGAAACATAGCCTACGTAAATCTTCTTCATTTATCATGTTTACTATTTTAATTTGAAATCAACATTTCAGACAAAATACTGACAGGTTTGGTTAGGCGAGATGTGTGTGTGTGTGTGTGTGTGTGTGTGTGTGTGTGCGCGCGCGTGTGTGTGTGTGTGTGTGCGCGCGCGCGCGCGTGTGTGTGTGTGTGTGTGTGTTCGGTTTTCGGTAGGCTAACGTTAGCTCCGATAGGTCATTTTCAAATCGTTCTCTATGGAATTTTATTTTATATTAGTCATTATATTTTATTTATTGTTATTTATATTTATACTTACATAACCTATAGGTCTATATTACAAAATTGTTTTTAAAGTTTAAAAACAACTGGTTATATAAGTGCTAAGGTGTAGTTTGTTTATAGGCCTAATTGGTGCAGATGCGTGAGTAAAATAATGTTTGTATTTGCAAGAAAACAGGTCTTGTTCATGCAAACTAAGGCATTAACAATGTCGTGTAGGCTATATCTAACAAAATAACATATTTTACCAATGATAAAAAATCGCAACTCCATCAGTTTTTTAGAGCCCAAAATTTCGTTTAATAATGTTAATTAAAAAAAAAACAAGTAGCATACCTTCAGGAATAATTAACGTCACTCGCGTATTGTCGATAATCACCCTAGATTAGGCCTAATCGATTAATAGCCACAAAATCCAATATTTGATCAGATATTCTAAAAATGTCTGTTAGGCCAATTAAACTAAATATAAAAATTACGTAGGTATCATGTTTTCTCTTCTTTTTTATTTTAATTAAGATAATTTGTTCGAAAACACGACAAATTAACATAGCTAGTTTTCAACAACATAACCTGAAACTTATAGCCTATCAGCTTTTCAATGAAATCAACTAATCTTTACGAATTAATATAAAACAACTGATCTTATAATATGTCTACCAAAATTAAATTAACAATTCATTTCATATACTTGAATCGGTCAAATGTCTTTGTAGTTTCCGTAATGTAGTGGTTACCGCGTGTGCTTTACACGCGCAAAGTCCCCGGTTCGATCCCGGAGGAAACAGCAATTTTTAATTATAAGTCTAATTAATTTAATATGAGACGCGACGCGCAATATATATAAACATATTTCTCGCATCACGCGTCACGCAAAATCCAACTTCAAAACCAGCCCTGAAACATAAATGTTAAAAGTGATGCAAAAAAATTGAATTTTCGAAACAAGATCAACCTTTTAGGAAGACTACCCTATGTGCTATGGCCTATGAATGCATTACGTTAGCGCGCTACAGAGATAACAAAAGGGGGATTGAGCCCCGCCTCTCCCTCCCTGTTAATCGAGAGGGGCGGGAATCTGTTGACTGTGCACGGAAATATAGGCCTACGTCTTATCAGCCTAACCAGACCATATTATAAGAGAGGGCGAGGGGACTGCTTTACTTTGTATTCTTTGATGGAAAAATCGGTCGACTCCATTGCAAGGCAAAGACAGATTTAGGCCTACCAATAACTTGGCAGTGCTTTAAATATTATGTAACTAGGCTTACTACTGTAATATATCCTGTTAGCCTACATTTTGTAGGCCGTATGGCGGTTTTATTACTATAGCAGCTGTCTCGCTGACGTGATAGAAGCGAATTTTCAACAACAAAACCATTAATACCACACAAACGAACAATTTATTAGTCTATAGGCCACAAGCGGTTACAAGAATAAATAATTTTATAGCCTATTTCTAATTAAATGTTAACTGTGTAATAATTTACGCCGCCTTCTGTAGATTTTAATGTTAATTAAACAAATACAATGAAATCGGATTTCCAAAATAGTGTAAGAATTATGTTTAATGATTTAATTATGTTTAATTATTATGGTTTAAAGATTCTTAATGTTCGATATTGCTAAACAGTAGGGGCCTATGATCTAAAACAGATATTGCTAGGTAACAAATGTCAAATCTATTACGGAAATTAATTATTGTGCCAAATTTGATTCAAATTGTAACCCTTAAAAAGGTTTGATTTTTGTATAGCCTACAGCGCAATAGTTTATTATAGGCCGAGCCAAGCGAGTTCTCTGTTTCAATTCGACCGTTCGGCATTTAATTTGTGAGTCTGTTAGTTACACAGTTTGGCCAAACGCATTTACCGATTGGTCTTGAAATTTAGTACGAAGATATCTTGTATAAAGCCCCAACGATCGAATGTATAATTTTTTCCTATTCACTTCCGTTTCAAGATGGCGGCCTCTGATTTAACAGTAACACTTGTGAAGCACTTTTTGTTACGCAGTTTTGACCAAACAATTAGACAGATTGTTTTTAAAAATGTTACTAAGGTACCTTGTGTAAAGCCCGAACGACGATTTGTATGATTTTCTCCCCAATTCATTTCCGTTTTAATATGGTGGCCTGATTTACGATAAAGAGTGTAGGCCTACGCACTTTTCGCCAAAACACATTGACCGATTGTTTTGAAATTTGGTTCCAAGGTACGTTGTATAAAGTCCGAAAGACTTATTTTACAATTTTTTTCTCACTCACTTTCGTTTCAAAACGGTGACCTCTGATTTAACGATGAGAGTGTAGTTGCCGGCTATTTCTTGCAATAGGCCTACTGACTGAACGGCAAAACCTATCATAATTTTGACCGCTTCATGGAGGAAGAGAACTTTATTGGAACATATCCAATAAAGTTGGTTCATTAACATTTTGCGTAAATATTACTGTTATCGGTTAAATTGGCGGAAAAGGTTACGTGCGCTGTCGTGGAGCGCTTTGAGCATTAATTGAGAATATAGGCCTACAGCGTGGTCTACTGTTCTTTAAATTATTAGTTAATCTAATACCTAAAATATATTCATGTAGGTTAAAATATTATTATCCTGAAAAATTGGCATAATTTCTCCAAAAACTACTCATCAGATTTTGTTCAAAATATGGTAATTTTATAAGAATCAGCTGAATTTAGTAGAATTTCAAATTTTGAATAAAATAAATTTACGGTTCATGAGTAGGGACCAAAATCGGAAAACGACTGATGATGGCCAGGGTTAATAAAAACCGCTCACCAGGTTTACTTCCTAATTTTATTTCAAATTCGGTGAACAGTACCTGGTTGGTTGACAAATATTTGAGCGACATCCGATGAACAAGTTTGGACAGGCCTAAAAAAGTTGTTTTTTAATTCTTTTATATAAAGCATTCGAACTGCATTCATTGGGGCTTATAGCGACCCAAATGTTTTGTGTGTCTATTTCTGGACTACGTTTAAGCAAAATACTATCAAACTCAAGGGAACCAAGTTTGAGAAAATTCGATTTTTATTCAGAACGTTTTAAGAAATTAAAAACCGGACTTAACATGTAGGAAATCAGAAATACTTGTAAAATTTCATCAAAATCGTTGAATCGGTTTAGCATCAAGCGACGCGCTTAGACAGAGACGGACAAAAATCTATAACCCTATAGGCCTAATTAAAAATGACTGTCACAAAACGCCACAAATTAAATTTGTTCATGTCATTATACTTTAGGCCTAAAGTGAGAAAATTAGCGTAAATATTATGTCTATTGATTCTAATCTACACACCCGAGACCATTAAGACAAACAGATGGAGTTGTCGAGCCCAATTAGGCTATAACAAATAAAAGAGAAGTGTTCCCTGAACGTTTAGAAGGGGATGGAAATTAAACTAACCTATCATTCATTCATCAGTAATCTTATTACAAGTGTTTTTAAATCGCACTCTACAGTCGGACCACTTAACTGCCCCTACTAAGTAGACTATAATGAAATGTGCAGTGATCAGCAGCTACACCAAATTTAGATGGATTTACCCTAAGTTAAAGCTTACAAACAGTAGTGTTGATTTTATTGATGTTAATAGGTTTATTTGAAATTAATAACCTAACCTATTAGCTTGTAATTAACGGCCTGAAACAATATAGGACCTATAAAATGTACGTAAGCCCATGTAGGCCTAAAGAAACAAAACGTAGGCCTAACTAGTTTCCAAAACAGTTTGGAAACTATCGAATTGTGGAAAAGAATGGCAAAACTCTCTCAGATTCAGTTATTAACCCTAAAAATAAAACTGGTTAAGAAGCTACCATCGAAAAAAGACATAATATTCCATTAAGAAATGGTCTCGAGATTGATCTATGAGTAGGCTAATCGAGATTAGTTACATGCCAAATTTGAAATCGGTCAAAAGGTTTATTCTCCTGCGATACGATTTTTAAAAACCCCCACTAGCAAAACTCATTAAATGTAATCGATGTTTTGATAATGGTTGACAATCAGTAACTTGTCAACAAACGAAAACATGATTGAACTAGGAAAGGCGGATGAATGCAGTGAACAAAATAATGGCATTTGCAGCAGAATGTTATTAAAATGTAATTTGGTAGGCCTACAAATCAATTTAGCAAAATATGATGAACCGATTTTGAGAAACTCGGTCGATTTTTCGTTTTTTGTTGACCTCATGAACCGAATTTTTAGAAAAAATTATTAAACGTGATAAAACTTGTGCATTTTTTCTGTAGCCTACTAGCACACTTTTTTCTTTATTTGTTCGGTTAAAGTTTATGAAACTTTAAAACAAATTTCGTAATATCCTGTTAGGCTTTAGGAACGTTACACACACACACACACACACACACACACACACACACACACACACACACACACACAAATGGTGGATAGACCTAAAAAAAGCATTCTGACATATACTATAACCATCGTATCTAAATATTTTCATTTTCATTTTGACCCGTATAATCACAACCCAAATTACGCCAGCGCATTCCAGCAACACCTAACATATCCAAACACATACGTCCTAAAATGAAAATGCATAGGTTAAAAATATAAATGTTTTCAAAAACAGTTAAAACTATTTTAATTCAGTTACAGACGTACAATTAAAAGCCATTTTAAGTCGCTGAACCTGAGAAGTACTCAGAGACTTTTCAAGCATACACTAATCACGCATATGATTTCAAGCAAACACTAAAAATCATATTTTTATTTACTATCGTAAACATTTTTGTGATAAACGACCGGCTGAGCGCTGCCGCGTTCCCAGACCATTCATCTTCCCATGAACCAACAGGTCCGGTCTGGGCTTGTTCCACACTTACTTTATGACAAGTATTAATGTCTGTTCCAATCACTGGGCTCATAACATACAACTTTAATTGACTGTTCTGTACTAATGTATTCTAAAATGTCTCCTTTCATTGGGTAAAAGTCGATAGCCATTAAGGTATACGCAAACACGCACGTATCGATACCAAGTGATGCGTTAATTTTAATAAATTGCACACTAAATTTCCTCACAATGAAAAACTTAATTTTGAATGCACTGAAATCTTTAGCGGGTATTTTGCAAAGAGGCCTGCCATTGTAAATGCACAGACCAAAAGTATTATAAAATTTCTTTTTTCACGTTTTATGCTCACACTGCAAGCAAAGACGCAAGGAATTAAACCAACCGAAAATAAAACTATTTGTTTATTCCTATGAAAAAATCATGGCACGCAGCTGTCTCGCTGATTTTTTCAGTGATTAGCAACTTTACAAAATTTAGACAGATAAGTTAAAGCTAACAAAACTATAGTGTTGATTTTATCGGTGTTAATAAGCTTATTTAAGATTAGTAGCCTAATCTATTAGCTAATTTATTTAAGTGCTTTTTTTGTGTTTAACGTCCGACTATTGTGCACACTTGGGCTAATGCAGACGATGGGATGATGTATAGTGTATGAAAATGCCAAGCCCTGGCCGGGAATCGAACCCGGGTCCTCGGTGTGAAAGCCCAGTACGCTATCAACTAGGCCACCGAGGTAGCATTATTTAATCGATATGTATCGATAGCTCGGTATTAACGAACCACCGATATCGATTCCGATGCTGCCAGTATAGAAAGGAAAATATCGATACCAATCAGTATATAAAGTACCGGAAGGTCACTAGTTATGAATAAGTAGTTTATGTAAATTGCGAAATCTTAATTTTACATTCTTAAAGAATAATTTAATTATTCCTTAATTTTACTTTTCTGAGTACTAAAAAGAGTACTAAAAAGAGTATTTTTTTTAAAGTATTAAAACTTGCATATATTAGCATTTCAAACTTTTAGACTGTATTGAAAATAAGAGAATGAACCATGACATTAATTAGGCTAAATTGAATTAATTTCAATAGATTTTGAAAGTTCAAATTGCTCATCTATGCAGTTTTTAACGCTAATTACCATAGTGAAATCAGATTTTCAAGGATATTTATGACAAAAACGTGTATATATATATATATATATATATATATATATATATATATATATATCACGTTTATAAGTATTTTAAATTCCCAACTTTTCGAAACTGTTAATTTTGTTTGTTAACGAACTTATCAAAGTTATAAGAATTTAATTTTGTGTCACATTTGAATCTAATCGAATCGAAATTGCGAACGTGCGTGTGTGTGTGTGTGTGCGTGTGTGCGCGCGCGAGCGTGTGTGTGAGAGCCAAAACCGCTGAAGCTATAAATATGAAAACTGGCCAGTACTTTTGAAGCGAGGTCTATTTCAACTCGACCGTTCGGCATTTGGTTTGTGTCTTTGTTCTTTCATTTGTTAGGCAGTTTTGGATAGAAGCATTAAAGCGACGGTTTAGAAATTCGGTACGGAGATACCGTGTATAAAGCCCGAAAGACATATGTGTAAGATTAGCCTATATACCACTCACTTCCGTTTTAAGGTAGCGGGCTTTGATTCAACGTTGATAGTGTAGTTACTGGTTATTTCTTGCTATACTGGTTGAACGGCAAAACCTATCGTAATTTTAACCGCTTCATAGAGAAAGAGCATTAAATTTCCAATGGCAACAGAAATTACGAGCGCTGTCGTGGGGCGAATATACTGCGAGGTCTATATACTGCTGTACTTTGAGCTACTACTTTTGTACTGTAAAGATGTAGGATATTATTTTTATATAATGACGTCTGTACTCTTTTTTTTAAGTTTAAAAAACAGAGTAATGTTTGTCAGCAAAGGGAATAAATACTTGAAATAAAATGTTTATATAATGAATATAAAATGTTTATATATTCTTTCCATAATCGTAAAACAAAACCGAACTGGTTTAAAGAAATTGAAAAAGACCTAATAGACTTAAAAATTACAGAAAATTCACTGCTTGACCAAACTGCTAAGATAAGTACCAAGGACGAAAGAATAAGATTCCAAGATAAAACCAAAATAAGACCTAAACCTGTCATTTCGGAAGAGGAGAGGAAAAGAAGATCGGAAAGAATGAAGAGCTACTGGGAACAAAGAAAAGTACAGCGCGCAAGAAATGATTGATTCAGCGTACCCCAAAGAGGGTGAAACGAAAAGAAGAAGAATAGGCCTATTCGTCACTTTTCCGGTTGTATATAAAAGTTATAAAAGCAGCAATCCTTATAGGCCTACTTAGACCTGCATTTTCAGCGAAATTTTAAAACTCCAACAGATCAAAATTAATTCTACGAACTGGGTGATATGTAGGCCTGCTTGTAGTCTACAATTTTGTTACAATAAGCAGGCCCTACTATGATGTTTATTTTAAGAAAATTATAAACCCTATACTTTTAGAACTGGAACAAAACAAATTTAAAAAATATCAGGTTGACGTGACAAGAACGAGTTTCCGAATATTAAACAAAATATCACCAACAATTTTAACTCAGAATAAACGACCGCAGTCGAGTTCATTTTCGTGTTAAGGAATGTTCAGATATCGCATACGATATATGGTATCGATAAAACATCGGAAAAATATATCGATACTTTGAAAATATCGATACTCGTGATAGGCTAACGAATAACTTTGTTTTGTTTACACTAATATATAAAATATTTACACTAATAATATTTAAACGACTTATTATTATTTATAATATCAATTGACAACCACGATGTTTTAATTTAAAAAAATGTTTCAATAATGAGTTTAGGATTTAAAACCTCAAATTCTAACGAAAAAACTAAGTACACACTTTATATAACACAGTACTTCCAGAATTCACAAATAGGCTACAACAATATGGTACATTAAAGAGAGCAATTTGTACTGAAAACTTCAACAATAATGAATATTAATTAAACATCTGAATGAATATTAAACATCTGAAAAAGGTTAGGAGTTTTAACCTATTGAAGCATTTCTTGAAAATTTCCCTTAAGTACACTAAACGAAAAAACTAAATAGTCCTACACACATAATTAATACTATAATGTAAACATACAAAACATTGCGTTAAAAATCAGTAATGTACTCAAGACCCAAATATGAACTTGAAATTGTTCCTGATACTAAAGATAACACAAGAAAGTACATGTGTGGAACTCGGGGAGTTACCGACAGAAGCGAAGCTTATGTTAATATCTTTGATGAACATATAATTAATTTAAAGATATGTTTACACATATCTTGTTTTTTTTAAACAAATAAATACGTGAACCTAGCTTAGATATTATTTACTGTAGTTATAGTAAAAGATCAGTTGTTTTATATTAATTCGTAACGATCAGCTGATTTCATTGAACAGCTGATAAGTTTAAGGTTAGGCCCTATGTTGTTAAAAACTAGCAATATTAAGAACAGTTATTATAAACGTTTATATTAATTTCGAATGTATTATAAACGGTTCGTTATAATCGGTGCGTTATACAACGTGCACGTGTTCTTCAATTAGGGGTCTAAGGAAAATTACTAACACCAAAACAACACAACGTTTTCATACAATACGCGTATACTGTTATCGAAATGGGGGAAGAAAAAGAAAGAGACGAAATTCTTTTGCTCCTTCGTTCCATATTTCCGTTTAGCAGACTTCTTTTTATACTTACTCCTCTCGCCAAAGCTAACATTAAAAGCTTCGCTTCATTAAGGCGATGAGAAAAATGTAGGTAAACAAGCGATACTTTGCTGCAAAAGTCGTTTATTTCCTGTTTGTTGAATAATCTTCTCTTTGTTTATGAAAATGACGCATAGATAAAATACGACACATTTTTGACCGATATCACCATACGATAATTAAGTGTTCGTAGTAATACCTCGATATTATCGAAACATCAATATCGATACCGGTAGACAGTAATAGGAAGGATAATATCGACATATATCAGTATCGATAGTATCAAACGCCCCTAGTTATGAAAAAGTAGTTCATAAAAATTGTTGAATCTTAATTTTACTCTCTTTAGGCCTGTACGGTGATCATGAGAATACCGATTTTGAAATTTTGATGGGTTTATTCATTTTCAGGTCTTTGGAGATACAAGTGTTTTTTTATAAATCTGTTCGTATTTGTGTCTGTGAAAATTGTTATATACTAAAATAATTAACCGATTTTGATGAAATAAGTTAGACGATTTTCAGAAATAAAGTTTTTTTGTCGAGAACTTCGAAATCGAATTTTTGAGAAATTAATTGAATGTGAATTTATTTGTTGTAACACGGAAGAAACTTATTTTGTAGCCTAAATTAACGCAATTAAATCAACGATTAATTCTGTTGATCAATCTATGAACACTTTTTGCCACAATTAAATAGACTTAAATGGTCTACAAGACTTAACCTACCGTAGGTGCTACTACATTGACGTGACATTTTAATATGCTTATTTCTAAGACAAACATTCAAAGTAGGGCCAACATTAGCGGAGACTTTTCACCAATACTTCTGACACGTTTCGGAATTACTTCATTTTCACAAAACATCGACGTATTCTTTGATTTCTATCCTACTGTTTATGTTTAAGTGTTTTAGAAATTGATTTACTTTTAATGCGTCAAAAAGGATCAATGAAATGGCAACGCTAAGATTGGCATTAAAATATAGGCTACACAGAAATAAACTTAGGCAGTGCGGGACTGGCTTAGAGAAGTGACTACTTCTTTTGGCATGCCTGACTATACTTTTTCACTATTATGATTTAATTATTTTTATAAAAAATTAGATGCATGCAGGAATGGGCAGCTCTTGAAAATTATTTTCGTATTAAATTTCGCGTGTGTGTAGGTACACAATTTAAAAATTAACTGAAACTGTCACAGACTATGAATTTGAGTAGGCCCCAACTTAGGCTATGTAAGGGACTTTAATAATTAATCATTTTATAACCCTACTTTTGACAGTTATACTGTCTACGTACAATAATATAATATATCACAATATGATATTTGTTATTTTGGTATTCTAAATTTGGTATAGGGCATATACACTAAATAATTTAACCACACAAATTTAGAAAATAGCCTACACATTTTTAATATTAACAAGAACAATAAACATAACCTCAATTGAAATGATGTTGAAGCTGTGCGAAATCAGCTGTTTAGAAGTTGTCACTTCCAGTCTAGATATATATAAGAAAATATACGCTGTAAGGTATGCATTACGAATTCAAGCGTGACGCGAAAACAAAAGTCTATACCCATGTTTTGTCAACCGCGACCATACAAATGTTCACTTGAAAAATACATTTTATTAATCACTAAAAATAATAATAATGTGTTGTAATAATGTTTGTAATAATAATGTTGTAATAATGTTTGGAATAATAATGTTTACTAGAGTGCGCGTATGGATGTGTTAGAGCGTTCCGTGACGGCAAACTGAATTGATTCCCCGTTGCAGAACGAACACGCATACCCCGCGATAAGAAGTAGTCACTTCAAAAATATAGGCTTCACCTTAAAAGCTTAAATGATTTTCTAAAATTCGTAGAGGCGACAGTTTTTTAGTAGCCTATTCGAAAAATTTTGTACGGCCAATAGACCTAAAGTTTTACACGAAGACACAAATAGGCCTGGGCTACACGATGGGATGAAGTCTCGATAAAACACGCTTTTTACAATCCAACACTAAGTATAACAAATAAAAACACTTTACACTTTCTCACAAATATTTGTGTTATTTGTGAGAAAAATGTGGTGTTTTTTGTTTGTTATATTTTTTCTCATTTTCATTCTCATAATAATTTAATTTAACTACGTAATATTTGGCAGTCACGAGCAAATATTTCCTTGTTGATTTTTGCTTCCTACAACAGGCTGATACGTGAAAAGAATCGGAAATTTCAAGTAGGCCCTATATTAAGACAAAAATGTTAAGTATTTCGTAAAAATATCGGCAAAAATATAATTTTTACATAAGTATAACTTCTTAAATTTCAAAGTTTGGCAGAAAACCATGATTTGTTGTAACCTAAAACTATAATAGGTTACCTCTTACCAATTTTAGGAAAACTGCCCCGCAGTTGTGTGCAGACTAGCTGCATCTATTGAGAGGATTTAGACGCCCCTGGAGGTACCTGAGTCTAACACACACTTACGTCTTTAACACATTACACTCACACTTACATTTAGGGAAGCGATAATAGCCTCAATGTGCTTTTCGCCTTAAAATAAAAAAAAATAGAAATAAGAAAACTGCACATGGGGAAGGGTAGGTCTATTAATTTTTGAAACAAACTGTTATTTTACATAGAAGTAAGACTTCTTTAAAGTAGTCATAAATAATTAAAGTTAAGCCTACAACAGAAGTAAAACTTCTTCTTAAGAGTAATTTACAGAAATAAATGTTCTTTACTATCACATGTCTCGGTTTCCTTACCCTTTTAATAAATAATAACAGAAAATATTTATAAAAAAAGCCGAAAGGGAGAAAAAAAGGACGGAGAGAAGACGATAGACCGTAGCATTCCAACGTTAATGACTTACGCGGGGCGTTGATGATATTTTTATGCAAGTCGGACAGGCCGACCGTGAAAAGTCGGGATTTATCTTTTGTTTTATTATTCTAGCACTCGCTAGTGGGTGTTCAAACAATAGGCCTAGGAGAGAGGCGAGTGCGGGGGGAGGGTGAAGAATGGGCCGCTGTCAGCCTTCCGAGTACGTACGAAGACCCATTCGCTGGCAGGAGCTGGAGGCGGGTTCGTTGGAAATTAACTGGCCGACATTATTATATTAACATGCCCGCCAAAATAATTCACTACCGCATTGTTATGACCGGCCCGTAATGAACGATCCGAACAATATTTACAGCTGTGAATTTATTTCGACGATATGCTAAACAAAATGGAGAATGAGATATAGCCTAGACCTATCTTTAGCGTATCTGAAAAAATTAATAAAAAGTAAATAGACGACCCATTCGTTGCAGCCTTTAGTACTAGATTTGGGACTTTGCCATAATATTGTAGCCTATGCCATTTGATCGTGTTAAGGTAAGCGTTAATACTCGAGAAAATAGATACTTCAACTGAACGAGTAATTCATTCTTTACAGACTATAGAACTAGAATTCGGTTTTAGCCATAATATTTCAGGTTTATATCATTTCGTTAGGCAAGTGTTTAAATTTGAGAATAATTGATATTTTCAAAATGATGAGAGATTCATTCTTTGTAGGTGAGGATATTTGGGCGTTTGTAGTTTTAGGATATTTGGGCCGAGAAAAATAGATACTTTCACTGAGTGAGCGATTCATTCTTTAAAACTTAGCCTTTTATTTGGTTAAAATTAGCGCTTATATTTCAGAAAAGTATATGAATTCACTAGTGGGCGATTCATTCTTTGCAACCTATAATAGAGTACTAGATTTGAGCCGTTTCTATTTCAGGAAAATATATAAATTCACTAGTGGGCGATTTATTCTTTGCAACCTATAATAGAGTACTAGATTTGAGCCGTTTCTATTTCAGAAAAATATATGAATTCACTAGTGGGAGATTCATTCTTTGCAACCTGTAATACAGTACTAGATTTGAGCCGTTTCTATTTCAGGAAAATATATGAATTTACTAGTGGGCGATTCATTCTTTGCAACCTATAATAGAGTACTAGATTTGAGCCGTTTATATTTCAGAAAAACATATAGACTATTAGAAATTAGAGTACTAGTTTTGAGCCATTTATATTTCAGGAAAATATAGTCTATAAATTCACTGAGTGGGTGATTCATTCTTTACAACCTATAGGTACAAACTATAGAGTACTAGTTTTGAGCCGTTTATATTTCAGGAAAATATATAAATTCACTGAGTTGGTGATTCATTCTTTACATCCTATAGGTACAAATTATAGAGTACTAGTTTTGAGACGTTTATATTTCAGGAAAATATATAAATTCACTGAGTTGGTGATTCATTCTTTACATCCTATAGGTACAAATTATAGAGTACTAGTTTTGAGCCGTTTATATTTCAGGAAAATATATAAATTCACTGAGTTGGTGATTCATTCTTTACATCCTATAGGTACAAATTATAGAGTACTAGTTTTGAGACGTTTATATTTCAGGAAAATATATAAATTCACTGAGTTGGTGATTCATTCTTTACATCCTATAGGTACAAATTATAGAGTACTAGTTTTGAGACGTTTATATTTCAGGAAAATATATAAATTCACTGAGTTGGTGATTCATTCTTTACATCCTATAGGTACAAATTATAGAGTACTAGTTTTGAGACGTTTATATTTCAGGAAAATATATAAATTCACTGAGTTGGTGATTCATTCTTTACATCCTATAGGTACAAATTATAGAGTACTAGTTTTGAGCCGTTTATATTTCAGGAAAATATATAAATTCACTGAGTTGGTGATTCATTCTTTACATCCTATAGGTACAAATTATAGAGTACTAGTTTTGAGACGTTTATATTTCAGGAAAATATATAAATTCACTGAGTTGGTGATTCATTCTTTACATCCTATAGGTACAAATTATAGAGTACTAGTTTTGAGCCGTTTATATTTCAGGAAAATATATAAATTCACTGAGTTGGTGATTCATTCTTTACATCCTATAGGTACAAATTATAGAGTACTAGTTTTGAGACGTTTATATTTCAGGAAAATATATAAATTCACTGAGTTGGTGATTCATTCTTTACATCCTATAGGTACAAATTATAGAGTACTAGTTTTGAGACGTTTATATTTCAGGAAAATATATAAATTCACTGAGTTGGTGATTCATTCTTTACATCCTATAGGTACAAATTATAGAGTACTAGTTTTGAGACGTTTATATTTCAGGAAAATATATAAATTCACTGAGTTGGTGATTCATTCTTTACATCCTATAGGTACAAATTATAGAGTACTAGTTTTGAGACGTTTATATTTCAGGAAAATATATAAATTCACTGAGTTGGTGATTCATTCTTTACATCCTATAGGTACAAATTATAGAGTACTAGTTTTGAGCCGTTTATATTTCAGGAAAATATATAAATTCACTGAGTTGGTGATTTATTCTTTACAACCTATAATGTTGTTTATTTTAACATTATCCACAAACAGTAAGTTTTAGCGCAAAATCCTTTTGCAATGTCAGAAGCTGGTTAAAAAGTTTTTCTAAAGATACCTCGTTTATGCCTGTACGAATAGTATGTGCTGAGAAAAAGTTATGTTGACTCGAGAAATAATAAGCCTATATATAATTAACGCATTTTTGCTTGTTTATAAATGCACAAGGACATTAAGAGCTGAATAGGCCTGCATCTCCGAAACTAACTAATTCGTACACGCCAAAAGATTCAGTTTAGGCAAGACAGCCTAAAAGCTCTATCAAAATTATTGCACAAGTACAGATGATGCCAGGCTATCATATAATTTATTCGGAAGGTCATTATTAGCGCTAAACGATTGCAATCCCTCGCTAGTCTCGGATCGCTCGACTTCGGAGCGGAGAGGAGGCGAAAATGTCCTGAGTTTTATTTTAACCTCGAATTTACATCCTCACAGGCCTTGTCTCATAAATCATATTCTTTTAACGGACCCCAACGAAAATAAAAGTTTTATTAACTCACAGGACTGAAAGAAAACAAAGCGATGTAGCGATGGAGCAATGGCTATAAAATCTCGGAGGCAGCGACCATAGACCATCCGCCACTAATGCCAACGGTCAGGGTTCTGAACACTGCTTTGACTTTTTCACAGTGTAGCCCGTGCAGTATTGATTCATACAGTATCTAAGATCTTAGTAGATAACAAATGGCTTGACTCTATTGCTTATACAGGGTGTTACTGAATTCTTTCAAAACTTGAATATCAGATAGAAATCAGACAAACCATTATACAACCATAGTCTGTCATGTTTTCTTTTCCGCCTGTTCGTCTTTTTGTGTTTCCTACAATTGAAATGAACAGATTTTTTTTAAAACTGATTTATAGAATTAAACCAAATTTGGATAAATTGTTAATTTCACCTTCTATGTTAAATGTTATTGTGAGCCAAATCGTTTGAAAATTGCGAGATTTGAAATTGTAATAAATCTAGAAATATTTTACAAAATATTTCAAATAACAACTCCTAGTAAATTTTATGGCAAATCGATAGTTGCTTTTTTAAAAAAGCGATTGATCAAAATCTGATTTTTGACATTTTTTAATCAAAAAATATTTTAAAACACTAAAAAACAAATTTTACAAAAATCAGTATATCAGTTGAAAACCTGACGATCAAAATTTGTTTATGATCTTTTCGATTTATTCCCATAGTTACTGTGTTAAATGTTATTGTGGCTCAAATCGTTTGAGAATGGCGAGATTTGAAATTGTAATAACTCCAGAAATATTTTACAAAATATTCCTAAAGAATTATGACAAATCGGTAGTTGCTTTTTTTAAAAAAAATCGATTGATCAAAATCTGACTTTTGACAATTTTAACCAAAAAACTTTCAAAACACTAAAAAACTAATTTTACAAAAATCAGTCGATCAGTAGAAACCTGACGATCAAAGATTGTTTCTAATCTTTTCGATTTATTCCCATATTAATGCCTTTATTTATTAAGCGTAATATAGCCTACCAATTATAAAATAACTTATCAACATTTGTTCAAAATCTGTACTCATTTTGAGGGATTAAGCTGATTATTTAGTTTTTTCAGTGGCTTTTGAACCAAATATTTTTCGCTCTATAGTTAACCATAAGTTTTATATAAGCGTATCTGTATGGGCTAAATTTCAGAAAAATTTGTTTAAAATCTGTAGGCCTACTCATTTTGAGGGATTAAGCTGATTTTCAATTTTTTCAGTAGCTTTTAAACCAGATATTTTCACTCTATAGTGATCCATACGTTTTGTGTAAGCGTATCTGTACGGGCTAAATTTCAGTAAAATGTGTAGGCTATAAAATCTGTAGGCCTACTCATTTTGAGGGATTAAGCTGATTTTCAATTTTTTCAGTAGCTTTTAAACCAAATATTTTCGCTCTATAGTGATCCATACGTTTTGTGTAAGCGTATCTGTACGGGCTAAATTTCAGCAAAATGTGTATAAAATCTGTAGGCCTACTCATTTTGAGGGATTAAGCTGATTTTCAATTTTTTCAGTAGCTTTTAAACCAAGTATTTTCGCTCTATAGTGATCCATACGTTTTGTGTAAGCGTATCTGTACGGGCTAAATTTCAGCAAAATGTGTATAAAATCTGTAGGCCTACTCATTTTGAGGGATTAAGCTGATTTTAAATTTTTTCAGTAGCTTTTAAACCAAATATTTTCACTCTATAGTGATCCATACGTTTTGTGTAAGCGTATCTGTACGGGCTAAATTTCAGCAAAATGTGTATAAAATCTGTAGGCCTACTCATTTTGAGGGATTAAGCTGATTTTCAATTTTTTCAGTAGCTTTAAAACCAAATATTTTCACTCTATAGTGATCCATACGTTTTGTGTAAGCGTATCTGTATGGGCTAAAATTCAGCAAAATTTGTTTAAAATCTATACAACTGCGCATGAACACATGAATTGAACACACATGGATTCAAGTAAAAAAAATACAGTCATTGGGACTGTCGGCAGAAGCGTTAGCTTCCTAATATATATATATATATATATATATATATATATATATATATATATATATATATATATATATATATATATATATATTTATTATTATCTGCGTATATACCCTGTTGGATCACGCAAAGAACTCCGACTCATGTCTTGCTCCTTCTAATCCTCCACACCTCCCTCATCCTGTCCCCATGGATCCTCTTCCGCTCCTCCGTCCATTTTACCCTTGCTCTCTTTGTGATTTCATTCTCTGGGACCTTCCAACCGATCATCTTTCTCCTGTATGCGTTCCTGTCTTTAACGTCTGTTGAGTCTATTTCTGAGTCATGTAGGTCTATTCTGACTTGTGCGATCCACTTGTTGATTTGACACCTTGTATATACTTAAGGATTCTGTTGGCAAGTCTCGTTGTTGGGAGTCTACTGATGTGTCCATAGAACCGAAGCCTCCTTCTTCTGATATCTGCTGCCAGGTTCGATATCTTCTCTGTGGTGTTCCGGGAGTGCAACCTGTATCCATCTTCTGTTAATCTCGGGCCAAGGATCTTCCTCAAGATTTTGCATTCTTCCTTCAAAATATCCTCCATGGTAGCTTTTGTGTGGAGTGCTAGCGTCTCGCTTGCATATAATACCTCCGGTTTTATGACTGTGTTGTAATGTCTGATTTTTGTGTGCGTCGACATACATCTCTTATTGTAGACTAATATATATATATATATATATATATATATATATATATATATATATAATGTCTCGAGAATATAGAAAAGTTCTTTGATTAAATTAGAGAATTTTAATTTTTTTAAATTTTTTAACAAAACTGATAAAACAAACTGTATAGCATATTATTATATTGGTATGAAACAGAACAGTCAATTGTAGAAATTAATGATTTGTGATAACGGAACCGGCAGACGAAAGAAAGGAGAAGAGTTGAGAACACAGGAGGTGGTCTGTGTAATACTTTCCCTCGCGTTACTTACGCTTCGTAAGCCTACTCGGTATTAGAAGCTAATGCTAAAAAACCACTGTTTTGCAGTCATGAGATCTGAAAACGAAATCTCAAGATCGATAATTTTCAACAAAATGTCTGTAGGCTATGATGAGAAAGCAATATTTGGCTAACAAACAATATGTCAAGAAATCCTGCAACGATTCATGAGCGTGCCCTGACACTTGCAAAGCAGTAGGCTATTATAAACTAATGACGCAACCTAACCTAACCTAACCTGTGAAGTGACACCGAGTGTTATGAGATGTACAAGAGGAGTCTCAGCTACATACTGCAGACAGTCTTATTCTAGGTCAAAGCGTGAACAATCTATTATCTACAATTAGCATTTACAATTTTATATTCCATTGAAAATACGATATTCAGTCTGACTTCGGTCAGGGTTCATTTTCATATTTTTGATCTGATTTAAAAGTTTAAAATGCTAACGTATGCGGATTTTAACTAGGCCTACATCGTAATAGTTAAATCATTGTCTCTTTACATTATAGGATAGTCTAAGATAATGAAGTTATGCCAATGAATACACAATCTATAGATTTATAGATTCTGTATTCACTGGTTATGCTTGCAATTTGTATGACAAATTTTAATGAAATTTGACCAAAATTGCGAACGCTAGGTACATATGTTGAGTCACACACGCGCGCGCACACGCTCACTCACAAACACACACACACACACACACACACACACACACACACACACACACACCGTATTCTTTAATTCATGATCGGAGTTCATTTCAGGGTCTTGCATTTAATTATTTCCCCCAAAAAATTTTAAAAAATTATCAAAAATCACTTATCCAGATTCTGCTCAAATTACGATGCAAATCAATGTACGAAATGATGTAAAAGAAATTTACGGCTAGATTTACAACCAAACCTTTAACTGGATCTTCCCACGATGGCCGCTCAAATGAATTATTTTCCAAAATGATCGTGTGTGTTTTAGACTACATTATTAAAATAAAACTATTTCAGTATTTGTTTGGAAATGCACTAGCGGACAGACGAGCTCTAATTTATGTCGACATCTTTTCCTCATGTGTATAATCTAGACCTTCTCCGAAAATACTCGAGCGTTGCAAGAAAATAACTAAACGTTGCAAGAAAATACCCGAGCGTTGCAAGAAAATAACTGAACGTTGCAAGAAAATAACTGAACGTTGCAAGAAAATAACTGAACGTTGCAAGAAAATACCCGAGCGTTGCAAGAAAATAACTAAACGTTGCAAGAAAATACTCGAGCGTTGCAAGAAAATAACTGAACGTTGCAAGAAAATACCCGAGCGTTGCAAGAAAATACCCGAGCGTTGCAAGAAAATAACTAAACGTTGCAAGAAAATAACTGAACGTTGCAAGAAAATACCCGAGCGTTGCAAGAAAATAACTGAGCGTTGCAAGAAAATACCCGAGCGTTGCAAGAAAATACCCGAGCGTTGCAAGAAAATAACTAAACGTTGCAAGAAAATACCCGAGCGTTGCAAGAAAATACCCGAGCGTTGCAAGAAAATAACTAAACGTTGCAAGAAAATAACTGAACGTTGCAAGAAAATACCCGAGCGTTGCAAGAAAATAACTAAACGTTGCAAGAAAATACCCGAGCGTTGCAAGAAAATACCCGAGCGTTGCAAGAAAATAACCGAGCGTTGCAAGAAAATACCCGAGCGTTGCAAGAAAATACCCGAGCGTTGCAAGAAAATAACTAAACGTTGCAAGAAAATACCCGAGCGTTGCAAGAAAATACCCGAGCGTTGCAAGAAAATACCCGAGCGTTGCAAGAAAATAACTAAACGTTGCAAGAAAATACCCGAGCGTTGCAAGAAAATACCCGAGCGTTGCAAGAAAATAACTAAACGTTGCAAGAAAATAACTGAACGTTGCAAGAAAATACCCGAGCGTTGCAAGAAAATAACTGAGCGTTGCAAGAAAATACCCGAGCGTTGCAAGAAAATACCCGAGCGTTGCAAGAAAATACCCGAGCGTTGCAAGAAAATAACTAAACGTTGCAAGAAAATAACTGAACGTTGCAAGAAAATACCCGAGCGTTGCAAGAAAATACCCGAGCGTTGCAAGAAAATAACTGAGCGTTGCAAGAAAATAACTGAACGTTGCAAGGAAATACCCGAGCGTTGCAAGAAAATACCCGAGCGTTGCAAGAAAATAACTAAACGTTGCAAGAAAATAACTGAACGTTGCAAGAAAATACCCGAGCGTTGCAAGAAAATAACTGAACGTTGCAAGAAAATACCCGAGCGTTGCAAGAAAATAACTGAGCGTTGCAAGAAAATACCCGAGCGTTGCAAGAAAATACCCGAGCGTTGCAAGAAAATACCTGAGTGTTGCCAAAAAATAACAGCGTTGCAAGTAAATACCCAAGCGTTGCAAGAAAATATCCGAGCGTTGCAAGAATATACCCGAGCATTGCAAGAAAAATTTAACTCGAAAACTGCAGTTTATCCCTAGCAAAAAGTAGTAGAACAAAACTCGACAAAACCACGTTTTTAAAAACCCAACGCTTTACTATAAAACCCAAAATAGTAATATCGGTTACATTTTGCAAACGATTTTTTTACTCTTTTCCGATGGGCCTTACACGAAGTTCTTTCATATATTGTTATAAGTGTTCAATATACAAAAGTAATAAGAATACTTAAAAAATTTCACAACATATTGTGTTGACTTGTACGTTATTTAAAAAATGGCATGTATCTATTTTTCATGGTGTTTCAATTTTTTAATGTAAACATTGAGTTTATATGCAATTAAGAATTAATAGGCTATTAACTGCCTGTTAGATTTAAATGAGTTATGGCTATTCTTAAGTGGCTCCGTCAGTTGTCTAACACTTTTTCTATTTAAAAATTGTTACCAATTATAGTTAGACGAATTAAGTGATTCTCTAATTCGTACTACAAATGATATTAAAATTATATGTGCGATAAAAAAATTATTAAAACCTGAAAAAAATATTAAATAACATTGAATAGTGTTGTAGATTAAACATATATACAAAGTTTCAGGGACAAGAAATGTTTCAAATTTAATTTTTAAAATTAACGTGATATAAACAAAGAGATAAGTGAGGAAAAGCGTCGGAAACAAAAACGTTTTAATTTCGAAACCTTCAATTTTACCTTCCCTGAAACTAAAACTTTTACAATGCCAGAACTGCAAAAGATTCACACAATCTATACAATAGTGAAAGAACAATAAATAATGAACCTAACTGGAATTGACAGATTGTGAATTTATTTTACTGAAATGTCTAAGTTGAGGAACAAATCCTCGCTGGGACCTCGCTGGCACCTCATGGATACGATCGCGGGATCTCTGAAGATAATTTACATTGACAACCATTGATTTATGCTAGGCCTACATTATTTAAATTAGATATTTTTTTTCGAACAAAAGACCGTGTGAAAACCACGCTATTGTTAGGCTATGTGCTCACACCATGCTCTAGTGCGCCAGGGGTCCGGACAATTAAGGAAACTCGAAAAAAAAATTGTGGCTAATTTTGAGCCTCTTGGCAAAAAATATTAGACGTAGGTTTTCTTAGACCCACCAAGGAGAAACAAATTGAGTTGTATGTCTATTACAAGCTAATTTCCTTTAGTGAATCACTGGAGTGATTGTCAAGGTAAGCGCAACTTGTTCTACCGTTTCAAAAATTGTAAGCATTTAAAATTTTTAGGCTACATTTCCGCATCTTAAATCAAAACACGACACATTTCTATGTAGCGACCATTAGCCTATGTCGTTTTAAAAAACAAAATTTTTTAAAATCTTTTTTAAAGGCAAAATAGTTGAATATTGTCACTGGAGTATCCAAAATTATATTTTGGCCGGGAAATGTCAGGGAGTCTAGGGAACAGGAATACCCCAAGTGCAAAGGGGAGAAAGCTTAAAAACAACTCTGGCCGCCTTACAAAACACACACATACACACACACACACACACACACACGGCGGTTTAATGATAATTTTAGGCCTTTTTTACGTTATAAGGTTAAGTGGTAAACAAATCCTTTAAAACTTTTCCAACCATAAAATTTATTAAATAGGCTATAAAGAAAAAATCCTCAACAAAGTCTGATATAACGTAAATCTGTTATTTGATTATATATTCCCAATATTTTAAAATAAAAGTGAATATATACTTACAATTTAATCAAATAATTATATTTATTTTAAAGAACATTAACCTTTCAAATAAATTGCTAAAAAAATTGATCAATTTAAACGTCAGCTTCTCTAATAAAATTGTAAACATTGAAAGTAAATGTTGATATTTGTTTAATATTTGAAAGTTTTAGCAGTAATAAAAAAGTACACAATGAAGAAATAAACACCTTAACTAAGAAATAGCTAATGTTCCAAGTGTCGTGCATCGTGCCAACACAACAAACGTACTTGAACACTTCCTTGCGGACACGTCCTGTCCCTGGGGAAGTCTGAATGCCATGTTTTAACACCAATACGTTGAAATAAACAGCTTAACTAAGATATAGCTAATGTTCCGAGTGTCGTGCATCGTGCCAACACACCGCACGTACAAATACTTGAACACTTCCTTGCGGACACCTCCTGTCCCTGCGGAAGTCTGAATGCGATGTTTTAACACCAATACGTTGAAATAAACAGCTTAACTAAGATATAGCTAATGTTCCGAGTGTCGTGCATCGTGCCAACACACCGCACGTACAAATACTTGAACACTTCCTTTCGGACACCTCCTGTCCCTGCGGAAGTCTGAATGCGATGTTTTAACACCAATACGTTGAAATAAACAGCTTAACTAAGATATAGCTAATGTTCCGAGTGTCGTGCATCGTGCCAACACACCGCATGTACAAATACTTGAACACTTCCTTGCGGACACCTCCTGTCCCTGCGGAAGTCTGAATGCGATGTTTTAACACCAATACGTTGAAATAAACAGCTTAACTAAGAAATAGCTAATGTTCCGAGTATCGTGCATTTGTCAACACACCGCACGTACAAATATTTGAACACTTCCTTGCGGACACCTCCTGTCCCTGGAGAAGCCTGAATGCGATGTTTTAACACCAATACGTTGAAATAAACAGGTTAACTAAGAAATAACCTGTTTGAACTGGGTTGAAGCGGTGTGTTCCGAGTACCAACACACCGCACGTACAAATACTTAAACACTTCGTTGCGGACACCTCCTGTCTTTGGAGAAGTCTGAATGCGATGTTTTAACACCAATACGTTGACATAAACAGCTTAATTAAGCTTAATTAAGCTAATGTTCCGAGTGTTGTGAATCGTACCAACACACCGCACGTACAAATACTTGAACACTTAGTTGCGGACACCTCCTATCCCTGGGGAAGTCTGTATGCGATGTTTTAACACCAATACGTTGAAATAAACAGCTTATATAAGAAATAGCTAATGTTCCGAGTGTCGTGCATCGTGCCAACACAACGCACGCACAATGCTTTGAACACTTCGTTGTGGACACCTCCTGTCCCTGGGGAAGTCTGATTGCGATGTTTTAACACCAATACGTTGAAATAAACAGCTTAACTAAGAAATAGCTAATATTTTGAGTGTCGTGCATCGTACCAACACACCGCACGTACAAATACTTGAACACTTCGTTGCGGACACCTCCTGTCCCTGGGGAAAACTAATGCGATGTTTTTACACTAATAAGTTGTAATAAACAGCTAAATTAAGAAATAGCTAATGATCCGTGTGTCGTGCATCGTACCAACACACCGCACGTACAAATACTTGAACACTTTGTTGCGGACACCTCCTGTCCCTGGGGAAAACTAATGCGATGTTTTTACACTAATAAGTTGTAATAAACAGCTAAATTAAGAAATAGCTAATGATCCGTGTGTCGTGCATCGTACCAACACACCGCACGTACAAATACTTGAACACTTCGTTGCGGACACCTCCTGTCCCTGGGGAACACTGAATGCGATGTTTTAACACCAATGTGTTGAAATAAATAGCTTAACTAAGAAAGTTTAAATAAGAATCTTAGTGTCTCAGAGACCGATTTGAGAAAAATAATCTACCGATTGCCTTTGGTTTGTTTCAAAATGGAGGCTATTGAAATTGTTCAAATGAAAATAACTCAGAGCCAGTAAAGCTTTATTAAAACCTCGAGAAAATATTTATTTACTTTAGGTTAATTCATTTCCTAACAAATAATATATGAATAAAATTGAGCAATAATTTGTAACGGTAAAGAAGAGTAACTTTCGTAGCCTCTCTCTCTCTCTCTCTCTCTCTCTCTCTCTATATATATATATATATATATATATATATATATATATGTAGAGAGAGAGAGAGAGAGAGAGAGAGAGAGAGAGACAGAGAGAGACAGAGAGAGAAAGAGAGAGAGAGAGAGAGAATGATTTTTTATGAATAGCTTGAAATTTGACACTAAATGGAAAACCGGAGTGCGCCAAAATGAAACTGCTACTGGCACTTTTGAACAAGTTACGCAATGGTGTGACAAACCAACACCTCGAATATACAAAGCTTAACAGCGCTATATATCGATTTTATCGATACTGACGACACTGTGACGTCAATGACGGAAATACTGTGACGTCACACTTCATAGTGACATAATAAATTTATATAAGATCATATATATTTTTCTCGAGTCAACATCCCTTTTTCTCAGCAAATACTATTCGTACAGGCATAAAGAAAGATTTCTTTACCGGCTTCTGACACTGCAAAATGATTTTGCGCTTAAACGTACTGTTTGTGGAAAATTTTAACATAAAAGACACTTTTAACTGTCATAGGCGCAGTATCACAAATCAGACAATACCTTGTATATTTTAAGAAGCTAACTTATTAATCACGAATAGCCAATTCTATCACAAATGCACCTTTTTTGCATAACGTGTTTAGAACAATTTCAATAATTACTTTAAAGTCATTATACTTATAGGTATTGTGGCCCTACTGACAGTCCCCTATTCTGTCGTACAAGCCGTGACAAGATTTTTGAATGTAAAAACCCATATTTCTAACACTGTTTTTATACAAATATATTTGTGATTTCTCCTTCCATCATGTATTTATCTATTGTTAATACAGAGAAATTCCTTTTCAATTGACTAGACGGCAGTTACCTACTTAAATTGCTTTTGCTATCACTATAAACAAGTCGAAGGGACAAAAACTTTAATTAGCAGGATTTTATTTACCAAATACCGTCTTTACTGAAGGACAATTGTATGTAGCCTTTTCAAGGGTAACTAAATCAACTAATATGTTGTATCCATAAAGAAAAGAAAAGAAAAGAAAATAAAAAAGTACAAGAAGATTGCATTCTTATATCAATATACATTCTTACAACGATGTACAAATGCACAATGTTATTAAAAAAACAATTATCTATATTGAAATGTATATACTACAATGACTCATAAATTTGTGATTATTATTTCAAACCGATCGCTTGTCGATTTATTTTTTTAATCATTTTTCCCTTCCTTCCAACTATCGCCCTCACCCTAACGACTATTCTTATTCAAAAGGCTCTGATTACTTAAAACTTTCATAGTGCGAAATTTCGTACGGGCTACGTGATAATGTATATTGTACCTATTTTAAAAGCATAATAGGTGTCATTAAATACACAGGTATTTTGTTAAAAAAGTATTGTTATCCGAAGTATTGAGCGTTAGTATCCGCCTACTAGTGCAACTACTTACTACTTCTTATTACTACACCGAATGTTTAATGTAGTGGTTTGACTACGACTTGTGACGTCACTGTGAGGCTTTGGACAAACCATGTAAACGAATAATCAGACAAATATTTATTTGGCAAATATGCAGTGTAGATTATTTTTGATTTTCGGTAATTTGTCACTAAAACGCTTTATTGCATGCCCAAAATAATAAACCATAATATA
Organism: Callitettix versicolor; assembly: GCA_022606455.1. Taxonomy (NCBI): domain Eukaryota; kingdom Metazoa; phylum Arthropoda; class Insecta; order Hemiptera; family Cercopidae; genus Callitettix; species Callitettix versicolor. The sequence goes on from CM040182.1 coordinate 46,859,585, forward strand.
AAAACTCAGAAAGTAAAGGAAGTATGAAAAAATCTAAAATAAAAGTGAACCGCATAACCCTAAAATTGTTACCAAGCGAAAATAAGCAACGTATTTTTAATCGTTAAACGAAAAAAGTTTTTAACAATTTTTTTTTTTTATTACTGAATAATCTGACACGGTTGTTGGATGAAAAACCTATTTAATTAAACGGATACCATATAAACAAAGTTTTCACTACAAGATCAAAGTAGCCTAATGCCATTGAATATAAATGGACTAAAGTACATCAACCATTATAAAAATATGCTCGATATTAACACCTTAAGTCAAAGTAATTGAACTAACTATCGCTACGAACGCTGTAAGCTGCAAGGACAGAGGATGAAAGACATTTGGTAAAATAGACATTACTATTATCTATTTAACTGTAATTGAACACTTTGTCGCAAGGTGCCACCAGCAACGAGCGCTCACATATTTCTCATACAGGTTGTCATTTTAGTACGTTTATATTCAATGGTAATGCCTATTAGAATGTGATAACGCGCATAATCAGCGTGGGAAATCTAGTATGTTCCATACAATGTAAACAACAATGACGTCACAATATAGTTCTGTAAAAAACAGTCTAAAATAGTAAATAAACTTTTTAAAAATATTTTCTGCGTGTGAATATCTGTTAATAAGATAATAAAGTAGGACCTATATAATAAAAAAAATTAGGTAGTGCACGACTGGACGACCGAAGTAACTACTTCTTTTGGCATACCAGACTGTTTACTTTTTCATTATTATTATTTAATTATTTTTTAAAAACATTAAAAGCATGCAGGAAAGGTCAACTCTTGAAAATTATGTTCGTATTAAATTTCGCGTGTGTGTAGGTACACAACTTAAAAATTAATTGAAACTGTCACAGATTATGAATTTGAGTACCTTAGGCTATATAAAGGACTTTAATAATTAATCAGTTTATAACCCTACTTTTGACAGTTATACATGACCGTTTTCCTGTTTAAGTATAATAATAAATATAATATTGGTGATTCTGGCATTCAAAAATTGGCATAGATCATATATATTAAATAATTAACTACACAAATTTAGAAAATACACATTTTAAAAATTAACAAAATCAATAAACATAACCTCAATTGAAATGATATTGAAGTTATTGTGCGAAATCAGCTGTTTCGAAGTAGTCACTTCCATTCTGGATATATACAAGAACAATATATGCTGTGAGGTACGCATTACTACGGATTCAAGCGTGACGCGAAAACAAATGTTTATACCCATGTTTTAACAACCGCGACCACACAAATTATCGCTTCAAAGATGAATTTTATTAATCACTAAAATAATAATAATGAGTTGTAATAATAATGTTTGGAATAATAATGTCTACTAGAGTGCGCGTATGGATGTGTTAGAGCGTTCTGTGACGGCAAACTGAATTTCGTCCTAGCAAAAAATACATCTCTGCCATAAGAAATAGTCTCTTCAAAAATATTCAAAAAATCAATACTAGAAAAAACAATTTACACTGCGTATAAATACCGTTTATTGATTCGAGTTAGGGTGAAAAATTGAATTCGCCCGTGCAATTATTGGGAAACGTTAAAATCTAGAGTATAGGCCTAATAATGTTTTTTTGCAATATAAGTACACAAAGACACGTACTTGGATAACCCTCATCGGTAGTCCTGTTTCCTTCGCCAGCTGTTCTCGTATGTGTCTCGTTGGTTTTGGCGTTTGAGAAAAAGCAGTTTTTAAGATTTCCAACTGTTTCGCTTTGATTGTTGTGCGTGGTCCTCTTCTTTTCGAACCTGAGTTGCCGTCATCAGGTGATTTGTTTTCGGTCTGTGAATCTCTAGTTTCGGCGTCTCCGTCCAGTGATCCTAAAAAAAAAATAATAATAATAAATATACTTTGGGTCCGGTGAGATTATGTAATACAGAAATGTACAGAAATTATGTAATACAAAACCCGTAGGGGGTGCAGACTAGCTGCACCTATTGAGAGGATTTAAATGTCCCTCGCGGTACCCGAGTCTAACACACAATTACAATTACAACACTACACTTACGACTTCAACATTTTACACTCACACTTACATTTAGGAAGGCGTTAATAGCCTCAATGTGCTTTTCGCCTTAAAATAACAAAAAAAAAAACTACAGAAATGAATTGTGCAAGGTGAAAAAAAAAATTACACAGACTCTATTAAGTTCAATTATTTCTTCAACCAGTCGTAGCGAAAATTGAAAAGTAGAAATAATGGTTCAAAATCAATTGAATTTTGCTCAATATTTGTTCGAATGTAGGATTTGTTTTTGGTTTAGGGTAAATTATATATATATATATATATATATATATATATATATATATATATATATATGATGTGTGTGTGTGTGTTTTAGATTTTCGCAATGTTAGTTCTATGTTATTCAAACTTAGCAATTCAAAATCATTTTAGAATTAATACTCTCCTAAATCTTTAGAAATTCATAATATTTTTTGTCTTAAATATTTTTGCAGTCGTAACCAGCTTAAAAAGCTACACAAATTAGCATTTTTAATTTTCAAAACCCGTTGAAATTAACAATTTTAATTTAACCCTTGTCAGACTTTATGATTGCTATTATATGCAGATTTTATTGCTGTTTATGATAGTGAAATGAGAATTTCATAAAGAGGATAGGAATTAAAAATTACTTTCTTAAATTAGCTTCTATCACGTCAGCGAGACTCTTGCGTTCCGCGTTTATAACGAATTTACTCTCAAACCGTAAATATCTTTCATTAGAATTTTGCTACAGTGACGACTTATAAAGCTTCATACATGACTAAAATTCAAAAAAAATTGACTAAATATTTTTTTTTTAATTTACATTTTATTTTTTTAGTTATCCAGTTTAATAGCGGTTCAAAACCGGATTTTCTGGAATTATTGCGACCCAAATATTTTGTTTGGGTTATGCGCTATATTTGAGCAAACTTTTAATGAAAATCATTAGAACCGATTTTGAGAAAATATAATTTTTAATAAATTAATAGAAAAGTGCTTAAAAAAATATATTGTCAAATAAAAAATGTGTACCAAAAACAATGGGCAAACGAGACATGAGTTAAACGCCCTCACACACACACACACACACACACACACACACACACACACACACACACACACACACACACACACACACACACACACACACACACACACACACACACACACACACACACACACACACACACACACACACACACACACACACACACACACACACACACACACACACACACACACACACACAATAACCAAATTCAAATTGCTTTGGGTTTTTCGTTGGACATGTGTTTTTGTAACAAGTACTGAAAATAACGGCAGGCTGTCGAAACGAGTTATCCAAAAAGGACTACGTAGGAGTTTTTATACTACATTAGAAGGCAATCTAAAGTAAGGTTAACATTAAGTCATTAAAGGTTAAAATAACGATTCAAAGATTTTGTTTGGATTACGCACTATATTTGAGAAAACTTTTTATGCAAATCGTTAGTGCCTATTTTGAGAAAATATAATTTCCAAGAAATTAATTCAAAAGTGCTTTAAAAGTCTATTGTCAAATTAAAAATGTGTAACAAAACAATAGGCAAAAGAGACATATACGTATACGATAAAGAAATACAAATTGCTTTGGTTTTATAATATCGTTGGGCATTTGTTTTCGTAACAGAGATCTGAAAATAGCGGCAGGCTGTTGAAACCATTAATCCAAAAGCACTACGTAGGATTTTTTAGACTACAGTAGAAGATAATCTAACGTAAGCTTAACATTAAGACATTAAAGGTTAAAATAACGATCCTGAATGCTAAATCATTCTATATAACTTAGTTAAGGTATTACAGTGAATAGGCCTGATTTCTTTCTATTTTTCCTCATAGCCTGCACGATATTTATCCAATCACGCTATGTGTACAGTTTGAGTGCGTATAGCCTACATGTGAATAGCCTGTAGGTTCTTGAGAAAGTTAGTGCAAGCCTGTGCATAAATCAAAGCCACACTTGAAGACTTTTCCACTTCATCCTGTCAGGGCGGCCGCACACGATGACTTTTCAAATGGCCTGGAACCGTAATTCTTGGCACGTGCTTATAAATATAATTATGAAAACATTTATTTTGCCTCAGATACGTTGACACATCATTTCAGTTCGGCCGCCTGTTTAATAGAGTAGAAACTGGCGCTGTTTGTTGTTTGCTTCAAAGTGTTCCAAACATACATACGGATATGCGTTTGTGATCAATAGGCCACTTGTGTGTGAAATTAGAAGGGCGATAGGTTTTCAGCGAATTTCTATAAGGAAATTAACTAGGCCTATTTCAGCGGCCATCATAGTAAGACACACGCACACACACACACACACACCGCACGCACGCACGAGTGCGCCTAAATATTGATCCTATTTGATTAACATTTATGATTTAGCATCCAGGATTGTTAAAGTCTTAATGTTATCATTAGATTAAATTATCGTCCAATGTCATCTATAAAATCCTAAGTAGTCCTTTTTTGATAACTAGTTTGGACAGCTTGCCGTCATTTTCGGATCTCTAATAGACTGTTATTAAAACACAAACCCAACGAAATTATAATTTCAAAGCAAAACTAAGGATTTTTCTATTGTTGTGCGCCATTTGTGTGTGTGTGTGTGTGTGACATTTAGCTTAGGTCTCGTTTGCCCATTTCATGGTACCAATTCTTAATTTGAAAAAATATTTTGCTTTCCCAGTATCGGTCTCATCTGATTCAAGTTTAGCACAAAAATTGCTATAAAAATAGATTACAGTATTTACTGTTTACTAAAATCAAACAAATGTCTGTTAACAAAAAAATTAATGTCTTTTATTTAATAACATTTACATGTTAGAACTGGCCTAGATTGTCTACTTTCAAAACTGATTCGTTCATAATCATTTAAGTTTTTGAAATAGTTATAATTTAATATTACTTTAAGTAACGTTTTTTTAACAATCAGCTGTTTTGTTACACACACAATTTTTTGTCACATATGCCTGTATTGTACTGCGCTCTCTCGGAGAAACTTTTTACTGCTTCTGGAATTTGTTTACAGACCTTTTAGCGGTTATAAGTTTGTTTTATTTTATCGTAAAGTTCTCAAATGGAAATGTATTATGCGTGGGAACTCCCTGGTCTTCTGACGGACCTGTAGGTACTCCAGTACCCCATATACGTAGTTTTAATAAAGCATGTCCTTATGTATGGTATAAAACCGATAAAATGCTTAGCGTATTAATATATAAAAGATTGTAACAGTTTAAACTTCTGTGGAACCGACATTACTCTAGGGCTAAACGAATCACAAAGCTCGTTCAAATTTTATTACAAGGTAAGGTAAAGTAAGGTAATATAAGGTAATGTAATAAGTTAGCCTAGCAGCGATAACATCTTATTAAATAGAAAAGAGGTCATTCTCATCTAGTGCAGAAACCTTGTACCAATTTCGTTCGTGAACTCTTCATGCAAATTTAAAATTATCGCGTTATGCAGTTTTCTCATTGTTTTGATGGTAGCGAAAACAATTTTTAAAATAATTTGTTTAATATCATATCATAATCAACATTAAGGTCTGCATGTTGTACTTAAATTTCAGGCCTCGGGTGGAGAGATATTTTTTATTGCTCTTTATACATTCTGAAAGAAAAAGACTCTTTCATTTCGTGGCAAGGTGTCCAATTTTACAGATTATTAGAAAACCGTTTTTTAAAAAAAAAATATAACTTTCAAGAGAAGAATTAAATGGATATATAAACAGAAGAATTTGTGTGTGCCTGGCTCGGTATGTTCAGCAGGCATGGCGGTATAGGTAAGATTTAATAAAGGAATTTAATTATTAATAATAGTGATAATTTTAGTTTCTGATGTGTTTTGGTTGTAATTTAAGTAAAATTATAAAAACTTACATATAATGTTAAAAAAGAGTGGATACTGATATAATTAAAACACAAGCAAATGTGTAACGAACTGGCAAATAGTCTATGTGACCATTGCCTTCAAATGTTTGTAAGAAGTAACCTATGAATGTTATTTTTTGTGTAGTGAATAAAGCATTGTTATTCATGTCTGCATAAATTGACATTTTCAAATTATTTTCGAAATACAGAAATTATTCCTGAACGCCGTTAGAACTTCGTATTTTTTCTTTTTTTTTCGTATTTTCAGAGGAATTTGAAAATCGTAAATGCTAATTTATGCAGATTTTAACACCTACTTAAACGGTAAAATCGTGTTTTCAATAAATAATTGTAAAATAAAGTTATATTTTTTAATATTTGAAATGGCTGCCATTTTTAATATGTTAAACAGATTTTGTTAAATAACGAACTTGTATAAGCTCGAAAAACCAAATTCGATTTTTCTTCAAATTTCACACTATAATACGATAAAAAAAATTAAATTTTCAATATTTTGAATGTCCTTTATTTTGACACATTTCACTTATTATCATTTTTAATTTGAAAAGAGATGAAAAAATCAAGTTTTTTGGCGGTCAGGGTTAATTTTATCCATTTTTTTAATATTCGTACTAACGTTTTTGCTTATTTGATGTTATTAAATTCTTACTGTTTAGAAATTCGCTTCAATCACGCCAGCGTGCTCCGTTAAATATCCAAACTGTCAGATTCGTGTAGTTTATCAAAAATTGCGAAACACTTCTCGTAATTCTAATATCTAGGCCATCTCTAGACTTACGTACACCTATGTGAGATTGTAAAAAAAAGTTCAATGTATGTTTTAATACATTGAATACTCCTGGGACAATCGGTTCCCCCGCTGCTCTGATGTGCGAGTGTGTTCGTGTGTGCGTGTTTTGTGCATTTGATCATGAAGGAGAATAAAAGACCCTGACAATGCCATTATGTTTGCCTAGACAAAGGAAAGACTCTACTTATTATATTGTAAGCCCTACATTGTACAAGTAAAGGCGGAGCGGAGTACAGACGCCACATATTCTTCTTCTTCTTCTTCTCCTCCATCTTCTCCCGTTGATACTTCTAGCAAATATTCGTCACATTCGCTTCTGTAAAATCACGACGCCGTTCCTCAAACTGTGCGCAGCTGAAATCCAACATTGCCTGGGAATTGCAGTGTTATAGAATCGCTATTGATTTTTGTAATTTTCCGCCAGAGGGCCAGTACTTCCACGATCCTGGTTTTGCCACTCAGCTATGTAGCTTATTGTGTACCCTCGTTTACAGATTTAACCTTCCCAATCCAACCTGGGGTCTTTAGAGAACCGTGAGATGCCTCGGATGATATTTCCCTGTTTGTCTGTCTTCCACTCCATAGAGTGCTTAGGGATTTAAATCGTTCCTGTCCAAAGCTGGACAGTCTAAAAGTATGTGCTGAGCTGTTTTTTTTCAGCTGTACCACATTTCCTGCATGAAAGATGTGTCAGATGTGAACAAAAAGATTTTGTGTAGATGGCTGCAGAATTTAAAGTCACCCGACACTTTGCAGATCAGTCCTGTTCAGCTTCTTTCACTATGAAAGACCATCCGTTTTCTCCAAGATCTTTGGTGTTCCTTAGAAACCCAATGGCAGACATGCTTGAGCGCCAGAGTACAAGATATTGCACATGCAGGTTCTGAACTGACTCTTATTCCGGTACAGCGATCTACCCCTTCATTCTCAATTATGACCTGATGTCCTGCAATCTACAGCAACTGGACTTTGTTGGTTTTTTCAGGATATAATGGCATGATGACAGTGCCACACTATCTTAGAATTACGTCGTGGCTCGCAGAGTAGAGAGTAGTGAAGCTCTACTGTAGGCCCTATACAACATGAACACTGATCATCAACTGTAGGAAATTCGTTTAAGGGTCGTTAAAATATAATGCATATTTAGTGTGTGTGTTTGTGTGTGTGTGTGTGTGTGTGTGTGTGTGTGTGTGTGTGTGTGTGTGTGTGTGTGTGTTCTAGTAATCTAACGTCCGCCATTTTGATCTTACTTTATTCAAATTCGGCAAAAAATCGATTTTAATAGGCTTAATAGCTGGTGAAAAATCGTTACCAAGCGAAATTTGTTCAAAATTACCGTTTTCCCAAGACGTTTTAAAATCACCGTCATTCCCACACTTCAAGAAACTTAAGCAATTAAAAAAAATTAACCATCGAAATCAACGTGAAGATTCTACATAAATTTTCTAAGTCTATTGAAATCACGCGAATGAATTTGACGACGGTCAGGGATCATTTACTTATTTTAATTGTAATTTTAAAGTATAATTCTATAATTTATGCAGATTTGTAATGCTGATGAAGACGGTGAAATCAGATTTTTAAATGATTGCGAAATAGAAAAAAAGATATTATTAGATGTTAGCTTCCATAACGACAGCGAGACAGCTGCGTGCAACGATTATGACGTAACAACGTTTAAAGCTGCCACTATGATTTTAAATGTTACTGCAATTTTAATACTGCAAATATAATCAGTTAAACAAAGAAACTTAAACTACACAGCGTAATTTTAAAAATTTCGATCCTATTTGATTCAAATGATTCAAAAATCGATATTGGTAATTTCTTGTTATCCAACAAAATTCGCTATACCGTTCCATAATCTTAAAAAAATCATAATTTTTTATATTCCGCCATTTTGAAACTTCTATTTCACCATCATAATCAGATTTAATGTCTGTATAAATCTGTGTTTTTAATTTTAAACTTTAACCGAAAGTACAAAAGCGATTCTGGCTGCGATCAGGGTTCATTTTCATATTTTCAATGCACTTTGAAAATGAAAATGTTAATTTACATTGATTTTATCGCTGATAATGACAGGAAAATTATATTTTTTTAAATATATAAAACACAAAGTTATCGTGAAGGTACTTTTTGAAAATTCGCATCCGTCACGTCAGCTTAACAGCTGTGTGCCGCGTTTGACTTGCGAATTACCTACATTACCACGTGTATGTTGGCCTTATCGCTACAACCCTTGTCAGTAAAGTGTAGGCTATCCGTTATTTAGTCTATCCGTAACAATATCATTACATGTTACCATTTTCTTCAAACAAGGTTTAAAACCTTTTTTTCGTTTCAAAGTGCATCGTAAACGGTGTGTCCGTGATTAAACTAACGTACTTGCGCACCTTCATAGGTTCGACAGGTTTGACACATCCTTAGATAGACCAAAGTATTTTCTGTAACATCCGGAACCAAGCGAGATTAAATAATGTTCTCCCTGTAAACCAGAGTTTTGAGTGGTTTTATTTATAAAACAATTATCAGTTTCGTTTTCTTGGTGATTTATGATTTCCTGATCACATGTAACTCTTAATTTTATTTGTGGTTTGATATCTCAGGAATTTGCCCTGAGTGTTTTCTCTTAGTTTGTTATTTTATTATATATATGTTGTTAACTTATTTTAATATAGGTTTAGTTAACTAGGCTTGTTTTCTAGTTAGACTACGTGTTTAGCCCTAGATAGCCAAGGTATTTTTGGTGACACCCAGGATCAAATGAGGGTTAAAAAATGTCCACTCTGTAAACTATAGTTTTGAGAGGTTTTTTCTATAAAACAATTATTAGTTATTGAAAATATGTTTTCTGCTAAAGAAATATATTGAATTAAGGTACCCTAAAAATATAATTTATATTTTACAAACAACTTGTAGCTGGAGAGTTGATCAGTTTTAAATTTCTCTACGCGCTGAACTAATCTGGTATTTCTGGATCTGTTTAAGCAATTACAACAATATTTGATTTTCACTGTGTTTCTAACAAGCACACTTGTGACGCGAACAACAAACAATAGTTGCTTTATTTATCATATTCACAGGTGAGGCAGCAGCACAATACATGTGGCACCTGAGTCAAACATTGCAGGTGTACCAACAGTGACAGTGAAAAAGTGTTAATGCATAGGCCTATACATTTGGGAAAACTACTACTGTTCTATAGACAATTTATAAAAAAACTTTGAGTAATATAAGTTTATTAAATACAGTTATTTTCAAAATTCTTATTTATTGGATTACATGTTGGAACAAGGGTAGGTCAAAAAATGTCCACGTCTTAATTTTTGCCTCATAAGAAACAAAGACATTTGAAGTGGATAGTTCTGAGACAAAATATTTTTTTCAATTTTTTTTACATTATTGTTTTAAATTTTCATGTAGTTCAACAAAAATGACCCTCCCTTGCTCAATTTAGAAGGCATATTCTTGCCGTTAACGCTTAAGAAAAAAATCCTTTCGGCGCCCATCCTTGTTCATCGTCAAGTCTCTCACTGATGATGAATTTAAAGCATAGTACAGAACTTTAAACTACTGTATTTGAAAACAAAAAGCAAGAATTAAATGTTTCCCAACTTAAAAAAGTCGTAACTAGCAAAACCTGAAATGGTTTTAAATGTTGTGTAGATTTGTACAGCTGAGGGTTTGGAATCGTTTTCACGTTAACCAAGCAACTTTCGTTGAACAATTTTTTTAAAATTTTGTAACATCAAAAAACTTAAAAATTTATGAATGTACGATTATTTCAATAGTTAAGGGCTTGTTTTTATTTGAGAGAAACAACAGAAGCGTGCAACTTCAGGAATTATTTAACACGTTCAGGACGGCGGCTGTTTTTACATGTCAAAACATTTTGTGTTACTGTAATTAACATGAAATCTCAATTATTGGCGTAAAATATAACAACATATTACGTTGTTAGAATATGTGTCTATATAAAAAATTTTAGGCGATATTCAACCGGAAAAAACTGTATTCTATATATTTTAGAGGTTATGTCAGTGCGTCACTTGTGGCACAACACGTCTATTTATAAACCATTGCTATAATAAGCGTAGTGCGTCACTGGCGGCACACTGTTATTAATCCGTACACACATAAAGTTTCAAGTAAAAGACTCCATAAGTTATACAATTTCTTATGTGTCAATAAAAAGTCTTCTTTTATAATTGTCAATAAAAAAATGCTATTTGAATGTGTTTTCATTTTAGTTTACCGATAAAGGTCACCAAGAAAAAACAGTAAACCAAAATATAATATTACTTCATTATATTTAAAATGAAGTTTAAAAGTTAAAACGATGCTTCTACCACTTCTATTGATTTAAATCATTTTAAATTACCAATAAGGTGTGCGAGAATACAGAAAAAAAATTACAATAGACATAAATCTAATCCGACTAAGGTTACTCTAGCACACTTCAAAATAGTCGTACAATACAATTCTAGGCTTCAAACATGAGCGTCATTATAAATAAGTCCATATAAAGTAAGAAAGTGCGTCACTCATGGCACACGCCGCCTATTTTGAAGACGAGTGTATGTCACTGGTGACACACCTTCTCCTTATCGGCAGCTGCAGTGTGCGTCACTAGTGATGCAAGTCGTCGTGAACGAGTAAGAATTCCAAACATCGTTACTGAGTGCATGTTTTTGCTGTTTTATTGGCGATAATCCTGCAGAAGGTTCTTAACAATCGGTGATTCAGCCCTTAGGCTATGTTATAGTGAAATAAACACTGTTAATTGCCCATAACAGCACAGTGATTCAATGGTAAAAGCTTACACGCACACGTTTGTCACCTTAAAACAATGGTTTATGTCATATTTAAACTACTTGTGAATAAAACATGTGTCTTTAATTATCTTAATCAATTAGATAGCAGTTGTACAACGGACTTTGGAAGTACGATAATTTTTTCCGTGATTTTTATATTGATAACTGTCAATCCTATACGTTCTTGAGACAAAATTTGACGTTTTTTTAACGAATAGTTTACGAAATATGGGGTTCTAAAGTGCTCATTTTTTACTTTTTAGGAGAAATTTACCTGTGTAACATACAGACACACGCGCGCGCGCATCCGCAATACATAGAGTAGCCTACAGTAAAAAGTTTCGAAAATGGAAATATTCCGAAACTCGTCAATAAATATAAAGTGTTTGAAGCTAGGAAGGTTAAATGAGACATATACTCTACAAAACATATTGATATACGTTGGTATTTATAAAAACAAGCGTTAGTCATTTACGTATCTCATCTTATCAGGAGGTGAAATGAGAAACTCCCCAAAAATGTATTATTTCTTAGCGACCCATTAAATCTTATTCTAGACGACAGAATCAGGGCTCATTTCATGCCTTGGATCTGGGTTTTACTATGACGAATGCCATCAGAACTGTTTAAATAAAAGGACTATTTAAATAAAAGGAAATACCTGAAAGAAATCTTATCCTTCCTCCTGTTATTGTTGTATAAATAACGATTTATTTCATAAACAGATCAGGTTAGGTTACCTTTTGTTTCTACAGCAGGAACAACATTATATTATTAAATTTCTACTGGAAATGAATAATTGGAGCGTTATCATGGTAATACCCAGTCCCAGGATCATTAAAGGAGCACTAAATCTGATCTCAAGAACACGTGTTGGAAGATCAGTAAAAATTGTATACATTTTTTTTGATTAATGTCTTTTTTATGCCAGTTAGACTAGTGAAAATAGGAATCGCCATAATGCATGAAAAATACATTTATGGTACGTATTATATATATATATATATATATATATATATGTGTGTGTGTGAGAGAGAGAGAGAGAGAGAGAGAGATTGGGAGGGAGGGAGTTATTATATATTAATATTTTGCCATTTCGGTCTAATTTTACAAACATGGCCCAAAAATTGATTTTGAAAATGGCTTGGACAAGTTCATTGTCTATGAAAAATCTGTTCAAGCTTTTCAAAAACGTGGTCGTTCAATTTTTTTAAATCATAACCTATATCTTCTACTCAACCCTAAACGTTCATTTTTTACTTCTAACTAATCCTTTCATTTAAATCTACTTTCGTGATAATAGTCAACGTTAAAATTAGCGTAAATTAGCATTTTTAATTTCTTTTAAAATACGAAAACCGACAAATTACATAAATATGTCCTAGTATAATTACATAGCATATTAAAATGTCCTTTGTGCGATATTAAATTAGTATTTTTTAAATCGCTTCAAGACACCTACTTGTCTCTATTATTCTTGTTTTATCCCACCTAAATAATATACACAAGCCTAGTAGAAATAAGTGTCAGGACTACTTTCATAATAACACTGAATTATTAAGATGCAATTATTTCCTAGGCCTAGACTATGTTTATCAAACTCTAATTTTCGTCATGGTAGAGATCCCAATTTCTCAATTATTAGATTCAGAATTGAGTTGTACCAAAAAAAATTTTAATAATATTGTGTTAAAATGACTTATAATTCAGTGCAGGCCTCTCACCTCGGCTACAACAACTCTATATACCTACAGAACAGGTCTGTGTTTTAATAAAGCATTTTTAATGGTTTATTTTAGGCGTTTTTAACCTTTTTTCTGTTTCAACCCCCTAAATATTAATTTTTATTCCGTAGACCCCCATATGTTTACAATGTGTTGCACAAATATCACCGCAAATAAAGCTTTTATTACGAGCAATTCAGTACGTAATACTTAAAGAGAATTCGGAACTTAAAAGCAACTTTCAAACAAGCGGATATGTCGAATTTTGGAGTTGCACAATATTCGCACAAAACACGTCAGGTTAACAGGTATCAGCGAACCACTATTGTTAGCATTTCCTAGTTCTTACTTGGTTGAGGCAGGATTTAGCTATGTAAATAATTTATTGCGAAAGACAAGAAATCTATTCAAGATATCAGAACGTAGGATTAACAAATATTTCCCCGGATATAAGTAACATAATCGAAGGACATTAACCGCAACCATCTCATTAAAATTGTATGCATTTATGTGATTTATATTTTATTTGAATTCCTGTTTCTAAAAACGTAATTATATCTTTAATGTTAAACAAAAATTATATTACTGAATTGCTCATAATAAAAGCTTCATTTGCGGTGATATTTGTGCAACGAATTGTAAACATATCTACGGAATAAAAAAAAAAATATTTGTAGCTCAAAGCAGAAAAAGGTTCAGAACCCCTGTTTCAGCCATTAAATTCCACAAGTAGGTAGGAAAATATAATGTCCATTCATACAGATTTTTTTTATATGTAAGGCAAGATTGAAACTGAAGGTCGTCTGTTATCCAGGGCTCACATCCCTCTACGCAGTCTTCAGCGTGTGCTGTTCCTCCTTGACTCGCCCAAGATGGAGAAAGTTTGGCTCTAGCTGAGGCACCACCCATACTCGCAATATATGAGACCTTGGGATGGTAAGTTATACAGTTTGCTAATAATACATTTACTCTTCGAACAATAAAAGATATTAGTTAATTTAATGAAAATAAAACTTTTGAATATGTCAAAAGCAGTTTTAAAAGCCGACGAATTTGCTTTTCACAGAAATTAATTATTACTTTAATATAGTGCATTCATTAATTTGAAATAATACTAAGTAAGTTAAATACGATATAACAGATTATTTTTATTGATTTACTCATTAACAGTATATTAATGTGTAGCATACATAACTGTAAGTTTAAATGACCATGTTTAATATCATATTTACCGTATAAAACTACAATTATATAATTATTGTTGACTATATATATATATATATATATATATATATATATATATATATATATATATATATATATATATATATATATATATTACATAATTAAATGTCTTGAAGTGTTACAATGATTAATCTATAAAGATATAAATTTGGAAGTTAACATTTTCAATGTGTTATATATACTACTTTATTACTTAAATAGTTTTAATGTTTATCCTGTACAAATAATAAGTATTATAAGGTGATTTAATAAATTGCAAATATAAAGTGCACAATATATATATATATATATATATATATATATATATATATGTGTGTGTGTGTGTGTGTGTGTGTGTATGTATATAGCCTATTGAAAAGCATTTTACAAACAGAGAATTTCACAATAATTTTGACACAGGTATCTCGCAGATGTGACCAAAAGAATTTTGTAGCTTTAATCGTAGCCTGTAAACATACATACACACACACACCCACCCACCCACCCACCCACCCACACACACACACACACACACACACACACACACACACACACACACACAACACACAAACACAAACACACACATTCACAAACACAAACACACAAATACAAACACATACACACACAAACACAAACACACACACTTACAAGCAAGCACATGTGTGTGTATATATATATATATATATATATATATATATATATATATATATATATATATATATTGTGTGTACATATGAAATTTTAAAGTATAAAATTCTTATATATAAGCCCTATATATATATATATATATATATATATATATATATATATATATGTAAGCTCTCAGTGGATGAAATAGCTAGAGTATCGGTCAGTCTACTGTGTCACTCAACTGCGCACCTAAATGTTCTTAGTCGAGCCGCAGTTTCTCCTGTTGCCTTTCCCTTACCGTTAACTCTGATCCCTTGCCCTCATTAGTGTAACATAAAGTATGAACGTTAAGCATGTATATATGTATATATATATATATATGCATTTTAAATTTTCAAATTATATAAAAAAATAAAATTAATTCTATACGTTACCTGACTCATTTTCGTATTTTGCAACGAAATTAAAAATACTGATTTATGCAGATTTTAACACTTACTCGTTTGTTAAATCAGATTAAATACATAAAATGAAAAACTTATGTTTTTTAAAAATTAGAATTGTCAATATTTTGAAACTTTTTAAAAGCAAATTTCTTTTATTTAAGAATTAGCACATTGACTTCAATCATGATTCTCTACATATGATCAAACTTTTATAAACAGATTTTGACAAGTTGGGCCGATTTCAAGTTTCTATTTGATAGTTCCCGAGCCACTTTTTGGAAGGAAATATATGAACGTAAAAAACTCAAGTAAAAGTTTTGCACCATTTTTTTATGATCGACCTGTTATTGAAACGATCAAGCAACGCTAAGCTAAACGTATCTCTTAACTTTTGATATTTCAGTTTTTGTTTGTTATTTTATAATAAGCAAGATTTATAAGTTAAACAAATTAATTTCTATGAGTAGCAATTTAACTTTCAACTCCGGTCCCTTTCAACTTTTAATCCCTCTCGAGTCATCCAACCTGTTTCGTTTACTTTTTTGTGATTTAACATCTCTGTTTTATACCGGCTAGACTAATGAAGGCAGTAACTGGACTCGAATCTGTGACCTCACGATCCACACGTCAGTTGCTGAACCGAATACGCCACATAAACTATGCCGATCCTAGTCTCTAAATTACATGTCTTCAATCAATTATTAAACTTTTTCTTTAATTTTGCCATTTTTATTCCGATCAGAGTAATAAAGACTATCTTTAATTACTTACAATAATCACATTTTGAAAGCAATTTTACTTCCACTAATTCACTACAAATGAATCAATTCAAAAGTTTTGTCCTATTTCATCGACGATCGTCATTGACAGCTGCGAGTAGGTCTATAGGTCGAGTATTTTTCAGTTTTCATGCAGAAGGCGCATGTGTTGCGTTGCATAGGCTACTTCTCCGCTTCCTGATGCACTGTATTGATCTGGATATCGCGTTGCATAGTACTTTGAGGTACAAAAACTTTTCTTCAGAACTTTGTTCTAAGAAAGTCTGAATAACGTTAATGCTTGATTTAGAAGCAAAACACTAACGTTTTATGCCGTAACTTATAGGCCTACCCATTTAGGTATGAGTGAGGTAGGATCATAAGAATTTTGATCCAAGTAGCCAGTAAAATCATCATGTATATTATTTTTCGAGTCAACATCACTTTTTCTCAGCACATACTATTCTTACAGGCATAAATGAGGAATCTTTAGAAAGACTTTTAACCGATTTCTAAGATTGTAAAACGATTTTGCGCTAAAACTTACTGTGTGTGAAACATTATAACTTTAAAAACTTTTAACTGTCATAGGCAAAATGGCATCATGGATGCGGGAAAACTGTAGTAATATCACGATAAACTTAGCACTATCTGATCCAAGAACACTATCCTTTTCAATTGACTAGAAGACAGTTACCTATTAAAATTGCGTTTGCTATTACTATAAACAAGTCGTAGGGACAAACACTTCAATGAGCAGGATTGTATTTACCAAATGCTGTCTTTATTCACGGACAATTGAATGTAGCCTTTTTAAGGGTAACTGAATGAACTAACATGATTGTATCCATTAAAGAAAATGAAATACAAGAAAATTACATTTTTACATCAAATATCGTTTACAACTAGTTATTGTAATGCCGTGTAAAAATTGTATTAAAAAACAAATATCTGTATTGAAATGTATGCACTACAATGACTCATAAATTTGTGATTATTATTTCAAACCGATCCCTTTTCGAGTTATTGTTTTCCCTTTCTTCCAACTACCGCCTTCACCCTAACGATTACTCTTATCCAAAAGGCTGTGTTTACTTAAAACTGTCATAGTGCAAGATTTCGCACGGACCCTCTTGTTCTTATATAACTTTAACTTTCCCTTTTTTGTTTTTGAATTTCTTATTGTTTCATTATTGCAACACAGCCACCGGACCACATATTTAAATAATTCTGATTAAGAACTATTTTTCCGTCTAGTGTTCTATTTACTCACCTCGTAAAGGCTACCGCAGTTTCAAAACCTTACTGTTTCATTTTCAGGCCGTAATACAAAATGTCAAAGCCCTCTGTCTAGGTCGTCACAAAGTTAAACAAAACATTGAAAACACATATACAAGATTACACTAAACACAATTACACGATTAAAAAAGCCTACACATGATAAAAATTGCCTTTGCCAAACAATACGTGCAACTCGTATGTCGTTACATTCCGGACTGCTTAGTGTTTGAGACGTGTGTTTTCATTGTTTTGTTTAACTTTGTGACGACCTAGACAGAGGGATTTAACACTTTGTATTACGGCCTGAAGATGAAACAGTAAGGTTTCGAAACCGCCGTAGCTTTTACGAGGTGAGTAAATAGACCATTAGACGGAAAATGGTCATAAGCCTTATTATTCTTCTTGTTCTTTGAATGTCCAATTTACGCCTAAATTCATCTCTCAATCGCCATATTTGCATAGGGCCTATTCAATATTTTACACTTTATTAGTAACAGATTTGTTGTGCATTTTGATAAAAAATTAACTTTAAATAATAAAATCTATTTCGAATTTTACTGCTTCAGTTACACCCTCCTTCCGGAGGACCAATTCATATGGTACAGATACTATTTCTCAAGTCAAATTAGTTTAGCAGACCCTGTTTACTTAAGTCTTGGCAAGACGTCCGGGCTGTCCACGCGATCAATGCAGTCAGGAAGTTTCACTGTCAGCTAGAACTACAGATTTGGATGTGTAACTTTAATATTGTTAGGGTATAGACCGGAAAAAAGGAAAAGTGTTTTAGTTTTAAGAATTTGCCGAACTGAATGTCGGATTTAGTTGGGATTCTCTCTCTAGTCTCTGCAGTGGAGACTACAGACGACGGTTCCGAAATGTTTCGGGAAAAACAACAGGCGAAAATGCGCGGACTATTCACTGTACACTGTTGCCAATAGTTGCTTGCTGAACGGAAGGGATCCGTTCAGGTACAGCCCCTTTAAACAGACCTGGCTACATTTGTTTGCGCAAACAAGTGATTGCTGTTGCCTTTAATTTTAACTTATGTCAGTAAAAAGTGTGACGTAGCTTTACGTAACAGATTAATAAATGAATTTCTTTTTTATCAGTAAAACTGAAGCTGGATTTCGACTAGTTGATGTTATTCTCCATTTATAAGCCCAGTTATTCATTTTATTTGCCGCTATTTCTAGTCCGTGTATTGCCTGTTCAATGTGTTTATCAACCCCCAAAAGAACAGTATCGTTCTTATAAGTGACCGTTAGCACATTCTTGATATGGGGATCTTCGGTTTCCAAAAACGTCATTAGTGAACTCAGTGGGGTTTGTGGGCAACACAACAAAAATGTTGAAGATCACTGTATTAGGATGATGGCCTCGGTATCGAGTGTCGTAAGATATTCCGTAAGACCGGCTAAATTTTGTCGGAATTTTTGATTTTTAATTTTGTGAAGTTCCTTAGTGAGATTAAAAATCTTCTTTAGACTGATATAACTAAGAACCTCTTACCTTGGTCCTCAGAGTCGTCTTGTCCTGTCTTGCTGTCACCAGCGCCAGCATGGCCAAGTGGTCCTTGCAAGTCGCCTGCCGACAAAGAATTATTGTTAGCCTCTGGCGTGCCTGGGTGGATCTGCCCATGGAGGTGATGATGCTTGATCATTCCCGCCGTCGAGGAACTGGTGTCATCGTCATCGTCATCTTCTGACCCAGAAAAAGGTATGGATTCACCTGAACAGAAAATGTAATATTTATATTTTCTGTATATTTAAAAACACCATACAGGTATATTTTTAATTGAATCTCCTCATAGTATTTTACACCAATTTTGATGAGTGAAGTCACATTTTATAAGTGATGATTTATTTTAAATACCTCATATTATTGACTAAAAAACTCTTTCATCCATTTAGCATTAAAAATATTGGCTGTGCTTTTGTAGATTTTATTCGTTATGAGGTTATATCAACAAAAAAATATTTGTGCCTGTGTATCGTACTTTTTCTGTGTCGGAAATTTAACGAATTGACCGATTCTGATGAAATTTAACAAGTAGGTCAGATTCACATATGTTTCGAAACGATTTCCTAAAATATTGTTAACAAAAATTTAATACTTTTTTGGCTTAAAACAATTAAAAACCTATTTTTCAAAATCAGCTTACTTACTTCAAACAAATTTTGATCAAACGTAATATTTAAGAATCCAAACAAAAAATATGAGTGTATTTTGACAACAGAAAACAGCTTTTGACAAAAACAGAAAAATTGGCTTATTTCTCCATATTGGTTTATCGTGCATGATTTGAAGATGCATAGCTCAAAAGTGTATAGAATTTCAATTAATAGACATTTTCGCTACGGGAGGAAGTCGAAAACACCAAAATATTTTTTCGATTTACTTTCGATAGTATTTTTTACAAATGTTGAGTAAATTTATCCACTTGTTATAAATCTGTCAAATTATTTTTTGTTGATGCATTTCTGAAAACCCCCATTATCAAAACTTACTAGCTGCATGCCTACTCAAAATTTTGATAATGACGACAATCAGTAATGCGTCATCAAATGAAAAATTGATAAAGCTAGGAAAGGCGGAAGAATGTAATCAATAGAATAATGAATTTATAAGAAAAATTAAATTCACTTAACTGTAAATTTAAATTTATTTAATTAATTTATATTAATAAATTGTAATTTGGTATAAAATATTTGAGAGAAATACGGTTAACTGATTTTGAGAAACTTTATCATTTCCGTTTTCTTGTTTATTTTATGAGAAAGTTTATGAAATTTTTCTATACTATTTACTTTTTATTGTTATTTATTTATTTTTGATGTTGTTCGGATATCTTAAATCAAGTTACATAATTTACTGTTTAGGCTTTAGAGAGGCATTTTATCTCTCTCATAAACACGCGCACGCGCGCGCGCGCACACACACACACACACACACACACACACACACACACACACACACACACACACACACGCGCGCGCGCGCGCGCGCACACAATATTACGATGACCCAGAACACACTGGGTGTGTAACAAGCCTACATCTTTGCTGTGTTCCTGTTCACTGTTCTCGCATCCTGTTACAATTAACTTTATACAGAACGCAAACATCAATTAAACTGTCCTGGCTCGATCAACTGGAAGGAAAAATAAATAAGGATACGATTTCAAAATAAAAACTATGAATAAAGTGAAGCAATGAAGGACGGATTCAAAGAGAACTCGTTAACCTGGAGTCGTTGGCAGCTATCACATGAAATATTCATAACGCTGCCCAACCTCCCAACCTCTTCTATACCTATCCTTTCTTCTACTCCTCGTTTTTAATTATTATAAAGATGTGTTTAAAATCCTTGAAAACCCGAACCACGAATGTGTTTAAATATATGCAGGTAGTATAGTAATTAAATGAAAGTAGCTGACCAATCACGGCCAATGAAAGCGCACATTTGCTTTTTAACTTTGTGTGGGAGTTTGGTAATCTTACCCGTTCGTAGACTTTAAGTAATAACAGTGTTAAAAGCATTTATTAAACTAAATGGTTACAGTTATAGGCTATGTTTGTGCAGAAAACTGTTTATTATTTTTCCTAAATCTGTGTGTTTTTTTATCATTCACCTAAATTATTTAATATAATCAATGCAAATGTGAAAGTTCTTTGTAGTGTTGATTAACATTTATATTTTATGCCAGTTAGACTAATGAAAACGAGGATCGGAGATAAGAAAAAAATAAAGCTTGCGGAAGTATCTTCTTTCTCGAACCTACGACATTGAGGGGCGCAAGTTCAGAGAAGTGACAGACTGATCGGTGCCTTAGCCACTTCGGACACAAAGCCACAAAGGTAAATATGAAACAAATCCATAGTATTAACATTGTATCTACTTCAAGAAGAGTGGTTGCCGCAAATTGATAACATGAACAAAACTGTATTAGCAAAAAGTTGAATTGCACAATCGTGCAGTCCCCACTTAGTATGGAGCAGCATGCCTATCAAGTTACAAAATGATCACATTTAGTTCATTCTTGATCTTTTTTATGCGCGCTTTTAATAATGATAAACCCGAATTGTCAATCGTGCTGCCTAATCTCCTGTTTTAAGAGTCCGTAAGCACCTTTATAAATTTCCGTCCGTATGTCGGTAACGCACCACTTATTCGTAAACTACGAGACCGATCACTGCAAAATCAGGCGAAAATATATTCGCTGTATCTCCCGTAACCCAGACAAAATAAAGGACAAAAACGCTTAGAGGTAAAATCTTAAGAGTATTTTTTGAAGAGACTACTAATCGCGGGGTACGGGTGTATGTTTTGCACGGGGGAAAATTCGTTTTGCCGTCACGGACGCTCTAATATTTGTTTTGTGATTAATAAAATGTATTTTTGAAGTGAAAACTTTTATGGTTACGGTTGAGAAAACATGGGTATAAACATTTGCTTTCGCGTCACGCTTGAATCCGTAATTCATACCTTACAGTATGTATTGTTCTTGTATATATCTAGACTGGAAGTGACTACTTCTAAACAGCTGATTTCGCACAACAGCTTCAATATCATTTCAATTGAGGTTATGTTTATTGTTGTTAATTTTAAAAATGTGTATTTTTAAAATTTGTGTAATTAAATTATTTAATGTATACGATCTATACCAATTTTTGAATGCCAGAATCACAAATGTTATATTTGTTATTGTACGTAGACAGTATAAATGTAAAAAGTAGGATTATAAACTGATTAATTATTAATGTCCCTTATATAGAGTAAGATACTCAAATTCATAGTCTGTGACCGTTTTAGTGAATTTTTAAGTTGTGTACGTACACATACGCGAAATTTAATACGAAAATAATTTTCAAGAGTTGCCCTGTCCTGCATGCATCTAAGTTTTTATAAAAATAATTAAATCATAATAGTGAAAAGGTATACTGTCAGGCATGCCAAAAGACGTAGTCACTTTCAGTCCTGCACTGTCTAAGTTTTTTTGCCAAGTTATTGAAGTTTGAAATTACTTCCAAAGAAACTGTCGTTCGTTGGACGCTTTTGAATAGGCCATAAACGGTATTAATTTTAAAGACGTTTTCCCGTTAAAACAATGTAGTAATTCATGTTCGTGCTATATTTAAAAGGCTAAAACAATCCAGATGGAAACTTACTAACCATTCTTTAACGCAAGCAGGTTTTCTGAAACTTTTCGAAGATAAAGCTTTTACAGGTGTTTTTAGAGCCTACCACAGTAAAAAGGTTTGTCTTAAATTATTAGGAATTTAGTTGTCACACAGAACTATGAATACTCGAGGAACTGGAAAGGTGTTTAATATCGGTATAGTGTTCATAATTTTATTTTTAATGGCCTCTTAGGAATTAAAAACACAGGAAAGTAGCGGAAGAGCGGGGGAGGAGGGTCTGTGGCGGGGGGTCTGTCGGCCTTTTTGTCTCGGCTCCACGGGGGCACTCGCTCCTCTCACTCACTCCAGATTTTCAACCACTAAATTCTGTTCCAAGCTGCACTTTTGCTTTTGCTTCAAACATTTGTCTGTTACAAGTCCTCTACGTGTGTGTGGGACTGGAGCCTGACCGGCGTAGTCACACCTTCAACTTATCGGATTGTAGACATAGCCTATTTTGTCTTTATGTTCGGAGGAAAATTGGGGGGAAACTGTAGAAAACATAAATGTGCGTCTTGAACTTGTTGCTCAGTGGCTATTGAGTAATCGATTGACAGTTGATGTTCAAAAATCTTAATATGAACCTTTTGCAAATAGTGTAATTACATTACCACTGGCACCAAGAATATTTATGAGTAATAATCCTTAACTAATGTTTATAGTGCCAAATATTTAGATGTTTTCTTTTATAGGTATATGAGATGGACGGACCACATAATTAATTTATGTAATTGAACCAAGTATTTGACATATGTTTTTGTTAAATTAAAAAAGATTGTCAAATAAAACTATATTAAAAATATATTACGGGCTTTTCATCAGTATTGCCACATAAGGTATAATAGGCGGGGGAGCTGCACATTGTAATGCTCTCCCCCGCCTATTGTAATTATGTAAATTTACAGAATTTACAAAAAAGGATATTAAAAATAATAAGTAATGATGCTGAATTTCGAAAACACATAGGCCTACTAAACATAAATCAGAGTTAGTTTTTGACAACGTTGTTAAGAAATTATTATAATTTTAGCGATGAATTTATAAGTAGTAATAGGTGTAAGTCTACACAAATACCTACTGTATAAAAGAAGCTGGTAAAAAAAGAATACATACAAACCTATTATATATTTTAATTGCCTAACAAGTGACATAAAAATCCTTAGTGTAAGTAAAGACACTCTAAAAAATAAATTGAAATGTCGGCTGATCCTAAGTGCACCGTTACCATAACAAGTATTTAGAAAGAATAATAAAAGATATATTTTAATAGGTATTAAATTGTAGTTTCTAAGGCAATGTGAGCTCTTGGAATTAGGTTTAGTTTTAGGATAAACAATGTATGAATCTTTTTTTTAATTAAACTGGGCCGTGAACAGGTAATTTATTACCTTCTGTGGAAAATTTGTAAGCAGTAAATAAATAAATAAATAGTCGCCTCAAAGGATTTTTAAGAATATACAACTTAAATATACAAAGTGCGATATATTATATATAAACACAGTGATATATTATATATAAACACAACAAGAAAATACATTTATTTCTCTTCCCCGTTTTTAAAATTTGTCGGCTAATGATGGAATGTTCTTGTTACGTAATATTATAATTGTTTATTCAGGCACTGGTCAGTATTTGGGTATTTAGAAGCAATGCACGACTTAAATACTACTGAATGAATTTTTCTAACACGTGTTCGTTAAGTCGCTCAGTTAGGAAAGCGGTTCGGAAGCTATAAAAAAAAAAAATGAAAAATCAGCATTTTTTTTAAATCGGTGCATCAGATTTACTAAGTTTTGGACAGTGTAGCAAAGGAATAATTTACGGTTCTGGAGTAAATAGAAACCTCTTACACCAGTCAGGCTTCTCAGGTTAGGTCAAGCATCGAAACGTAATTTTTTCATTTAAAATTTGGTAGACTAACAATTAACTTTGCATACATGATTACGAGTGTCAGATTTTCGTGTTTTCAGCCGGTTGTTTCCGAACTTGAAGTTTTTGGGATTAATTGAATGCGATGAAGTTATGCAGCTCTTATTACGTCGTGTTGTAGGCCTACTTCAACAACCTTTAATTTTACGTCAAAAAATTCTGCTAAAAATTATTTATTTATATTTTGCCTACTATTAGAATGTTTGTGTAACGTATTCCTTGAAAAAAAATCTAGAATTCTTTCTTTAGTTGTTACAGTTCTTAATCCGCGGTTTAAGAACTCTGATTTAACGGATTTCGTACCTAACAAATCCCAGATTTAACGGATTTCTTATTTAACGGATTTCGGATTTAACGGATTTAATATTTAACGGGTTTCTTATTTAACGGATTTCATATTTAACAGATTTCTTATTTAACGGATTTCGGATTTAACGGATTTCATATTTAACGGATTTCAAATTTCACGGATTTTTGGATTTATCGGTTTTATGATTTAACGGATTTTTAATTTTACGGATTTCTGAATTAACAGATTTCGTATTTAACGGATTTCTGATTTAACGGATATCGGATTTAACAGATTTCGGGTATACTCGTATTTAACGGATATCGGATTAAATGAATATTGGAATTAACAAATTTCGGATTAAACTGATTTCATATTTAACGGATACCTGAATTAACGGATTTACTTAACGGGTTTTTTATTTAACGCATTTTTGATTTTACTGATTTCTGAATTATGAATTTCATATTTAAGGTTTTCGGTTAACGGATTTAGGATTTAACAGACAACAAAAACCAATTATTCATTTATTTTTTCAAATTTTGAAATTGGGTGATAGTAGGCCTACTTTGTAGAAGAATTTTTTAAATAATTTTTAACTGTTTTGGTTCTTATGCCTAGGCCTACTTCTGTGAGTTAATTTCAGTTAGATAATCAATGCTCACACATGCTGTAGTAGAAACCTTAAATGTATTTACTGAGTTCTAATAAACCCAACAGTTTAACAAAAATTACATTTTATTTTTTGGGTAAAATTGAACAAAAACACAATACAACACAGGTAAAATAATTTATTGCTATTAATAATCAGAACACTTCCAGATAGCGCCCACATACAGTCTGTTAAACCGAGCGATTACTGTAGCCCAATTTTATTACTTCGGATTTGTGTTATTTTTGCTTTACATTTCAAAACTTTTGCGGTAGTTTAATTTCCTGTATGACCAATCCCGGTTACCCTATTTACGTACAGGATATGAAACGATCCAGGAATATCCCTGTAATTGTATTCCAAGTAACTCTGAGAGGTGCTTTAAATAAAAGTCAATTACTGAAAACACGTACAAGTTACGAAAAGAAAATCCATAATCCTATTAACAGTTTTATAGCAAGATTAATTTTAGAAAGTGATTACCATTTCATTTACGAGAGAACGGTTAACAAGTTATTCACGAGTTCCGTTCTGAAAATGACCTATCGAAGTAATGTCATCATAGTAAGAACCAGACCCGCATACGGTATTTCCAAAATTCCTTAAAAAATTATACAATATAATACAAAATATGAAGGACCTACAGGAGGCAAATATGCCCGTATATAGGTTGGTCCTTAAGATTAATTCCTTACTTATATGTAAATACTTTTACAAACTGTATCTCTCAGTACTATCCTATAAATCCGTAAATTTTAAACTATAAAATTTAAATTTAACTGATATTTAAACCATATAAACCACCGTTAAAACCTGTTTTAACTCCAAACAACACATTGCTCCTACCACCCTTTCATCAAAATGGCATTTGAAAAGGAAGATCCTATGGGACACTGGAAACATTAGAGGTATACAGATAGCTCCAAGACAGACAGGCACTGGTGCTGGGGTGTACTGCCTGAGACCAGGGTAAAGGAAGCTCTTGCTCTGGGACAGTATGCAAAATTATTCCAGGTTGATGTAATGGTCATTAATAACTGTATTCCGGAGAATTTGAAACAGGCCTTCAAGAAAGCTAGTCTTTTTATTTATAGCGATACGCAGACTGCAATTAGGACTTGTGGGTCCTATAGTTCGTTCCAAACTGGTCTGATAATGTCGGGAGAACCTATTACTATGGGGGAGAACCCTGGAAAACTTGGTTAATCTTCGCTGGGCTTTGGGGCGTAAAAGGATTGATGTTAATGAGGAGGCAGACCTACTGGCTGGACTGGGATCTGTATCTGAATTTATTAGACAAGAGCCGGCTTTAGGGATCTCTCTATCGTGCTATCAATAGTATATATGAAAAATAGTAATGTTTTCAGATTTTAACAAAGATTACCATTGAACATCACGGTGAAATCAGAAAAGCGAGTGGATCAGGTTTTCCAAAACAGCGTAAAACAATCTTAACTTAACAGAATTTGTATATTTTTTATAATTTTGCTTTCAAACTATTTTTTATCATATTAAAATGTTCGTTTGTGATTTTATAATGTTCTGTAACATATTGAAAATTCATCATGACATAAGCAATACCAAGTAAGACAATACAGCCTTTATGGGAGTTTCCTAGCAAGCGTCTCTTAGGTAAGATCCTCGTGAAAGACTTAGAGAGGCGCCAGGCATCTTGGTCAGAGCACTACTCAGGTAAATCTTTGGATTCATTATTGGGCACTGTGACCAATAACGATGCACATGAACAGGATATGAATGTACCACGGAGAAACCGTGTGTAGGTTATGCAGGAAAGAGGAGGAAACTGCAGGACACATAATTTATGATTGTCAGGCTCTTGCTTGCAGGAGGCTAAAGGTTTTGGGTTTCCAGAACCCTAAGGACCTCCAGCAGGATAAGCTAGCCTGTGGATTATTGAAACTTACTAAGGGCACCAATTTGCTGAACTAGTACTTCAGAGGTTTAGTTGCACAATATCGTGCAGGTCTATCGCAGTGTCTGTGGTTTTATAATCCCTTCCTCTAGTATACAATCTAATCTAATCTGATATAAAACCTGTATAAATTAGTAACTGTGGTACTGGTTTATTTTAATGTTTTAAGTGTAATTTGAAAATGAAAAATATTATTTTTTGCAGCTTTTAAATACGATTACCATTTTTCAACATCACTGTGAAATCAAAAAATAGATTGGATTAGGTTTTTCCAAAACAGCGTAAAGACAATTTTAATTTCACATAATTTTTTTTTAATTTTGCTTTCAAATGATTTCTTTAGCGTATTAAAATGTTCGTTTGTGATTTTCTAATATTTTTTAACATTTTGTAAATATGTTATGACATTAGCGAAACAGCTGCCTGCCTTGATTTATTTTCAGTTGTAGTTTCAGCCCTAGAGTTATTACAATGAAATTTTAAATCACTAAATAAATCGGCTCAAAACTCTACAAACATTCTGTTCGACATGTCAACGGATTTTCATTGGAAAATGATCTCTTGGAGCCGCCATCATAAGTTCCAGATTCAGGACATGGAAAGTTGGAGTATTTATTTCTAAAGTGCTGATACACAAACACATAACTACATACTTAGGTTTGTGTGTGTTAGCACTTTAGAATTCATAATTTTGATCCGCTTTGATACAATCGTGGCACAAAAATCGACTTTTGTTAACAGTCGTTACTCAATATAAATAATTTAACCAGTTTCAAAATGGCGGCTAACGTTTTATATTATATCATCGTAATCAGTTTTAAAAACTAAACCACGTGGCCCGTGCGAAATTTCGCACTATGAAAGTTTTAAGTAAACACAGCCTATTGAATAAGAATAGTCGTTGGGGTGAGGGCGGTAGTTGGAAGGAAGGGAAAAAATGTTTAAAAATAAATCGAATATCGTTCGATTAACAATAGATAAATGCACGATGGAATGAGAAATCACAAATTTATTTGTGTAAAAACAGTGTCCAAAACATTTGCTTGCTATTCGAGAAGCTTGTCCCGGTTTGTACGACGGGCAGGGACAAGGGACTGTCATTAGGGCCACATAACCTATAAGTTTAATGACTTTTAAGTGAATACTGAAATTGTTCTAAGCACGTTATGCAAAAAAGTGGCATTTGTAATGAGACTGTCTATTCGTGATTAATAAGTTAGCTTCTTAAAATATAGAAAATATTGTCTGATTTGTGATGCCGCGCATGATGCAGTTTTACCTATGACAGTTAAAAGTGTGTTTTATGTTAAAATTTTCTACAAACAGTAAGTTTTAGCGCAAAATCGTTTTCCAATGTCAGAAGCCGGTTAAAAAATCTTTCTAAATATACCTCATTTATGTCTGTATATATAATAAAATAAATAAAAATTTTAAGCCTTGAAATTCCATTGAAAGTACGAAAATGAACCTAACGTCGGTGAAAATTTATTTATGTAACGCAATTTGCAAATTGCTAGTACAAATTAATGCAGATTTTTACTAAGTTACGCTAACTGGTAGATTAAATTTTCACAAAAGTGTAATGTAAAAGATAACCGTTATGTTACTTTTCGCTTCGATCACGTCAGCGAGACAGCTGCGTGTAGTGATAGTACCTGTATATGTGTAACTTAATTTGTCTAGTCCTACCTAGTTGTACCAAGGGGTTGCGACCGACTGCAGAGGGCAAAATAGGTTCACGGGAGAAGAAATCGATCTGCAACCGCAGCTCAGAGGCTCGAGGCAGCTGCAGGGGAGATCATGAATGGGAAAACTGTAAGAAAACAAAGTCACCCGGTTGTGGTTGTGGGATAAGTGCTTGAGTGACTAACAATAATATTTAGATAAGCTTTTGAATGGTTTGCCGGCTTTAAGTGGCTAAGCCTCTCGACTTCTACCCGTTACAAAGGCTTCACTATACATTATACTGGCCTATAGTCCTTAACGTTACTGAGAACCACGGTGCATTTGGTTTGGTTACGAAAGCAGTTTTCGCATTTTAACTTTCTCACAATAAAGCTGCCTAACTACAACACTAACCTAATTACTACTTGTTTTTGCTTTCTGTACAAAAATACAAGATTGAAATTCTATCGAAAACTGTTTTTTTCAATTTTCACAAATAACTCAATGATTGTAAAATACATAGGGACTATGTAAATTTTTATGTATGAATGTAAGTATTACTTACATTCTTCATACTTACTTACAATACTTCATTAACAACACAAAAACCTAAGTATTAAAGAAACACAAACTTGTGTGTGTGTGTGTGTGTGTGTGTGTGTGTGTGTGTGTGTGTGTGTGTGTGTGTGTGTGTGTGTGTGTGTGTGTGTGTGTGTGTGTGTGTGTGTGCTTGTGATTCAGTTTCATTTCGGAGCACAGAATAATTTGCTCTTTTCATTTATGATGCAAGTTTATGTGTTTTATTTTTAATTTTAGTTTTTATAAACACAATTTTTTTTGTTTTTAATTAAATCAACCATAATTTTTATTCTCAATGTAATCTTCTTTTTCTGTTAGGAATTTTGTAGCCTAATTGTGTAGAGCACATATCTCTGCCTTTCCTAGCTCCAGACTCTTTGTATTTGTTGACGCGTTTTGGAATACTCCCATTTTTAAAACGCATTAATTTACTTAATAAGTAAGCTACATTAAAAAATTGTAGAGATATGTACAAAATTACAGAATTTTAATTATTAAAGCTTATCATTTTAATTACGTTTCCAGTTATCTAGATCATAGTTTATATTTGTTAAAAGATTTTTTTATATCTATAATTTTTTTACTTTTTATGGAAAACAACTTCTGCTACATACTTCCGTAGTTATTTTCTTTTTCATTTTAAGTATTATTTTTATCATAGTTAAATTTCATTAGTTTACTTTAATGCAATAGATATATTATAATTTGTCTGTGAATAAAATTCAAAAAAAAATCCCAAATATTTTTTATTCCGCTTAATTCCAAGCGGTGTAGTTTAAAGTAGTCTAATTGTAACAAGGGCAAATTCTTAACGAAGGCGATTATAAACTGAAAGGTCGACAGTAACTATATTCGGAAATGATACGATATTTTATATAAAAATGAAAGTTTACTTAGTAATTTATTTAAAGATAACCATAGTTTGTTTACCAATTTTATTTGAAAACAGTTATAATTTACTTGGAAATATTTATAATTTAGTTAAGGAGTTTTGTATCGAAATTTACATTTAGTTACAGTCACGGTTTCCTTTAACAATAGATTTGAAATTTATTTAGGCATACTTATAATTTATTGAGTTATATTAATAATTTAAATAATGGAATTTCGAGTTTATTTGAAGATAACAATTTCTTCAACAACAAATCAATTTTATTTAGCGATAGCAATAGTTTAGTTAGCAATATTATTATTTAAAGAAATTAATTTTTTTTACCTATTAGTCAGTTTTATTTTTTTTCAGCTATTTCTGTAGTCTATTTGGCAATACAAGTAGTTCAGTTTATCAAGAGAAATTAACAATTTACTTAAATATATTTATAATTTATTTAAGAACATTAACCATTTTAAAAATGTATTTAAATTTTATTTATAGAAAACTATAGTTAATTTAGCAATATTTACAGTTTGTTAAGTTAATTAGCTTACGTAATTATACTTACAGTTTATTTTAAAAAAAACATTAGTATTTTCCCCTACAAAAGTTCAATTTTGGTTTGGTAGCCTAAATGATTCTTAAAAAATATTTAATATTTATTTAACGATATTTACACTTTATTTAGTGAAGATACGAAAAATTCGTTTTAAAACTCGTACATTAGGCCTATATTTAAAAAATATTTACGGACTATTTAGTGACGTTGAGAATTTATTTAATGATTGGAATAGTTTAAATTTCGTTTAGAAGCAGTTGTAGTTTATTAAAATGTATTTAGTCAGATAGTATGTATGTATTTATAGCAATATATGCTGTTTTAATTATAAATGTATAAGATACTAATTAATTAATTAGGTTAGCGATGTTTATTGTTTATTTAACAATTTATTCTGTTAGTGGTATTAATTACATTTTTTGTGATATTTAGGCTACACTTTATTTAGCTGAATTAACAGTTTATTTTGTGATAATTACAGTTATTTCGTTATTACCCAGTTTAATTAGCGCAATTTACAGTTTGCTTTGTGAACATTATAGTTCATTAAGAGATATATATATATATATATATATATATATATATATATATATATATATATATATATATATATATATATATATATATATATATATATACACACACACACACACACACACACATATATATATATATATATGTGTGTGTGTGTGTGTGTGTGTGTGTGTGTGTGTGTGTGTGTGTGTGTGTGTGTGTGTGTGTGTGTGTGTACATACGCATACGCGCTCCTTGCTTGCGCGCGCACACACACACACACACACACACACACAATTTATGTTGTGATATTTTTTGCTTACTTGATTATTTTCATTTCATAAACCTCTTTGCGTTGGGTCTTTACGAAGTGCTTACACCATGACGTGTTTTCTGCGTGCTTACAGAAGCGACACACCTGCGCGCAGAATGTGCGGCAGTTATACAGCTTACGTCTGGTTATCAAGTCATGTTTTCCTCATGTCAGCGACACCTGCATTCTGGATTATATGATTCTATTTATTCCTTCATGAAAACAATTACCGGATTGTTTGTGCTTCTCTAGCACAAGTCACGGTACACATTCTGAATATTGTTTTAATTAAAATATTTCTCACCCATCCGTTGTGCTACTGACTCTGGGCATGTCAGTAAAACTTTCTTGTATACAATTTAACTAGAAACAGAATGTATTCCTGTATTCATGAACATTTACTGGAAAATTATCTATTAGAGCGGCCATCATGGTAAGACTTTGGATCATTAAATTATTCTTAATAGGACGTTTCTATATGTGTGTGTGTGTGTGTGTGTGTGTGTGTGCGCGCGCGCGTGTGTGCATGTGCGCGCGCGCGCGTGTGTGTGTGTGAGCATTTTTACGTTTACAGTTTAGTCCGCATTGAAACAAACTTGAAACAAAAATACATTTTTATAATACCTACAACAAGTTCGTTACACAAGAAAATCCGTTTAACAGTTTAAAAATGGCGACCATATTAAATCTTTAAAATATTATAACATTTTTATCTTACAGTCTTCAAAAATTTGATGTCATTACAGTAACCAGCGTTAAAATCTGATATAATTATTGTAGCTATTGTTAAATCGAATATAATTACGATAATCAGCGTTAAAATCTGATAACATTATAGTAATCGGCGTTAACATCTGATATCATTATGATAATCAGAGTTAAAATCTGATATCATTATAGTAACTAGCGTTAAAATCTGATACCATTATGGTATTCAGCGTTAAAATCTGATATAATTATGGTAATCAGCGTTATAATCTTATATAATTATAGTAACCAGCGTTAAAATCAGATATAATTATGGTAATCAGCGATAAAATCTGATATCATTATAGTAATCAGCGTTAAAATCGGATATCGTTATAATAATCAGCGTTAAAATCTGATATCATTATAGTAATCAGCGTTAAAATCGGATATCATTATGGTAATCAGCGTTAAAATCTGATACCATTATGGTATTCAGCGTTAAAATCTGATATAATTATGGTAATCAGCGTTAAAATCT
Source organism: Callitettix versicolor (assembly GCA_022606455.1). Lineage (NCBI taxonomy): Eukaryota > Metazoa > Arthropoda > Insecta > Hemiptera > Cercopidae > Callitettix > Callitettix versicolor. Next base: position 46,892,951 of record CM040182.1, read on the forward strand.
GATACCATTATGGTATTCAGCGTTAAAATCTGATACCATTATGGTATTCAGCGTTAAAATCTGATATAATTATAGTAATCAGCGTTAAAATCGGATATCATTATGGTAATCAGCGTTAAAATCTGATATCATTATAGTAATCAGTGTTAAAATCGGATATCATTATGGTAATCAGCGTTAAAATCTGATATTATTATAGTAATCAGCGTTAAAATCGGATATAATTATGGTAATCAGCGTTAAAATCTGATATCATTATAGTAATCAGCGTTAAAATCGGATATAATTATGGTAATCAGCGTTAAAATCTGATACCATTATAGTAATCAGCATTAAAATCGGATATCATTATGGTAATCAGCGTTAAAATCTGATACCATTATGGTATTCAACGTTAAAATCTGATATAATTATGGTAATCAGCGTTAAAATCTGATACCATTATGGTATTCAGCGTTAAAATCTGATACCATTATGGTATTCAGCGTTAAAATGTGATATAATTATAGTAATCAGCGTTAAAATCGGATATCATTATGGTAATCAGCGTTAAAATCTGATATCATTATAGTAATCAGCGTTAAAATCGGGTATCATTATGGTAATCAGCGTTAAAATCTGATATCATTATAGTAACCAGCGTTAAAATCGGATATGATTATGGTAATCAGAGTTAAAATCTGATATCATTATAGTAATCAGTGTTAAAATCGGATATAATTATGGTAATCAGCGTTAAAATTTTATATAATTATAGTAATCAGCGTTAAAATTTTATATAATTATAGTAATCAGCGTTAAAATTTTATATAATTATAGTAATCAGCGTTAAAATTTTATATAATTATAGTAATCAGCGTTAAAATCGGATACAATTATTTGTGACAGATGTTTAGTCTGCCTAAATCCTAGACTATATAGGACTTTGACTGTACGGCTGTAAAGTCTACGCGTGTTATGTTAGTGCTACAATATTTATCACCCTTTATTCTATTCACGTATTCCTCATTTATTTCCTTACATCATAACACAAGCAAAAGGCAAACATTTTTATTTTTCACTTTGCAGCATCTGGAACTGCCGACTATTTTACAACCTTTCTACAATTTTCTTTTATATACGAATTTTTTTCTGTTTGATTTCTTTCCCTTTCGCTTTTTTTAGTTGTAATATTTCTTGTGTCGGTTACTTTGATGGTGCCCTGCCAACGTGGGCCACCCGCTGTTCCGCCTGACCCGACCGTTCCGTCCTCATCCACATAAGTATGCTTCGTTTTGCTTTGCTTTTCTTCCATTCGGTACCGAATACGTTGATCAGAAAGTTCTAAATAATTGCTTAAGGTGACGGTTCACGCCGAATCCCTAACAGGAGTAAGTAATAGACAACTGTAGCATTAAACCTAAAATATAACAAAAGTTTATCCGCAGCGTAAAATTTATTCAATAATAAAAGGGGTCACTCATTTACATTTTGACAATTAATTATTACACTCCTAAGGCATATTTTTAGCATAATTTAACAATGTATACAATTTATTATGTGATAATTAGAATTACTTAGTCACAGTTTCACTTCATTCAACGTTATTTACTGTTATTTTACAATTTAGACTATAAAGTTAGTTAGCGATATGTAGGCCTACAGTTTATATAACAATATATAAAGTTCACTTCGTGTTAAATATTATTTATTTAACAATAGTTAGGGATCTACAGTTTATTTAATGGCATTTCAAATTAGTATAAACTATGTATAGACTTACCGAGTGATTAGCAATATAAAGTTAATGTATTTAATTATAGTATATGTAGTCATATTTAGGAGCCTACAGTTCATTTCATGTTAGGATAAATTACGTATAGGCCTACAAATTGATTTGCAATATATAAACTTCATGTATTTAATTATAATTATGATATATTTAGCTGTAGTTAGGACCCTACAGTTTATTTCATGTTAGGATAAACTATGTATACTGGCCTACATAGCGATTAACAATATTTAAAGTTTATATATTTAATTATACTTATAGTATATTTAGACATAAGTAGGGGCCTACAGTTTATTTCATATTAGGATAAACTATGTATAGACTAGAGTGATTAGTAATGTATATAGTTTCAGTATTTTAATACATTTAGGCTATAGTTTGTTTAGCTACATTTACAGTTATTTATCGTTGTATAACCTACAGTTTGTTAGCGATGTATCAAGCATTGAACAGTCTACAGTTTATTTAACGGTGTTTAATGTTAGGATTTACAATGTATACAGTTTGTTCAGAAATACATAAAATTTATTTATTTATTCATAGTTACAGTTTGTTTGAGAATTGTAAAGTTTATTTAACAATATTTTAAAGTTTATTTTGTGATATTTGTAATTTCTTCAGCCATAGTTAGAAGGCTACAGTTTATTTGACGGCATTTAATGTTAGAATTAACTTTGTATACAGTTTGTTCAGCAGTATACATATATTTAGTATACAATATTGGAATTGTAAATAAAAAAACCGATCAGTTGTAAATATATATAAAGTGTATTTATTTAATAACAGTTATAGTGTATTTTGGCGATATTCAACTGCTACTTAACGACGTGCAAAGTTGTTTAAAGATTTTTACAGTTTATGTAGCAACACATACAGCTTATTTATTGATAATTATAATTAATTTAGTTAAAATTACTGCATGTTTAACGATATTTATCATTAATAACGATATATGAAGAGTTTTTGTGATTTATACAGCTTATTTAACCACATACAAAGTTTATTTAGTATTAATTATAATTTATTTGTCAATAATTACAATAACCTTAAAAGTATTTACACTCATTAATATATATACACATATATATATATATATATATATATATATATATATATATATATATATAAATATGTAGTGAGGAATATTTGTGGACTGGAATTTTATTTCATGATAGGAGATATGTTTTTTTAACGATGTGCCCACTGGATTCACCTGTGTATAATATAATATAACCCATACAGTTTAGCTATCTAAGTGTTCCTTCCAATTTATTTATTATTTTTTATAATTTTGTTCACGATATTTACAAGTTATTTCATTAAGTGTAAGTTAATCACACGTATACAGTATTTAGTTATATGTAGCCTATACATAGCTAATTACTTTATGTATGCAGTTTATGAATGATACACTAAATTTCTTTACCTACATTTCTACAGCTTATTTCATGATTTATGCAGCTTGCTAAAGGTATTTACATTTCATTTAACGATATTCATCACTTATGTCATCATGTATGCAGACATGTACAGTTTATTTAATGATACTTACAGTTTACTTGTCACGTATGTAGTTTGTTAACGATATTTACGGTTTACTTAACGGTATTTACGGCTAATTAAATTTTTTCTGTTTATTTATCATATATCTATTTCATTTAGGCCCTAACAATATCTACAGTTTATTTCATGGTGTATTCAGTTTGTAAAAATACATACATTTACAGATCGTTTCATAATTTGCGCCGTTTGTTAAGCATATCTACAGTTCATTTAACGATATTTGCAGTATATTTAATGGTGTATGCAGTTTGTAAAGATACATATATTTACAGATCGTTTTATCATTTGCGCCGTTTGTTAACCATATCTACAATTCATTTAACGATATTTGCAGTTTATTTCATGTGTATGCAGTTTGTAAAGATACATACATTTACAGATCGTTTTATCATTTGCGCCGTTTGTTAACCATATCTACAGTTCATTTAACGATATTTACAGTATATTTAATGGTGTATGCAGTTTGTAAAGATACATATATTTACAGATCGTTTTATCATTTGCGCCGTTTGTTAACCATATCTACAGTTCATTTACGATATTTACAGTTTATTTCATGTGTATGCAGTTTGTAAAGATACATACATTTACAGATAGTTTCATCATTTGCGCCGTTTGTTAAGCATATCTACAGTTCATTTAACGATATTTACAGTATATTTAATGGTGTATGCAGTTTGTAAAGATACATATATTTACAGATCGTTTTATCATTTGCGCCGTTTGTTAACCATATCTACAGTTCATTTAACGATATTTGCAGTTTATTTCATGTGTATGCAGTTTGTAAAGATACATACATTTACAGATAGTTTCATCATTTGCGCCGTTTGTTAAGCATATCTACAGTTCATTTAACGATATTTACAGTATATTTAATGGTGTATGCAGTTTGTAAAGATACATATATTTACAGATCGTTTTATCATTTGCGCCGTTTGTTAACCATATCTACAGTTCATTTAACGATATTTGCAGTTTATTTCATGTGTATGCAGTTTGTAAAGATACATACATTTACAGATCGTTTTATCATTTGCGCCGTTTGTTAACCATATCTACAGTTCATTTAACGATATTTACAGTATATTTAATGGTGTATGCAGTTTGTAAAGATACATATATTTACAGATCGTTTTATCATTTGCGCCGTTTGTTAACCATATCTACAGTTCATTTAACGATATTTGCAGTTTATTTCATGTGTATGCAGTTTGTAAAGATACATACATTTACAGATAGTTTCATCATTTGCGCCGTTTGTTAAGCATATCTACAGTTCATTTAACGATATTTACAGTATTTTCATGGTGTATGCAGTTTGTAAAGATACATACATTTACAGATCGTTTTATCATTTGCGCCGTTTGTTAACCATATCTACAGTTCATTTAACGATATTTACAGTATATTTAATGGTGTATGCAGTTTGTAAAGATACATATATTTACAGATCGTTTTATCATTTGCGCCGTTTGTTAACCATATCTACAGTTCATTTAACGATATTTGCAGTTTATTTCATGTGTATGCAGTTTGTAAAGATACATACATTTACAGATAGTTTCATCATTTGCGCCGTTTGTTAAGCATATCTACAGTTCATTTAACGATATTTACAGTATTTTCATGGTGTATGCAGTTTGTAAAGATACATACATTTACAGATCGTTTCATAATTTGCGCCGTTTGTTAACCATATCTACAGTTTATTTAACGATATTTGCAGTATATTTCATGGTGTATGCAGTTTGTAAAGATACATACATTTACAGATCGTTTTATCATTTGCGCCGTTTGTTAACCATATATACAGTTTATTTAACGATATTTGCAGTATTTTCATGGTGTATGCAGTTTGTAAAGATACATACATTTACAGATCGTTTTATCATTTGCGCCGTTTGTTAACCATATCTACAGTTTATTTAACGATATTTGCAGTTTATTTCATGGTGTATGCAGTTTGTAAAGATACATACATTTACAGATCGTTTCATAGTTTGCGCCGTTTGTTAACCATATCTACAATTCATTTAACGATATTTGCAGTTTATTTAATGATGTATTTAGTTTATTAACGATATCTATGTTTCATTTAAAAATATTTACTGATTGTTTTTTCATTTAAGCATAACTTTATATATTGCTAATCACTCCGTAGGCTTATACATAATTTATCCTAACGTGAAATAAATTGTAGGCGCCTAACTATGACTAAATATATGACCTGCTATAATTATAATAACGTTATTTACTGTTTATTTCACGAAGTATGCATTTTATTAAAGATACGCACATTTCTTTTAACAACATTTACAGATTGTTTCATCATTTACGCGGTTTGTTAACGACGTCTACAGTTAATTTAACGATATTTACAGTTAATTGCATGATGTATACATTTTATTAAAGATTATGAACATTTTACTTAACAATAACTACAGCTTATTTCATCATGTATGCAGATTGTTAACAACATGTACAGTTTATTTCGTGATGCTGGTGTTATAGTCTATTCAAATTTAATTCAAACTTGGCACAAAGTTAATTTTTTTTAACTCCACAAAATTTGATCAACCATTTCGGAATAGTCGTTACTTTCTTAACGTGTTTTTGAAAATGTGCATTTGCTAGGACTTCAATTTTTAAAATAGAGAATTAAAATTTATTGATTATTAGGCTGTCGGGGTTTATTTTTGCTTACGGAAATGTTCCTTATTTGTGATTTTTAAAATGTGTTACTTTTTAGGAATTCATTCCCATAACGTCAGCAAGATAATCGTATACAACGATTATTAATATTGGCCTTATACCAAAGTCGTACAATACAGCTTACGGTTCTATAGTAGGGCTATAGGCCAAACATTTCCATATGTTGGTTTCAGCAATGCAATCAGGACCTTCCACAGTCAACGGACAAAAGGAATTGCGAAACACATCCTCATTGAATGGGAATGTTAGGAACAAACGGAACAACGATACAGCGACCGCACCCACTCCCACGATGACCTTTGCACACCCATCCATAGCCCATAGAGTGTCATGGATCGTAGAGTCATCTCCGAAAAGCTAGCGATGAACCTTGGATCGGATTTGTGGATCTTGCTGTTTTTTTAAAAAGATTTTGAACACAATAATACTTTCTTACTATACGAAGTATTATAAAATTATGGTGAACGTAAGCGTTTTAGATTGTTATGAATGCATATAGGCATTCCATATTTATATGGATACGCGCGCTAGGATACGAAATTAATTAACCGATTCTGTGGCACGTGTGTTTAGTTTTCCATAGGTTGTAAAAATTTTGTACAAACCATCTTTGACAAAAATTCTGATTAAAAAAAATCGTTATATCCGATTTACATGAAATGTAGCTGGATTATGTTTGTATTGTATTGTTTTTAATCAGATATTTAACAGCTTTTTTTACTAAACTGGGCTTCGAAAAATGTGTTTCAAATAAAAAAAATGTAAACGAAACCTAGGTCCTACACGCAAAATTCCATCAGATTCAGGCAAATGGTTTAGTACTGATGGAAGTAGGCCTACAAAAAAAATGAATTACCTGCAAAATAATGTTAATGTTATTAGCTAAAGGTGTTTAGTTAATTTGTACAGTACTCGCAGTTTATTACCTAAGTGGTTTTTTTAATCCATATAGTTTTCAATATTTGTTAAAACTTTTTCATTTTTATTTTACTTTATTGCTTCTCTTTTTTATTGAAAAATAAATTCCTACTTGTCTGTTCTAATTACGTGTATGTATTATGTCTGCTTTTTAAAGTCCGTACTTTATGTCAGTTAGGCTAGTGACAGATTGGCGTTAACGGAGAGATAAAAGCTAACGGCAGTAACTGTGTTCCGAACTCATCATCTTCAGAGACATAGCATATTGAACTAAGCCACATTGACTACCGAGTATGTATTTTTATTTCACTTTGTTTTTACATAAATTGCTATTTGGTTTGTGTCAAACTTTCCGTTTAGATTTTTTTAAATTTTATCGTTTTATTCAGTTTATGTACAGGTTTATGTACATTGGGATACGTGTATGAGGATTTGTATTAGATAAGTCAAATTGACAAATCTCGATACATCACCTCATACAAATGCTCACGTAAATGGTATGAGCTCCATGTTTCCCCACACATTTTGTATGAGCAAAAATTTCATATACTTTGACTTGTATGAGTTTTTTCGTGTGTTTTTAGGTTATAGCAGTTTTTGTTATTTATTACGTTTAATCAGCTGTTTACTCAGCTGACATGTTTTGATTTGTTGGCAAATTCAATTTTATTTAATAGGCTTAGTTTGCTTAAAATTTTGTTTTTTTTAGTATGATTTACTATATTGTTGTACAGTTTTTAAATCCTAAGCCATCTTCTAAAAGTGAGTTCATTAACAACATAGTATAGACCATGCATCTTTACTTTTTTTCTTAAAAATTCTCGTTGCCACCACCCACAAGTTCTTTTTTAGATTTTATTTATATCAGTGCACCCTTTGATAAATATAAAAACTCCTCATTACTAGACATTATTGCATTGTACAAATTTAGAGTATTTGCACTTTAAGGAACTGCCACAGAACAAAAATTTACCGTTTGAAAAATGGAATGATTTGTGTAAGCGTAAATGCAGGGTGTTTTTTTTAACTATCTCTCATGCATGAGGACTTATATGATCATACAAATTACCTATATTCATAATTATATCTCATACAAGTCCTCATAAATGAATTCAAATATAAAAGCACCACTAAAGATACTTTTTTTGTCTTAGATAACCTGAATATCAAGATTGATTTTTTCCGATCACTAAAATCAGATAACCTGAATATCAAGATTGATTTTTTCCGATCACTAAAATCAGATAACCTGAATCTCAAGATTGATTTTTTTCCGATCACTAAAATCAGATAACCTGAATATCAAGATTGATTTTTTCCGATCACTAAAATCAGATAACCTGAATCTCAAGATTGATTTTTTCCGATCACTAAAATCAGATAACCTGAATATCAAGATTGATTTTCCCCGATCACTAAAATTCCTTTAAGTTATAGCCCACTTCTAATTCTTCGCTCAGTGAGATAGTATATACGTATGAACCCTACAAATTATAAAAATAGTACTGAAAAACCAGCATAGGCCTTATTATAAAAGTCAAATTTATTCCTATTGGTTGATTTTAAGACGATTATATCAATTTATACCAATATACGTTTCAACATGAACATGCCTCGTGCTCAAAACTGACAGTTTTCTGTTATCGTAATACAATGACTGATTCCTGCACGCAAACTTCCTAAAAAAGTGAACAGTTGACGTCTGAAACCTGCGACAGGTTAAGTTAGACTAAGTCCCCTGGCATTCCCGCAACCGAGCACTTATCCCCTTATTTAGTGGTTCTCCTTCTCTTTTCTTTTAAGATATTGATGAGTTTTAGATAATTATAATCGTTAAATTCTATATAGAAAAAATTTAAAGTTATTATATGATTTCGGTTTCCGACACTGCTTTTTAAATTTAGATTTGATTAAATTAGGTTCACGCATCTGTCCCGCTGACTGATTATAAACAGAACAAAACTTTACAACATCAAATAAACGAACAATTTAATATAAGGACAATTCTATAAGCCTATTTCACAATGAAAACAAAAGTAATATTTGTATTGGAAACAAATATCCAACAATAAATTTTCTTATCTTAGAATTGTTTTAAATATCTGGTCTTAGCATCACAATCAGTGTTAAAAATTAGCAGTTTAAACTAAAAATTACATTGAATATTTAAAGTGTTAATCTATTCAGATTTTAAAACTGATTATGACAGTGACATCAGATTTTCAAGAATTGAAAAAAAGAATTTTTTTATAACACGAAATGGTTGCCGTTTAGAAAATATTAAAATATTTATCTATATTAGTATGAAACTTTTTCAAGCTATTAACGAAATCAACTTTTGGGAAAAGCTTAAATTAAAATAGCACTAAAATTTTGAAGACACGCGCGCACACACATACGCACACGCACGCGCGCACACAGACACAGACACACACACAGACACACTCTCACACACACACACACACACACACACACACACACACACACACACACACACACACACACACACACACACACACACACACACACACACACACAAGCACACGGTAACTACTGACATGCAAAAATGATTTAGAGTTCAGGATCAGTTCTCATTTTAATGTTTCGATTTTTTCATTTTAGTGTAGGCTTCTTACTTTAGTTTACTTAGTTTAGTACACTGACTTAAGTTATGTATTTTTACATGACCAAAAAATTACAGCAAAATCTAATTGAACGATTTTGAGAAATTAGCCGAAAATCGGTCCTCCAATTTTGAAACAAATTAAATAACAATTACAAACATAACTTCTATCTGATTGTAGTAACTAAACCTTAAAAAAAATAAACGAACACAAATAATCTCGTTTTTGTCAACTATTTCAAGTTTCGACAAGAGATTATAATTAGAAAGGCAAGATGATCACTGGAAGCCATCATGGTCGTATCGATTCGAGACGCATAGTACGCTTGTCCGATGTATTTAAAAATACAGGTACTCGGAGAGCCAGAACCAATCCTAACAATAATAGTGACATCTTAGGCGTAGCCTGGCGCTACTAGGTCTGACACTTTCTCTACATTATTTGATAGGCTATTCTTTGTAGCCAGCTTACTGTATTGATTTAGTTCCCAGGCTGTGCAAGAAATAGGGCCCTGCGTAGGGCCTAAATGTAAAATTATATCTTGTCGCCTCAACTCAGTAATATCATTATTACGGCGCTTGGAGGTAAAGAAATATAGGCCTATTGTGCAAAAGCGCAAATTCTTCATATTGCACAAACATAGATGAATTTTAATGATCGATGTAATTTTATAAGCATTTATGTAGTCATACAAATTGTTTAAACTACACAAACGCAATTGTAATTATGTTTGTGATTTTATAAACGTTGATGTAGTTGCACAAGTTGTTCAAGTTGCACAAACATTGATGAATTGTAATGATTTATGTGATTTTATAAACATTGATATAGTTGTACAAAATGTTCAAATAGCACAAGTATAGATAAATTGTAATTATTTTTTTTAATTATACAAACGTTGTGTGTTTAAAAACACTTTGATGTAATTGCACGAACATTGGTGTAGTATGAACATGAGAATACTGAAAAATTGACGTGATTGCACAAATATCGATGCTGTTTTATTATGTGAATACATAAAAATTGATATCATTGCACAAACATTGATGTAGAAATATTAATGTGATTGCACACAAATTTATCCTGTTGTACAAACACTGATGTGATCTTACAAAAATTGATGCTGTTGTATAAACATGTGAATGGAGAAAAACTGATGTGATTGCACAAACATTGATGTTTTTATACAATGATTAATGTGACTTTACAAATATTGATACTGTTTTACAAATATTAATGTGATTTCATACAAATTGATGGTGTTTCTTAAACATGTGAAAGGAAAAAATTAATGTGATTGCACAAACATTGACGCTTTTATATAAATATTAATGTGACTGTACAAAAATTGATGTGGCTGCACAAATATTGATGTTGTTGTATAAATATGTGCATACAGAAAAATTGACACGATTGCGCAAAGATTAATGCTGTTTTACAAACATTTGATGTGAATGGTCAACCAATGATGTTATTGCACAAACATTGATGCTGTTTTACAAACATTTGATGCGAATGAACAACCACTGGTGTTATTGCTCAAACATTGATGCTATTTTGCAAATATTTAATATGAATCCACAAACTATGTGGCTGCACATACAATGATGCTGTATACATACGTTGATGTGATTGCACTGTATTGATGCTGTATACTGTCATTGATGCGATTGCACAAACATTGATGCTGTGTAAAAACATTGATGCGATTGTACAAAAATTGATGCTATACACAGACATTGATATGATTGCACAAACATTGATGCTGTATACACACATTGATGCGATTGCACAAACATTGCTGCTGTATACTGACATTGATGCGATGGCACAAACATTGGTGCTGTATACTGACATTGATGCGATTGCACAAACATTGATGCTGTGTACAAACATTGATGTGATTGCACAGACACTGATGCGATTGCACAAAGGTTGTTGTGATTGCATCGAGTTCAGCAACACATTTCACCTTTGCTTTATTTCTCCGACTGGCGACTTCAGAAAACCAGTTCCTAACATGATAAGTTACGCTTCGAACTAAACTTCTGCAGATACTCGGAGCCTTCTCTACCCAACAACTACAACTATAGTATAACTACTCTTAATTTTTATAGTAATATTTTACTTTCTCCTTATACTTAGGTTATGTAGAAAAGGTTAAGTACTGATAAATTCGAAAAGAAACTGTCAGTTTAGGCAATTTTAAAACAAACATTTAATATTTAAACAGTTTGTTGCGTAAACATCAGCTAAACAGATTTTTAGAAAACTTAGTATAAAAAAAAAGATAAAAGTAAATTTATTGTTTTTTTACTATTCAAATATATTAATAAGCTGCTGTGGAAAGAACTCATAATAACTTATAAAGTATCTGAAAAATATCATTGCCGAATATGATTAAATTTTACTCAAATAAAACCCAAATGAAACATGGGTTTCTAACCTAAATCCTGATTCGAGGGTAGATAATATAAAATAATTTTTATTGTTTGTATATGTCAAGAACAATCAATACCTGAGTTTTGAAGTCGTCTTTATACCGTTCGAACTATTTGCGCCGAAATTACGTTTATGGTATCAAATCATTAACTCGAAAAAAAAGGGGTTGATTGTTCACATTTATTTATAACAATATTAAGTAACATAAATATGAAGGGAAAGTCATTATGGAAGAACATTATACATACTTTTTCACAGTTATTTCCCTAAAATAATCTGCTACAAAAACTTGAAAATCGGCTAAATTGTTTTAAACCGAATCTATAGAATTTGATCAAATTTTGATCACAATAAAGACTCTTTACAGAAGAAGAAATTTATGATTCAAATTTAAAATTAAAGCTGAAGAGTTTTAGGAATTATTTTTCTTAACGTTTATTCATTTATTTATAAAAAGAATTAGAATTGTAGAGATTTTTAGATAAATCAACAAAACTATTTACCTTACAACAGTCAACAAGAACATAAGAATTGGAAATGAATGAGTGAGTGCACAGGGTTTTGTTATTATATATATAAGCCTAGAGTTTCTTAATATTTGTAAGAAGAATTAACGTTGTAGAGACTTTTAGGTTATTCAACAAAACTATTTACTGTACAACAAAAACTTAAGGAAAATTGGAGATAAATGAGTGAGTGTACAGGGTTTTGTACTTATGTATAGGCCTAGATATTCTCAATGTTTATCCAACGTTTTATAAGAAGAATTAACGTTGCTGAGCCCCTTAAATACAGCACTGCCAACAAACCGGACCCAAAATCGAAGTGTGAAATAACGCAACCTTACAGTAATCTTGTTTGTGCGTTGTCAATGCCTACAGAACCGTAATACCTAATAAGCTACATTCAACACTGCAATATCAACTTTCTTGGTGACAAAATACTGACTATTTTACGAGCCTTATGTCGGGTGCTGGGGTGCTGCTTTATTGCTTGTGTGCAGATTAGCATGAAGCAGTTATAGGTTACGGAACGTTTTGTCGTATACGAATGTAATTAACCTGACTGCATTGCGTTCTCACTCTCTTCCATTACCTAAACTTTGCAATCGCCAGTTTACGCACGTTCCAAAATATAATGAAACTAATCACCGGCGCCGACTTAGGGCACCCAGAAGTTATTAAAAAGGCGGAAGCGGGTCCTAAAAAATTATGTCTGCATTATCACTCCATTAACTCAACTCGCGAAATTTGTTTTCGTTAAACAAACCTAGCTCATAGCTTAAAGTTCTTTTCAGAGAATTTTAATTGGTAAATAAGCTACTAGAGTGGCCATCATATGGCCAGACCCAGTGCTGAATAAGTGCTGCTACTGACCTATATGTCACGTTTTCAGGAATCGTTATGTTATATATATTTGCACGCGTGTGTGTGCGTGTGCGTGCGCGCACGTGTGTGTAATTCATGATCGTAATCAGAGCTAAAATGCCTAAATTAGACATTTTCAATTTTTATTTTAATACGAAAATGAATCCTGCTGTCAGTTAAAAAAAAAATTGGTATGGGAAATTCCCTTCCATTACGTCAGTAAGACAGTTGTAATTAATTAGTTAAGTAAAATAATTATGAAGAAACGTTCACACAATTAATTATTTCTCAAAAATAATTATTTATCGATATCGCTTGAAACATTTATGAAGAGTTAATCATGTTACTGTTCGCTAATTAATTGGGGAGGGGATAAACCTGACGGGGGTTAAGGTTTGGGCCAGTCCGTAGCTTTCTAAAACTAAGGACCCTTATAAATTCGCATGAGTGACCGTCTGCTTGTCTGTCTGTCGGTGACGCACCTTTTACTCGTAAAAAGCCGCCTCGGTGGTCTAGTGGGTAGCGTACTAGGCTTTCACACCGAGGACCCGGGTTCGATTCCCGGCGAGGGCTTGGCATTTTCATACGCTATAAATCATCCCATCATCTGCATTAGCCCAAGTGTGCACAATAGTCGGACGTTAAACACCAAAAAAAAAAAAAAAAAAATTACTCGTAAATGATGTGACCGATTTTGTGAAAATGGTCTTCACACGAATGGTCTAGCAAAAATGATCTGGCGGCACGAAAATAGAAGAAATATTAGGTTTGACAAGGAGCAGTCAAGAGGTAAAACTTGAAGGATCTTTTCTTATTCATTCTATTGTCGGCTATCATTTAAAACTACAAGTGATACTAATGCCTAATTCAAATAAAGAGTTTTTTATTTTTATTATAAAAGTTTTACTGTTTTAATTTTTTTTTAAAAGAAGTTTTTGAAGGCCTTTTTGTTAAATAACTGTTAAAATATACACTTTCTCAAAATCGCTTTTAACAATTCAAAAAAAGAGTATTTAAATTCTTGATGAACTGAACTTATAAATACAGTTTCGGGAGGTATAGAAAAAAAATTAATATAGTTTCGTTTGTTTTCCGATTTACTCTCTAACCGGTTTTTTTTTAATTTGGTACACTGATTTCAATTATAAATCCTAATACGTTTCAGACCAACTATAATCAAGATCTAATGAACCAATTTTCCGTTTCTAAGACCTTCAAACCGGTGTTTTTATAAATTTGGTACATTGATTCCAGCTATAAATCCTAGTAGACCGATTTTTCAAGTTTCTAAGAGCTTTAGAACCGGTTTTTTAAAAAAAGTTGGTACACTGATTATAGTTATAAATCCTAATAGACCGATTTTTCAAGTTTCTAAGAGCTTTAGAACCGGTTTTTTTTATAAAGTTGGTACACTGATTTCAGTTACAAATCCTATTATGCGGATTTTTCAAGTTTCTAAGAGCTTCAGAACCGAGTTTTTGGAGATATATTTATCTGTACATTTTGTTTAGTTACTTAACGACTACATTTGAGCAAGTTTTTTTGAAAATTATTAAAGATAATTTTAAAGAATATGTTTTTTGATAATTTTTCAGCAAAATGGACTGCAAAAATTATTTAATTAAACATTTTTTTTAAATGGTCTCTTGATACGAGTAAAACCAATTTGCGCGCCAAATTTCAGTAAAGTCGGTCCATTCGTTTCATCGTCAGCTACACAGACATACTTGTAAGCAAAAATGATCTTTTAGATTTTAAGAACGAATTAGCCGTCAAAATATCAACATAGATTTTTTTTTTCATTATAACCATACTTTCTTTATACTTATAGTATAGCAAGGAAGTAAAAAAAACCACTTCTTCTACAAAGATTGAATAAATTTGCATAATTTGGATAATTCATATAAATAACTCGTATAGATCGAATAAACAAAAATAAACCCTGACCGCCGCTGGTTTTTATTTGTGTTTTTTCATTCATTCTCCAAAAGTCACATTCGTTATTTTTAATTGACCTGCACTGAATTGAATTATTTATCTTCACACGTGACTACACTTTGAGGAAGATGTGATAAGACAATTCTGATAATTTGGGAAGATCTTCAGGTATTCTTGTCATTAGTTGCGGGAACTTATTTTCGGTGAAATAATTAGAAGTAAGAAACTTGCTTTACCTGATTTTGCTGAGTTGTTGATTTTTTCTTTAAGGCGAAAAGCACATTAAGACTATTTTCGCCTTCCAAAATGTAAGCGTGAGTGTAAAGTGTTAAAGTCGTAAGTGTAGTGTTGTAAGTGTAAGTGTGTGTTAGACTCGGGTACTGCGAAAGACGTCTAAATCCTCGCAATAGGTGTAGCTAGTCTGCACCCTCTGCGGAATGTGTTGTTGAAGTGACTACTTCTTATCGAGGGGTATCGGTGTATGTTTTGCACGGGGAAAAATTCAGTTTGCCGTCACGGAAAGCTCTAACACATCCATACGCGCACTCTAGTGGTCATTATTATACCAAACATTATAATTACAACATCGTTATTACAAACATTATTACAAAGCGGTTGACAAAACACAGGTATAAACATTTGCTTTCACGTCACACTTGAATCCGTAGTAATGCACACATCACAGCATATATTGTTCTTGTACATATCCAAACTGGAAGTGACTACTTCGAAACAGCTGATTTTACACAATATAGCTTCAATATCATTTCAATTGAGGTTATGTTTATCTTGTTAATTTTAAAAATGTGTATTTTCTAAATTTGTGTAGTTAAATTATTTAATGTATATGACCTATACTTTCTTAATGCCAGAATCACAAATATTATATTTGTTATTGTATGTAGACAGTATAACTGTCACGTACTGATTATAAAGTTATAAACTGATTAACTATTAAAGTCCCTTATACAGCCTAAGATACTCAAATTCATAATCTGTGCCAGTTTCACTGAATTTTTAAGTTGTTTACCTACACATATGAGAAATTTAATAATAATTTTCAAGAGTTGCCCTTTCCTGCATGCATCTAAATTTTTATAAAAATAATTGAATCATAATAGTGAAAAAGTATACAGTTAGGTATGCCAAAAGAAATAGTCACTTTTTTCACCCAGTCCCGCAGTGCTTAAGTTTTTTCTACTATTCGTTATTTTAAACCGACCGAGCAGAATGTCGAATAGCGTACCTATGCAGTGTAGCGTGTTTGTGGGAGATTTGTGCAAACTCCGCTACGAATATGCCGGCAAAATAGTCGCTTTAATAGCCTCTATTTGTTGTTACGCCGAATGTTTTTGCTGAAAGCAGAAGTAATTAAATGCGTTATAGTGGCCGAAGCCAATCCAGTGATGCCGAGCTGAGTGTCGGGTGAGCGCTGAGCTTATCTTCTGCCACGTATTGCACGCCGACGCGGCCATCATGATTTCGTTTCTAGTTCTTCTTTTTTCGAGTAGCCGGTCACGCCTCTCCCTCTCTTTCTCTTTTATCTTCTCCCGTACCTCTCTCTTTAACTCGCGAGATAGACCTACATTCACCAAGGACGGATACAAGGAAGGGAGGTAATCACCCCAAAGCGATAGCTTACTCCTATAAAAAATTCTGCTAAATAAACATGAAAAGTAATCAAGGTAACACGAGTTAACCAAAACGTCGATCCAGGAAGAACGTAAGTGAAAGTATACAGATGTACTAATAATCAGAATTTCCTAATAACAAAAAAAATAATCTAATATAATAACGGGCATCCAAACCAACGTAATTAACATGCAAGACCACTAATAACGTACATACTCCAAACCAATATTACCAAAGGCATCTAAACTTCATAATCAAAGGTGTAAATTGACTAATAATTTAAAACCCCGAACCAACATAACGAAAGGGTCCAAACCAAAGGAATCAAATGGTGTAAAACTTTACTAATGATAATCTTTAGCAACTGCAAACAAAAATGACCAAGGGCGTCCAAACCAACGTCATTACGTTGCATTAGTAGTCCCTAAAGATGCAAGAGTTTACTAATAATAGCCAAATTAAAAATAAATACAACCATGGGCGTCTAAACTACGTAATCAAAGGTGAAAGAATTTACTAATAATACACAAACTCGAAATCCATAAAACCAAGGGTATCTAAACTTCGTAATCAAAGGTGTACGAGTTTATTAATAATAAAAAATCTAAATCCAATATAATAACGGGGTTCCAGACTAGTGTAACCAAAGATGTAAGAATTTGGTAATAATATACAAACTACAAAACTATAGCCTATAAACAAGTTGGTCCAGACTAACGTAATCAAATATTGAAAAGTTTACTAATTATATACAAAGTCCAAACCAATATAACCAAAGGTGTCTAATCAAGGTAATCAGAGTTAAAAGATTTCATTAATAATATATCTGTAAAAGCCGCAAACAAATATAACTAAAAGCGTCAAAACCATCATAACCAATTTCTTAAATTTTAATAATAAAATACGAACTACAAACCAAGTTTTTAAACAACGCGCCCCTGGTTTACTGAGGTTTTTTTGGTAATTTGTGCGTTCTTGGGCTTTTTTTACTACCTCAGTTGCTCTTGGTTACTGGATTGGAAGGGGATTGTTTGATTTACTTGACGATTAGGGTGGAAGTTTGTTTTTACATAACTAAGATGTCCTCGGTTGCGGGGAGGGCAATGTTTTGTAACGCGATCGCCTTGATTTTTAATAATCATGATATTCCTAATTATTGTGAACTTGGTCGTTTTTTATTATTGAATGGAAGATTGTTTTTTGTTAACTTAGAGTACTTACTTACTGGGTTGGAATTTTTTTGTAACTCGATCGCCTTTTTTTTACTGAGTTTTGGAGTTTTTTTAAACTATAACGGTCTCGCTTACTGGATTTAATTTTTTCAGTTTACTCCGTCACCTTTGATAACTGGGTTGGAAGTTTTTTGTTTGTTTTCTTAATTTGATCGCATTTTTTTACTGGGTTTTTGGAGTTTTGGTTAACTGGGACGGTTTCGCTTAATGGATTTTAGTTTTTTCTGTTAAATCGATATCCTTTGGTAACTGGGTTGGAAGATATATTTTTTTAATACTTCTCCCCCTTACTATGCTCCCTTAGTTACTGAGTGTATAATCTTGATTGTTTTTTTTATATATATGTCGCCCGTTTTAAGTTTCGTTGGTTTAAAGGTTTTTTTAATTTCCAGTGCTTATTAATATAACTAAATTACTTAAGGTTTTATATTAATTAATATTTTTCGATTTACCCCACCCCGACCCATTCTTAAAAACCAAAGGAATCCACTCCTGACATTGAAACCGCAGTGAGCTTAAAATATGAATCGTTTGTTTCTCCACTACGTGACAAAAGCCAAACCTAATGCGCTATTTGTCGACCGAAACGTAACCTATGCCCTATGCATGAGCGACAAAGCTGCGCACAAAGACGGATGAACGACCCTAAGCCTTAATGACGTAAATACACCGATCAACAAATTATGATGTTGAGGCTTTAGTGGAGACGTGCCGATACAGTTAATGGGTCTCGTACTTCGCTACTAACCAAAAACGAGTTAGGTTATTGCTTTTATTTTTTACGCAAGTTCAACCGGTCGCAATGCTTCGGAAAATTATAGCCTACGCCTAAAATTCTAAATTAAAAAAAATATGAATAAACAGAATTTCGAAAAATATCGAAGGCGGTCACATTTTACTTTCGTTTTTGATGGATGCCTATTGAAAAATGAGCTATTGCAGCGGCCATCAGATAAAATAGACCTGAGAGATTGAAATGAGCACCGATCCTGATCTTTTTGACTTTTTGATAATCGTTAAGGTGACAAGAAAGGTACGTGTTGGAGTTTCATAATAGTAGGTCTATTATAAGAACTGGTCAAGAACTGAAGTATACAGGGAAGGGAAAATGAGCTATTACAACGACCATTATGATAAGATAGACTTGGGAGACTGAAATGAGCGCCGATTCTGATCTCCTGATGAATTCTTTATAATCGTTAAAATGACAAGAAAGGTACGTGTTGGAGTTTCATAATAAATATTAAGCATATTATAAGAATTCGTTAAGAACTGAACTATGCAGGGAATTAAAATTAGATTCAGCGCTCAGTTACTAAAAATTATCTGCATGCAGACATGTCGTTGGGGAAATGCAGGTGATTGTTGAAACTAAAAGGTGACATATTGAAACTTGTTTAAAAGTACTCTTTTTCACAACAAGTACTACCTCTGTAACTCTGACAAATTAGAAAATGTTCCATTTCCTTGTGATGGGTGTCGTTTTAACTGAGTTAAGACGAAGATGGCTAAAGTCACACTTGCCATATAGTTATCGAATTGTTGAATGGGAAAGACTGGATTTCACTCGTTAACTACTTCAAACATGCGTGACAGTACAGATTTGGTGTAGTGAGTGAATGGAATTATTGTTTAATTCAAAAACAAAAAAAGTTGGATAAGAAATTATTGTTCATAATGTTTAAGGTTTTATACTTTATAAAAAAATCATTCAATGTTAAATTTTGTATAATTTTTTGTGACAGGTTTAAAATTTTTGTGTAAAAAAGAGAAAGAAAAGTGTTTTTTTTCCAGTATAATGAATTAATTTTTTAAAAGTATATACTAGACGGCCACAGGCCACTAGTGAGTCTTTTTATATTATAATACATATTTTTATTATTATATTGTGTAAATTGGGTTAAAATAATGACATATATCTACTTATCTAAAATGACAAGATAGGATCGGATCTACGTATCTTCTTTCTTTCTTTCGCCAGCGCTACAGTTCGGGGTGGACTTTGGCTTCCCGTACATCCCGATACTGTTCCACGCATCCCGATCCAGCGCCAGCCGCCTACATCCAGTTATTCCAATTATCGCCAGGACATCCTCTCTTTTTCTTTTCTCCTACAAGTTCTCTCTCATTATTTTCTTTGTCATCCTACCATCTTTCATCTTATTCACATGACATATATAAAAGCAGCTGATTCTTCGTGCTTTTATAAAAACCAATATGTTCTCATTCTTTATTAAATTTTCCAGTTCCTGATTATTTCTTATGCGCCATATGCTCTGGACACAAACTGGTCCAAAAGTACACCTTAAAAAGCTTCCTTCGAACACCCCTAGCACGTGCCGATCAGTAACTTTCAGCGTCCAGGATTCTGCGCCAAACGAACGACATATCTGACAAGCGATTTATAAAGCTTTATCTTGGTAGCTCTAGAGAAAAGTGTCGATCTGAAAAGGTTTGCAAGACCCATTCCCTGATATGATCCGCTTCCCAATCTTTTCACTCATCCTATTTTCGCAGTTTATAACTCCAAGGTACGTAAAGTGTCCAAGTTCTTCAAACGTAGTATCATTAAACCGGAAATCGGGCCGACGTTCTTGCTTTAGATGCAAATACCACCATGTACTTAGTTTTCGTTTCATTTATATGTAGACCAACATTTTTATATTCGGGCACTAATTCAGTGAAAACTTCCCTTATTGCTCGTTCACTTCCATCGAGAACTATTTTATCATCTGCACATCCAAGAATGTGTGAGGTCCGAGTTGCCAAACTTCCTCTCGGTTCAATTGTTTAAGGCTTTGTGCAGGCTCTACATATAAATTTGTTAAATACAATAACAGTTATTGTGTTTGAAAATCAACTTTTAAATGCACAAACATTTATTTTGGTAATACTTTGGACGTGTTCCTTATTCAGTAAAATCTTTTTAAGAGTTAAAACATGGCGGTGATTTTTAATCTTTTAAAAAACAATAACCTTTTTACCCTATTGGGCAATCTCATTCCATCGTCTTAACCAACGTTAAAGGCACAAATTAGCATTTTTAATTTTGCTTTAATAATAAAAGAGTAAACCTGACCTCAATCACAATTGTTTTCATAATTTCAGTGTAAATTGAAAGTTTAATTAATTTATCGTAACGAGCTCTTCGAACTTAGCAAAAAAAATCGATTTTAGCAATAGTTTGTACAGTTTTAACTTGTATCATGTTTTTGGGTTGGTTGTTAAGTTCGATTATGCGGGACACGTGGTATATAACAGTATATTTTGCGTGTCTCAAGTCTCATATTATATTAATAACAATTAAAATTTACAGTGTTTCCGCCCGGGATCGAATCACGCGTGTGAGGCGGACGCGACAACCACTACATTACGAAAACTATGAAGAAGTTTGAGCGATTTAAGTATATGAAATTAATCGTTAACTTAATCTTAGTAGTTAAATTAAAATACTAGTTTTTTACATTAATTCGTAAAGATCAGCTAATTTCATTGAACACCTGATAGGCTATAATAAGGTTTAGGTTATGTTGTTAAAAACTAGTTCGTCAAATAATTCGTAACGATCAGCTGATTTCACTGAACAGCTGATAGGCTATATTAAGTTTCAGGTTATATTGTTAAAAACTAACTGTGTTAATATGTCGTGTTTTTGAACAGATTATCGTAATTAAAATAAAAAAGGAAGAGTAATATGATGTATGATTTTTATGTTTAGTTCAATAACAGATTTTTTTTACCTTCGGTATCATTTCAATCCTTTCAATCATTTCAAATTGGGGAAGTAAGGAAGTAAAACTAACTGTAGGTCTATGTTAGGCTGTGTGTATAATATGTTGAAGTTTTAAAATAACAGGTTCATTTGTTATGTTGTAAAGAGGTAGCGAGTAGCGATGTTGAGAGGCAGAGAAGCAGAGATTCGGAAAGGAAGAAAGGCAGCCCTTCATTCTGCTTATTAACATTAACAGCTGTCTCGGAATAAGCAAGCAGTAGAACGAGATTTGCGTTTTGATAGAATACAAATGAAAGAGACGAGAGACAAGGCGCGCTAGGAGCCCACAACAGAAAATAATTATAAAACAAAACGAGATTCAAAAGATGTCGGTGCTCGGGGCTCGGAGCAACCGATCGCGAAATACCCGAAAAGTGAAGCAACTCCGGTGTGAAATTATTGGCGGATTTCCATTGGAAAATGAGTCATTACAGAGATTATCATGGTATCCAGATCCTGAGCTTTGCAATCACCACCGATCCTGACATCAGAGCACTTTTTGAAAGGTCGTTAAAATTTGTATACGCATTAATAACAGCAAATATGCGTCTATGTATTTAATACGTAGGTTTTTTAAGAACACACGCTCGCTTTTATATATATATATATATATATATATATATATATATATATATATGGTATATATAGTACTTGAAATAAATATATCTACTTTTTTTGCCAAAGGGAGAAAAGGACATTTGTCAGTTTCTTTCAGTATTAATAATAAATTTTTTACCCAACGTTTTTACTTACAGACAAGATCAATAATTTTTAATGATTTGAAAAAATTACTAGTAACATTGTAAGACCTAAATCACAAATTTATTTTTAATTAAAAAAATCCCTAATTTTTGTCCTATTTTACCTTCTGTTTTATTTAAATAAAAGTGAAATACAGTTATGTATCCTTATTCGTCCTTATTGTAACAAAAAAAGCAAAAAAAAAATTATCGTCTGCATTAGCCCAAGTGTGCACAGTAGTCGGACGTTAAACACAAAAAAAAATGTAACAAAAAAAGTGTTTGCCCCCTCCTTAGGCAACAATTTATTTATTTACCCAAGTCACTGACGATTAAGTGAAATTTACTCGTTTTCAGTATTAAAGAAAGTCAATAAGTTAAAAAAAAAATGGTATTTTTAAAAAAATCTTACGCCTTCCACCTGAAAACCTGTAGGGGTAAAACTAACTCTTTTATAAAAAGTAGTGATATTAAATGCAATTGATATTTAGATATTTGTTTAATTAAACAACATAAAATTTAAGATTAAAAAACCTGAATATCTCAAAAAATGTCCTTTCCACCCTTTTAGCAAAACACAGTCTAGGTAATACTATATATACGATCGAATTCTGACTTGAGGAGATAACACATCGAAAATGTTGATATTATTTTGGCGTAACTTTGGAATAATGTTTCTTTAGAAACTATTTTATCGAACGATATGCACCGTTAGGTGTGTGTGTGTGAGAGAGAGAGAGAGAGAGAGAGAGAGAGAGAGAGAGAGAGAGAGAGAGGGGAGGGAGGGAGAGAGAGGGAGAGAGTGCGCGCGCGTATATATGTATTACATATACGGGCAAACACATATACACACACACAAGCGTAAGCGCGCCCACACACACAAACACACACACCAAACGGTGCATATCGTTCGATAAAATAGTTCCTAAAGAAACATTAGTCCAACGTTACGCCAAAATAGTATCAACATTTTTAAGGTGGTTATCGCTCCATGTCAGAAATCGAATCGTGTGTGTGTGTGTGTGTGTGTGTGTGTGTGTGTGTGCGCGCGCGGCACGTGTGCGTGAACATGAACGCTCGTATACTAATTTTAATCCGATTTAATTCAAACTTGGTAAAAAAAATGTAATTGAATGAAAAGTTCATTTTCCATTAATATCCGTTCTAATGTCGTTAAACCGTTTCAAAATGTTAGAAATTCCACTCTAAAAATGTTCATAACTTATTTAATAATAGGTTATACTATTTTTTTGAAATACGTCATTTCACAACGGTAATCAAACATTATAATTTGTATTAAAAAGGCCTATGTATTTCAAACTTTTTTATATCATTGAAATAAGAAAATTAATGTGATGGCCGTATGGGAATTATTGTCGGAAATTCGCTTCCATCACGCCAGCGAGACAGCTGGGTGCCGCGATTGTGTTAAAAATCCAATCATCACCTGTCTGGTCCCATACACCTGCTCTCAGTCTGTCTTGACCAGCGCGGAAAACATTTTATAAAATTAGGCTACAGAAAATCTATAGGCCTATGCGATAAATGCTGCAAAATAAATTTCACATACTTTCTTACATTAATTATATTCCCAATTTACCGTCAAAAAAGACTGAAATCGGATTGATTTTACAAAATTACTCAGGAATAATGACAGCGGTCAGGATTTATTTTGGGTTTCTTTACGATAATACTACCGAAATATTTGTTTTGTTTCAAATTTGCTTCACTGACAAATAAGTCTGACCAAATTTTGAGCAAAATCAGATGAACCAAGTTTTACGTTTTTTCGATAGCTCTTGGATGGGATTTTCCGTGGACGTTTGAATATTATGGACTGTTTCTGAAAAAAATGTTATCGAAATCGTTAGAACATTTTTAAAAAATCCAATTTTAAACCGTTTTTGTTTACCAATAAAGCTTTAAACCACATTTTTCATTAAAATCGTCTGCCAAGATATGAGTAAACCTGACAAAAATGTAAAATTGTCTGTATAAAACCAAATATCGATAATTTTTTCTGTTTGATTTTTGTGAGCATCTCTAAAAAACATTCAAAATTGTAAACTCGAAAGCGATCGCTGTTTCTGTTTGGTTTTTTATGAGAAAACTTGAAAAGCAAAAAATGTCAGTTTAGAACTCGAAAGCGATCGCTGTTTTTGTTTGGTTTTTTATGAGCAAACTTGAAAAACAAAAAATGTCAGTTTAGAACTCGAAAGCGATCGCTGTTTCTGTTTGGTTTTTTATGAGAAAACTTTAAAAGCAAAAAATGTCGGTTTAGAACTCGAAAGCGATCGCTGTTTCTGTTTGGTTTTTTATGAGAAAACTTTAAAAGCAAAAAATGTCGGTTTAGAACTCGAAAGCGATAGCTGTTTCTGTTTGGTTTTTTAATAGGCAAATCTGAAAAACATACAAAATCTTCAGTTTAAAAGTGAAAAGCGATCATGTTTTTTTTTTTTTTTTGTACATAACCTCATAACCGTAACTTTTTAAGCTTAAAATTTACAGCAATGATTTTAAAAATATTGACTGTGGAACATTATGCTGATTTTTAGTTTTTCGATAGCTTCTGATTAATAGATTCTTCTTAACTACAAAGAACCATAGGCCCTATAAAACAACTATGTATTTAACAGTTTTTTTAATGAAGTATTCTGTCCTTAAAATTTTTGTATTTCTTAATACAAGGGGGAGGCAGGTCATTAATTAGGCCTACACGGAGATGGGGGTTCATACCATATATTTTGATTATATTATATTTGAAAGGCCTCCAAAACTTGCGAAAAATCTGATGAAATTATTTCATGAAATTTTGCACGTGTTAAAGTGTCTGTAATCTGTTCACATTATTTGCGCATGCGCACATTGCTGGAGACTAAACCAAATGACCGATTTTTATGAAATTCTGCATACAGATCACATTTACTCACATCTCGGATCCATTTTTAATTTTTCAAAAGAAGTATTTTGAAAATCTTTCTTTTTAAAAACCACTTTTAAAAATTAGATCTTCTCAAAATAGGTCATAAGATGTTTATCAAAATTTTGCAGAAATGAAATGCGTGAGTAGCCTACTGTAGCAATTTGAAAATATTTTTTTTTTTTTTTTTTTTGGTGTTTAACGTCCGACTATTGTGCACACTTGGGCTAATGCAGACGATGGGATGATTTATAGCGTATGAAAATGCCTAGCCTTGGCCGGGAATCGAATCCGGGTCCTCAGGGTGAAAATTTGAAAATAAACAATAGGTTAATGGCTAAGAAGTAAATTGAAAAATACGGAAAAGATACACTGATCGCTGACTGGTTTTGAACAAATCGATCAATTTTAATGACATTTGACAATATATGTTCAGTTTTTCATTTCTCAGAAAAGGTTTTAAATTTTCAAATAGCCTACAGGAGTCTGAAACTCTTTTTTTGTCTTGTTACTTACTGACCGCTAAAGTAGCAAGTTTTTAAATTTATCCGCGAGACTCTTCTTGACCTCAACTATCTGGTTTCCACGGGATCGTGAGTAGCCCCCTGGAGTCGATCAGGCCCCGAGCTCACGAGTCGACCTGGGGGTAGCGGAGCTCCTCGATAGTGGGCTCCTGGTGTTGAGGCTTGGGGAGAACAGTTCTCTTAAGCAATATAGGCTAGTGTAACTCAATTTAACTGTAGAATAGGGGCACTCATTTGAGAATTTATATGAAAAAATAGCTACTGGGGCGGCCCTCAGGGTAAAACCCAGACCTATGATCTTAAAATGAGAGCGCTGATCGTGATCTGTAAATATTTTGTGATATATACATTTTTAAAACTAATACAATAATTTTAAAATGTCAGCCATTTCAAACCTTAAATTACAATAACTTATTTAAATATCTTTTTTACCATTGCTATCAGCGTTAAATTCTACATAAAGAAGAATTTAAATTTGTTAATACCTCTGCGAATAAAAAAAAAATAACCTGATGTTAGTCAGCAAATTCCGTTTAACCATTTCAAAATGGCGTAATTTCAAATTTACTAAAACAATCAGCATAATCTGCATACATTAAAAATGATCATTTTTTATTAATTTGAAAATGTAAAATGCTGATGGGGAAATCAGATTCCTAAAAAAAATGTAATGAAGACGTTATATTGGAAATTCGCTTCTATTGAGTCAGATAATTTTGAGTTCATCAGGAAAGCAGAGTGACACGATGTTTAAAGGAAAACGCCCGAGCTTAGCGGTGGCCGGAAGTACTTTCCCGACAGAATTAAATATTATAAAATACATGTAACGTCTTATTTGACTGTCGGAGGATAAAACATTTTAACATCTAAGAATAAAAATGTTTTCTTATTGTAAAACCATATTTAGCATGTCCTTATTTAATCCTGGGTAAATCTAAAACAACTTTCCAGCTAGCAACACAATCTACAAAGAACCATAGACGATGCTAAGTGTCTTTTCTTGTTTAGGCCATATTTTAAGTTAAAAATCTGTGGTCCCTTAGCTGAACAAAATGCTTACGTTGTGGTATTAAGTATTGTTTTCAATTTAAAACTTTGTAAGTTAAATTAAAGTTAAACTTTAAACTTCAAGTTGAAATTAAATCGTTTTTTAAATAGATTCGGGTATGGATAAGCAATATGCAACATTTTCTGTTGAAGTAATTTCAATCTGCATTAACTTAGGTAAAAATAAATGAGCCATAGTGCCAAAATATCACTTTTGTTTTAAAGAGGGGTGATGGTAACGCTTCGATATTTGTGGTGGACGGTCGGCTCAACTGAATGCTTACATTTTGTTGTTTTGAAAAAACTTTTAAAAAAATGTATGTATAATTCTGTGAATAAGCAAAATTACGAGTCAATCCCATGTAGTTATATAGGCCCTATTACTAGCCGAAGCCGTCCGACCACCTTGCTGGGAGCCACCTTGGGAGCCATTTATTGTATTATTTTTTCTTATTATGCCTGCTTCTCTTTAGCCCTGGAGAGGTGTACTAACTCTACAAATATTCGCCAAATGCCAATAGTATACATTGATTTTACTCAGGACCAAGAGTAAATTTATTCACATCAAATTTAACCACACGTGATTAAAAGTTTACCCCATTTAAACCCTTTGTTACGTAATTTTGGAAGACCTTATACATCTTTAGAATAAATTCCATTTTCGCGTTAATTCCACTTTCGTTGACGCGTTTTGGAGAACCTCCATCTTTAAAAACTATATCTATAAGCCTACTATAGAGTATAGATATAGTTTTTGAAGATGGAGGTTCTCCGAAACGCATCAACGAAAGTAGAATTGACAATGCTAGGGAAGGCAGATTAATATACTGAACATAGTGACAATAATCCTAGCAGAAAAGAAGAAGAATATAAAAAGAATTACAAAGTTCGTTTTTAAACCATTTTAACCCTTTAGAGGTGCTTTTTTTAAAATGGTTTCTAAGCAGCACCAACTATGTTTTTACCAAATTTGGTTTTTGCAGGCTTCGTAGTGTTAGAGATTTCGTGATGCGTGAATGTATTTCTAAACAAATCTGATAAGTTCAGGTGATTTCCATCAGAAGACGATAAAAATTGACTGCAAAATTTTACTTATACAATTGAATAAGAATTGAATTGAATATACAATTGAATACTTATACATTGAATAAGAAAAGCGCCGGAATTCTTCGGGATTGGTTACTAGAATGATGTTACAATCAAACTAATATATAATCTACAAATGTCCTCACTTCACAATTTTCATCAATCAACTTTTTGTAAAAAAAAAAATTCCGATTTTTTTTACTTCCAGAAAAAATAAACAAAAAATGACCCAAATTAATGACCCAAAACAATGAAGATCATGTTATGCAATACTTGTTTAGTTAAGGCATGTGGATCACTCTATCGGACGTCTCACCTTGAAAAATCAATTTTTGAAAGTGACTACTTCTTATCGCGGGGTATGGGTGTATGCTTTGCACGGGGAAGAATTCAGTTTGCCATCACGGAACGCTCTAATTTTTGTTTAGTGATTAATAAAATGTATTTTTGAAATGAAAACGTGTATGGTAGCGGTTGAGAAAACATGATTATGAACATTTGCTTTAGCGTCACGCTTGAATCTGTAATGCATACCTCACAGCATATTTTGTTCTTTTATATATCTAGACTGGAAGTGACTACTTATAAACAGCTGATTTCGCACAATAGCTTCAATATCATTCCAACTGAGGTTATGTTTATTGTTCGTGCTAATTTTAAAAATATGTATTTTCTAAATGTGTGTAGTTAAATTATTTAATGTATATGACTTACACCAATTTTTGAATGCCAGAATCACAAATATTATATTTATTATTATACTTAGACAGTAGTACTCTCATGTATAACTGTCAAAAGTAGGGATATAAACTGATTAATTATTAAAGTCCCTTATATAGCCTAAGATACTCAAATTCATAGTCTGTGACAGTTTCGGTTAATTTTTAAGTTGTATACCTACGTACACGCGAAATTTAATACGAAAATAATGTTCAATAGTTGCCCTTTCCTGCATGCATCTAAGTTTTATAAAAATAATTAAATCATAATAGTGAAAAAGGTATATAGTCAGGCATGCCAAAAGTAGTCCTGTCGGCCAGTCCCGCACTGCCTAAGTTTTTTTTCTAACGTTTAGTCTGAAATGATTGAGTCTGTAGTAAATATATTTATTACTGAATAGAAGTTGTTAATATTAGGCACCCTAAAATGGAGGTTTTTGTTCGTTTAAAAATGCTTGATAAGTAGAATTTTGAAAAAATATGAAATAAATGTTTATAATTTTGTTGAAGAGTATTTATAATAAGTTTCAAAAAAATTCGACCAACAATATATTTGAATACAAACATTTATAACCCCGTTTTTACTCCTTTAGCAATCTAAGAACAAATTTCTTAACACTATAAGAAGTGTTTTATTTTTTATTACATTACAGCTTAATAAAAATTATTGACGTTTCACTGCGGCTGCGTGACACTGTTTACCCGATCTTAATTTTTGTTTTCCTAGAGGGTTCCAGTCCCGTTTGTTTTCCCACTCTTAAAAAAGCCTCTTACAGACAGTACCCTATTTGACGGCACTAACGACTGCGAAAGGAGCAAATTACGCACTCACCCTGACTGCTCTTCCCAGTGATGTAGTCTTCCTTACAGATAAACTTATTGTCGTCCAGGACGTAGAGCTCTTCACCGGTGGAGAGTTGCTTTCGACATACCATGCAGGTGAAACAGTTGAGGTGAAATACTTTGTCCCGGGCTTTGCGTACCAAGTCACTGGGTGAAATTCCTTGGGCACAGCCGTTGCATTTCGTACCATATCTCCTGGAAAATGAATGAGAATTCTAGATCAAATTAAGGTACACGACAGGCAGAACAACGCTGTACACAGCTGTCTAGCTGCTAACGAATTTCCAAAAATAATTTTTTATTCTACACTTTTTTTGAACTTCTGATTTCACTGTCAACATTAAAATCGTACACGAAAAACAAAAACAAAAACCCTGACTGACGTCAGGTTCATTTTTTATTCAGTGGAACTTTAAAACATGTGGAACTTTAGCTCGTGATGTTTGAAGTACATTACAATTATGAATTCAAAACAGTTCATTATGAAGTAAATTACAATTATTCAGTCCTAACTATTCAATATGAAATAAATTACAATTATGAATTACCAACCGTTCACTATGAAGTAAATTACAATTATGTATTTCCAACCGTTCATTATGAAGTAAATTACAATTATGTATTTCCAGCCGTCATTATGAAATAAATTACAATTACATATTTCCAACCGAACATTATGAATGAAATAACAATTATGAATTTCCAACCGTTCACAATAAAGTAAATTACAATTATGTATTTCCAGCCGTTCATTATGAAGTAAATTACAATTACATATCTTCAACCGTACATTATGAATGAAATAACAATTATGAATGTCCAACCGTTTATTATGAAATAAATTACTAATATGAATTCCCAACCGTTCATTAAGAAGTAAATTACAATGATGAATTTCCAACCGTTCTTTATGAAGTAAATTACAATTATGTATTTCCAATCGTTTATCATGAAGTAAATTATAAGTATGTATTTCCAACCATAAATTATGAAGAAGGAAATTACAATTATGAATTTCCAACCGTTTATTATGAACTAAATTATAATTATGATTTCCAAACCCTAAATTATGAAATAAATTACAATTATGTATTCCCAGCCTTTCGTTATGATGTAAATTATAACGCAAATTATTAGTAGTATCAGATTTCAAAAAATGTAGAAAAGTTGGATTTTAAAAATTTGAAATGATAACATATATATGAAAAGTTAAACGCATTTTGCTCAGTAACGAAATCGTTCAAAATATTAACAAAATCTACTTTTATGCTTTGGATCAAAATTATTGTAAAATGATAATTTTGTGAGCGCATATATAAATTTTTAAAACCTCTAAAAAAAAAAAAAAAATAACGGCTCTAAAGCTAAGCTTTCCTGTTGATCGGCGCTCATTTCAAGGTGCAGAGTCTGGGTCATATCAATTCACTAATAAAATTGTTAATTGTGATGCCATTTTCATAGCTCATTTTCCAGAAATAATTCACTAAATTCGAAATTAGATGAACTAATATTGACAAATTAGGTTAATTTATGGTTTTATTGATATATATATATATATATATATATATATATATATATATATATATATATATATATATATATATATAACCACCTCTAAGATTCGGAACACTGTTTCTTCTTGAAACAATTGTGTAGAACGGATGTACGTGTATTACATTGAAAACCGATGTACATCCGTTCTACAAAATTGTTTTTAGAATAAAATTGTTCCAATGTTTCGCCAAAATCGTATCTGGCATCTTCGAGGTGGTTTTCGCTCCAAGTCTGAAGTCAAAATGAAAATATAATTCAAACATTAATTTTGACTTTAGACATAGAGCGAGAACCACCTTCAATATGCAATATAAATAAATAAATATATATATATATATAAATCTGTCTATATCGGCATTGAAGGGAACGTTAGTTTTCGCCACTATAAAGAAATTTCCGCTATAGAGAGAGATCAACCAAAAATTGTATGAAATTATTTAATTTGTAAGACGTGTCATACGCTAGTTTACACGTACTATGTTTATATACTCGTACAAATTGGAAGTACTGAGTGTTTATTGAAATAAAACTATATGACGCACGGTCTTTGAAAACAATATTTATTAAATAATTCTAAATGAATAAAATACTGTAACTATGAGAAAGAGGCAATAATTTGCCGAAACTACAGCAGAACCGCTTCACCAATTCGTTCAAAATCTGGTTTTCGAATTTTATTGAAGCTATTCCCTTCATTGAATGCTTTCTTTATTTTATTTTTATTTTTCCATATCGTGTCAACAGAAAAACTATCTATTTGCTCCGGAACTTAAATGTTCCTTTTAGACGTCATTACCTTTTATTGTAAAAGTACAAAAAAAAATGCACTACTTGTAAAATGTAATGCAATACTACATGTAGTACGAACGAGTAGTTACAAAACACTCGTTAGTAGACACACTGATCACTGCCTTTAACACTCGAATGACGTGTTGCCATACTGAGATATAGGATGGGTAGGAGAGTAGGAAGTGTGCACGTATTTCGTCGCTATAGAGAGATTCCTGAAATTCTTTTTGTTTTAATAGAGAATTTTGTGTGTGTGTGTGTTATTTTAAGGCGAAAAGCACATAGAGGCTATTATCGCCTTCCTAAATGTAATTGTGAGTGTGAAGTCGTAAGTGTAGTGTTGTAAGTGTAAGTGTGTGTTAAGTCTCGGGTACCGCGAGGAACGTCTAAATCCTCTCAATAGGTGCAGCTAGTCTGCTCCCCCTGCGGGTTTAATAGAGAAAGTTACAAAACATATTTTTTATTATAGGATTGGGAAGCGACCAACACATTTTGCCGTTGTAGAGATATTAACGTTATAAAAAGATCAGCAATAGAGAGTTTTTACTGCACACACACACACACACACACACACACACACACACACACACACACACACACACACACACACACACACACACACACACACACACACACACACACACACACACACACACACACACACACACACACACACACACACACACACACACACACACACACACACACACACACACACACACACACACACACACACACACGCACACACACTGAAAGATGAATTTGTTCTAAATTTGTATCTGAAAAATACAGTGAGGGAAGAGGCTATCGACAAAAAACAACGAAATATCTATAAAATTTACTTGGAAAACAGCATAGGAATTCCGACTAAGACATTTTCATGAAAGTAATTCTCAAGTTTCCACCTGAGATGACATTTAGTGTTGAATGATTTAGTCACTACTCAATCAGTGCCCGATCGGCGTTTATCATGGTCTATTTAGACCATAAAGCATTCGGTCTTATACCCTACTCTTGGCCTATGAAATATATAACTTAATAATTTATACCTTATAAATAACCAAAGTACACTTGCATTTACAACAAATGTAAGTGTTATTCGAAATATAATTTATAGGTTACGACCATCAAAGCGGATGTTGTCTGATGTCGTAAAATTCAACAAAGTTGTACAGCCAAATCTTGGATTGATATATGCGTGGTTCTTCTATTTAATAGCAAAGACAGATTCGATAGACTGGTATCGCATTATATCGATAATGTAATAAATTTAATATTGTGACAGATGTCTGAGGGGCCACTCCTTGCGTTCCGCCGCATTTACGTCGAGATGGGCGCGGGCAGACGGCGAG
This sequence comes from Callitettix versicolor, assembly GCA_022606455.1. NCBI lineage: Eukaryota > Metazoa > Arthropoda > Insecta > Hemiptera > Cercopidae > Callitettix > Callitettix versicolor. The sequence continues at coordinate 46,926,499 of CM040182.1, forward strand.
ACTGCCGTAGTGACGAGTGCCGCTTCCAGTCAATGTGAGGTCCTCGGATTAGGGTGTAGCATACGTGACTAGCGATATTTGAAATCGACAAATTGCTTGCTAATTTCCATTGAATATAGGCTTTTGGAGCTTTTGGAGCTGTTACAATGATAAACCCGGCACTCGAAATGAAAACTAGCTCATTAAATGAGCTGAACATTATGAACAACGAGCTGTTGCCATCAGAACTGTTTAAATAAAAGGACTATTTTATTAAAGTAATCTTATCCTTCCTCTTGTTAATTGTTTTAGATATAACGATTTATTTCATAAACAAGTCAGGTTAGGTTACTTTTTTGTTTGTATAGCAGAAATAACATTATATTTTATAATTTCTACTGGAAAATGAGTAATTGGAGCGTTATCATGGTAATACATAGTCCCGGGATCATTAAAGGAGCACTAAATCTGATCTCAAGAACAAGTTATGGAAAATCGGTAAATATTTTATATACTTTTTTACAATTTATTATCTTTTTTATGTCAGACTAATGAAGACCCTGGACGTCATAATGCATGAAAAAAACATTCATGAAACGTACATGTATGCATATATATGTATGTATATATATGTATATATATATATATATATATATATATATATATATATATATATATATATATACATGTGTGTGTTTGTGTGTGTGTTTGTGTTTGTGTGTGTGTTTGTGTGTGTGTATGTGTGTGTGTGTGTGTGTGTGTGTGTGTGTGTGTGTGTGTGTGTTTGTGTGTATGTGTGTGTTTGTGTGTGTGTGTGTTTTGTGTTTGTGTTTGTGTGTGTGTGTGTGTGTGTGTGTGTGTGTGTGTGTGTTTGTGTGTGTGTGTGTATGTGTGTGTGTGTGTGTGTGTGTTGTGTGTGTGTGTGTGTGTGTTTGTGTGTATGTGTGTGTTTGTGTGTGTGTTTGTGTTTGTGTGTATGTGTGTGTGTGTGTGTGTGTGTGTGTGTTTGTGTGTGTGTGTTTGTGTTTGTGTGTGTTTGTTTGTGTGTGTGTGTGTGTGTGTGTGTGTGTGTGTGTGTGTGTGTGTGTGTGTGTGTGTGTGTGTGTGTGTGTGTGTGTGTGTGTGTGTGTGTGTGTGTGTGTGTACTCACAACTCTGGCTTTACTTAATTCAGTCTTAGAACAATTAACTAGTGCCCGTTTTAGTAAATCGACTTGGTAATACCATGGACTAGTCGCTACCCAGCAAAATCCGTTCAACAGTTTAAAAATGGCGGCTATTTTAAATCTTGAAAATTCCTTAACTTTTTGCCTTACACATTTTTGAAAATATGATCTCATTATCGCAGTCAAAGTTAAAATTTTCATACATTAGCATTTTTAATTTTCAAATTCTATATGTTAAAAATGCGTGTAAAACTGATTTTGGTTATGGTTTGTTCTATTAGAGGTGCAACTTGAACATTAAAAGTACTATTTTATGCAGACTTTAACGCTGATTCTGATGAGTAAATCAGGCTTTCGAAGAAATTAATGTGAACGTTTTACTTTTTGCAATTTCGCTTCCATCAGGTCAAAGAAGTGCATGCCGTTATTACTTTTTTTAATTGAAAAGTACTTTTTCTTAAATGTAATGATAAACGATTTTTATTTATAATTTCAAAAACTAAAGCCGAAACAATTTTTTTATATCGAATTTTCTATGTTACTAAATATGACGAGACTCTTATATATGATAGTTTTTATTTAAAATAATCTCTTCACGCAGCTCTCTTGCTGACGTGATAGAAGCAAATTTCCATTAGTATTTTTTTGTAAGTTACCCTTTTTAAAATTTTGATTTTACCATCTCAATCAAAATAAAAATCTGCCTATGTTATTATTTTAAACTTCCAAATTACACTGAAAATACGAAAAAAACCCTGAAAGCCGTGCAAAAATTGTCCTAACAACAAATAATTTTGAAAATTCAAAATGCTAATATATGAAGTTCTTAACCCTGATTACAAAGGTAAATAAGATTTTCAGAAAAATTCAAGACAAAAAAGTTATGAATTGTTAAATAATAGAAATGGCCGCCACTTTGAAACTGTTAAAAGAATTTTTGCTGGTTAGCGAAATTCGCCATGCTAATACCATAATCTGCCAAGTTTTAATCAAATTGGACTAAAATTGCGAACATGAGCGTGCTAAAATACAACAAAACAACACACACACACACACAAATGTATTTCCAAGATGGCGCTCCAATAGATCATTTTGCTAATGGAAATTTGTTAAGTGTATATTTTATACATATTCATTACTTTCTTTTAACAAAAAAACCATTTATACTCTCCGTAAAACGTCTTTTTTAATTTTAATTATTAGGTCATCTTAAATTATGCGTAAAGGAGCATACTTCTGTTGTGTGGCTTATAACAGAAACATCAAACAGTACGGAAAAACCCTTAAAAACAGCAAAGTAACAAAAAAACCTGTAAACATTTCTTAAATTATTTCTATTAACAATCTTAATAACAATAAAATTTGCTTAATATGCTGAAGTTATTTCCTCCACTATTAAGGTCCAGCCACTTAGTAAACGGTCTGCTCGAGAATTTCTCGCGCATGTAGGAGAATTCCCCTCCATCTCCTTCCAACAGTCCAGTGACACATGTCTGAGTATACCGACTGTTTAATGTTTATGTTATCAACCGGGAAGTGATACTATTCAGCAATACTACAAGACAAAATGAGGGTGCTTTGGTGAAAGAGTGGAGACTCGACCTTTCACTCGCACATTTTTTTCTCTCTGTCCCACTGGTGTTCTTAGTGGTCCGTTTTCTAAGCGGTTGACCTATAATTTATAAATAGCATCCGAAACAGCGTAGTACAAAAGTATGTTTCAACGATCATTCAGTATTCGGCTCTGAGGCTGACTTAGGTTAAGAAGTACTTCGAAATGTATACACTCCTTTGTGAAGGTGTCTTGTTCCACGATTCGGCTCAATTAGGCCTATTCCTATATATTTAGGTCTAGGAACTGTTGAAATTGTAAACAAAGAGCAAGTTTCAATTTAATAAAGACAAACCAGACAAGGTTTTGAATGAATTGTAGATTTGTGTATTGTTTATGCAGTTCAGTGATAAAAATTACGTATTTTCTTTATATGTAAACTGTTACATTATTATGAATATTACAATATTATATGAACTGAATATGAATTATTATGAAGGCATTAAACTGTGTTCTATTATGTGTTATATATTATGAATATACACTATTATTTGTACGAAACTATTATTTCACGCAAACTTTGATGTTCTCATTTTATACTATTATTACCAATTTAAAAAAATCCCTACTCCGTCAGTTTTTTGAGACAGCCAAGTTACACAGAAAAATGTGCAGGCTACTTGGAAATATAAACGAAAATAAGATATCATTAGACTTGCGATTCTGCACTAATACCGCAAAAACAATAGAGGGATATTACATTCAATTATATCCCTAAAACATCCGGTTAAAAAATTATTGACAAAAAATAGGGAAATCAACCAAATTTTTAAAAATCTGTAAATTAAATTTTGGCCAAGAAGATTAATAATTAAAATCAATTTATTGTTTGAAATTCGTAGTAGAAATTGTCGGAGAGTTAATCAGGAAAATATTAATCACGTTTATTAATGAGTTAATCAGGTGGTCATTGTTGATTTAACTCTATTCCAGTTCACTCCCAAACCAAACATTTATTTTATGTTGATTTTGTATACGTTAACGTGAGTTTTCAAATAACAACAAAATTTAATCAAAAATATAACAAAAACATTTTGTTTTAAATTAGCGCTATTTTAAAGTTTTTGTTAAAACCTAATTTGAAAAATGTTATATAAAAAGAATGTGATATGATTCCCAATCGTTCATTATGAAGTAGATTACAAATACCGAATTCTAATCGTTTATTATAAAATAAATTACAATTATGAAATTCACAACCGTTTATTTATAAAATAAATTAAATTAATTATGAATTTGTAATCGTTCATTAGAAAGTAAATTAAACTTATGAATTTCCAACCGTTCATTATGAAATATATTATAATTATGAACTCCTAATAGTTCATTTTATAGTAAATTACAATTATGAACTACTAATCGTTCATTACGAAATAAATTACAATTACTAATTCTTAGTCGTTTTATAAGAATTCAATTTCTATATGTATTTCCTAATTTTTCATTATGATATAAATTACAATTATTTGTGATTTCTTAATCACAAGGAACGAGATGGCAATTCTGAACTCCTAATCTTTCAATATGAAATAAATTTACAATCATTATGAATACCAGATAGTTAATTATGGAGTAATATTTACAGTCTTCTTTTAATTATGTCAATCTGATTGGTTGAAAATAAACATATTATAGGTTATGACATATCGATTTTGGTAATAGCTTGAACAACTTCGTTATCCAAGAGAACGCAGCCGACCGTTTAAAAATTGTGGCTATTCTAAATTTGAAATCATTGATAAGTTTTCTAATCTGACACCTTTTTGAAAACCATATTTCACCACTGAAATCAGCATTAAAGCTGCATAAATGTTTAAGTATAATATGAAATATGAAAATATCTATAACTTTAGTCACGGCTATTGTCTAACAAAATTTAAAAATTATACATAGAACTATTTTGTACAGATTTTTACATTGTTGGTCACATTTAAAAAAAACAATTTTTTACGATGGTCAATATTTACTATCGTATTTTAATTGTAAAATACAAAAATATTCGCTTATTTAAATTATTCGCTCTTTGTGTAGTATTATTAAACTTTGCAAATTAGTCACTATGATCCGAATTGAATATATATATATATACATGGATGTAAAAATGTGAATCACATTGAAAACCGCTGTACATCCGATCGACACAATTGTTTCTGGAAAAATATTGTTATGCAGTTTTGCCAAAATCGTAACACATCTTCGAGGTTATTCTCGCTCCAAGTCTGACATCGAACTGCTTAAGATCGACTATACAGACTTGGAACGAGAATAAAATTGAAGATGCTAAAAATTTGGCGAAACGTCGGAACAATGTTTCTTCTAGAAACAATGGTATTGAACGGATCTACACAAATTGGTTCATATATACTGTATAATACCTAAACAAATAATCTAAAGATCAGGGTCGGCTATCACTTTAATGTCCCTAGCCTAAGTCTTACCTAATAGCCGCTTTGATAGTTCATTTTTTAATGGAAATTCGCTATAGGCTAACTAATTTTTGTTAGTGACAAAGTGATGAGAGTTTTCTCGAGTGACCACAGTAAGGTTGAACATAATAACACAACCTTAATATCCTATCAGAGTCTGCATTGCCAATTTTATGGGGGGTATACGTAGGCCTATACCTCAACAATAATAATAAAAACACAAAATATAAAACCGCAGCTTTTTCTCGTAAAGTTACTATGGAGAACGGGGAGCAATAAACGGAGCCGCTGCGTCTGTGTGTGTGTTGGTGCGTGCGTGCGCGCTCGCGCGTTCCTTGATGTTGGTTCAAAGTAAATAGTACCGGCACGCAGCTATCTCGCTGATTTTTCAAAGAGTAATTACATCACACGACAATAACTGTTTTACATTTTTTCACATTTGATTCTACCATGGTAACCATATCTGAATAGCTAAAATACTATTTTCAATGTTCAAATTATTTTGAAAATATGAAATGAACGCAGACCACCGTCGAAGGATTTTTGAGGGTCGTTTAACACACACACACACACACACACACACACACACACACACACACACTATATATATATATATATATATATATATATATATATATATATATATATATATATATATATATATAGGCCTACTTACGATCACAAAAACAATTTTTGTTATTAGAATTAGTTTTTCACCAAAATACGTTTAACCGTTTAAAAGTAGTGAAAATTTCAACTAAAAAAACAATTTTATTTATTATATTTTATTAAAAATCTGATTAATTTCTGTAATTAGCGTTCAAAGCTACATAAATTAACATTTTAGTTTAGTGAAATTTATAAATTTAAAAATGCAGACCTGAATGCTGATGATAATGATAATCGGATATTCAAAATATTGTACAATAATAAAACATTATTGTTCCTAATTGGCTTCAGTGACGTCAGCGATAAAACTCTCTACCGCGATTGTTGAATTTAAGCTGTATGGAATAAATTGCTGAATTTATTGTTTTATAAAAATAAATTAAATAATATAATTTACCGTGAAACTATTTTGAGACCAAAGTTATTAAAATGATATCAATGGAATGGTTAAATCTACTGGATTATTGAATTGGAGACAGTCTAGGAAATAAAATATTTAGTTAATATAAGAGTAAAATTACAATATATAGACTACACCGATGGTTTTATGTAAATAAGTTCCACAAATTCAATATAATCAATTTCTTATATTTTTATTTGATCAAACATTTCGACAAAAAGTAATAACTCACTAAACTAAAATTAAATGAAAGCTATAGAAGCGACTAGAGAGTTGTTAATTTGTGTTCCTCTAAGTTCTTTATTCTTGTTGTATTTCCTATTTGTTTCAACTTTTTAACATAAACAATTAAATCACGAAAACAAATTAATTAAATGTTTTTAAAATTTCTAGTAGCTCCCAGTGAGATTAGAACTTAAAGTTCCTCAAAATTAATTAATAGTTGTTAGATTAATTTATTTTTTATATACATGGAAATAAAATAAATGTTTGTAAAACGAATAGTAGTAACCAATATGGGGTTACACTAAGAAACACTGTGCAGTGTAAGCCTTCACGTTCACAATGGCGCTTTGTATGCGTAGGGTCAGTTATCACTCTCTGGACTGGTCAAGATGTAGTTATCTCTCCGTATTACATTATTTAAAATTCACTAATTACCTCTACTTTAATAGCTTTTATTGTCCAGGCAAACATAGGTTGTTTAAAGTAAATGAAGAAATAACGTTTAAATATTTTAAAAATTATAGGTTTTTATGAGTCGTAATAGAAGTCGGGCTTTTTATACCGTTCGAATAAGGCTGTTTGTCTATTTCATAATTACTACTAAATATAATTAAATAGTTAAATTGATTTTTTTGTTATATTAATTTTTTTATTTAATACTATTACTGTATTTATTTAAAAAGCTCTATATATGGTTGGATATAAGATGTTTTATTTAACCCGTATATTAGTAGGTTTGATTGAGACTGTTTATATTGTTTATTGAGACTGTAAATTCGGATAGTTAAGACAATTTATGTTGTTTTATTGAGGCTGTATATTCGGTTACATTGAGACAATTTGTGTTATTTTATTGAAGCTGTAAATTAAGTAACCTGAAGATAGTTTATGTTGCTTTATTGAGGCTGTATATTCGGTTAGATTGAGACTATTAATGTTATTTTATTGAAGCTGTAAATTGAATTACCTCAAGATAGTTTATGTTGCTTTATTGAGGCTGTATATTTGGTTAGATTGTGACTGTTTATGTTGTTTAATTGAGACTGTAAATTGGGATAAACTGAGACAATTTTTACAACATTTATGTTGTTTTATTGAGGCTGTGAATTGGAACAGATTGAAAAAGTTTATGTTGTTTTATTGAGAATAAATACACGGCTTGATTAAGACTGTTTATGTTGTTTTATTTATATTGTGTATTCTGTAAGATTGTGACTGCTTTGTTGTTTTATTAAGACTATATATTCTGTTTGATTTAATCTGTTTATGTTGTTTTATTGAGATTGAATAATCACTTAAATCGAGGTTGTTTTGTTGTTTTATTGAGAATATATTTGGTTTGATTGAGATCGTTTACATTGTTTTATTGAAATTTTATACTCAGATTGAGACTGTTTATGTTGTTTTATTAAGATTACATATTCGGTTTGATTGAGACTATTTATGTTGTATTATTGAGATTGAACATTCAGTTAAATCGAAACTGTTTATGTTGTTTTATTGAGACTATATATTCGGTTTTAGACTGTTTATATTGTTTTATTGAAATTGTATACTCAGTTATGTTGAAACTGTTTATGTTGTTTTATTAAGATTATATATTCGGTTTGATAAATCTGTTTATGTTGTTTTATTGAGATTATATATTCGGTTTTGGATGAGACTGTTTATGTTGTTTAATTGAGACTGCATATTCGTTTAGTTTAAAAGTGTTTATATTGTCTGAGGCTACATATTTACGACTGTTCATGTTTTATTTACGATTATAATTTGGTTTATTTATATTATTTCAGTTGTTTTAATGAAACTGTATATGCGATTAGATTGTTAAAGTTAGTGTTGTTTTATTGAGCTATTTATGTGGTTTTATTGAGACTGTTTATTATAATAAACTGAGGCTGCATATGCAATTTAATTGAGACTGTTTAGACTATGTTGGTTTACTGAGGTTATGTTTCTTAACTTGTTTATGCTGCTTAATTGAGGCTATATATATATATATATATATATATATATATATATATATATATATATATATACGTTCAAAATTAACACTGTTTATGTTGTTTTATTAATATTGTATACTCAAATGGATTAAATTGTTATACCGTTTTGTTAACACTGTATGTGCGTTGAAATTTAGATAATTAATTTTGTATTATTGAGGTCGTGTATTCAGTTGGACCTGACACTGTTAATACCTTTGAATGAAGACTGTTAAAGCTGTTGGATTTGGAGCGTTTTGTGTGGATTTGTTAAGACGGTTTAATCTGTTAGTTCGACGATGTCTATGTATTGAATTAAGGCGAGAATATGACATATTAGGTAACTTTATTATGAACTTTTTCAGTTACTTTGAAGAAATATTGAATATATAGTTCTATGTATTTTGTCAGTGTTGTCAGTAGCCCGACTTTAGAGTAAATATAAAACGTGGAATAGAGAAACATCAAACATCGATCACACAATTTTGTATGGCTGTATAGGCTAGTGTGTAACCGAGCAACTCAAAGCGTAAAATGAATCAAACAAAAAAAGATTTTAATTAGTTGAAGATTATTCATTCATCACTGTAGAAAGTAATTGTGTCATATTTTAAGAACTGTCGCCGAGCGCCAGAGGGAGTGATGTATTCTTCACACTCCAAAGACGCCCATGCAATCTTCTGAGGAATGTCCTCGCCCCATCTGCTATTTTTAACGGAACCAATTTGAACGTTCGCGTTTTCAGTTTCTATAGCAACTCAAAATAATTCTATTTTGGGGGAAATGCCGGTAGTGAAGGGACATCATTTTGATTCAGTAACGGCGTTAATAACACAGATGACAGTGGAAATACATGTGCGTCTGTTTTCAGCCCCTGCGTCTCCGAGGAAGAGATGGAACATAAATATAAGACCTACTCCCTCGCATTTTGTTAACATTTAGCGTTGTATTCTATTTCCGAACTTGAAAACAGTTTTCGTCCAATAACCAACAGTATAATACAACATCTAAGAATGCATTATACATACAAAAGGAAAGTTTTTATTATTTTTAATTTTCAACCGTGATTTTATATCTAACTAAAATGCTAGTAAACCTGATTAATTTGTTTCAAAATTAGACTAACTCCGAGATTATGGGAATAGAGCGATCCATACCTAAGCTTTTTTGTACTTGTGGACTACATTTGAAGAAAATTTGACGAAACTTGTTCAGGTCGATTTTGACAAAATCCGATTCTTCACTAAAAATCTGCTTAAAAAGTTTTTCTTGTTAAATTGCAAACTGTTTCCAATATGAGCAAAACAAATCAGTATGCCGAGGTTCATCTAAATCGGTTCGTTGGTTTAGTCATCAGCTATGTGCACGCAAGCGCTCGTACATACAAAGGCATGAATCACTTTTTCGGTACAGGGGACTTCAGGTAGGTAGGATTTCAGATAGAAAGCGTAAATAACTATCATAATTTCAAAAAACAATTTTTTCACCAATTGATCCCCAAACCTACTTGTCACTGTGTGTTGTGAAATCGACCAAATTTCTCAAAATAGGTTCATTGGATTTGGACGAAAATTCCAGTTTTAAAACTTAAAATGACAGACTTAAAATCATTAATCAAGTCTGTTTTGAATTATCGTAACAAAAAATTACACTTTAAAAGCAAATCGGGAAAAGAGAACCCTTAGCTTTTTATTTACACTTGAACTGTAAATGTTTATCACTGAAAATTTGCTCTTTCAATTATGAATCTTCATTTGGGGAAAATCTGTTCGAAATTTTCTCTAGTCTGAACAGTTCTCGAACTGGATTTGTCTTAGTCTCTATATTGTCGAGCAAAATAATTAAAATGCAAATTACGTAATTTTTTATTTTCAAGTTTTTTCAATTAAATTTACAATGTGTATAGGCTAAACACAAACACAGACGGGCAGTTGGTAAAATAAAACAATTAAGTTCTTTTCTACCTCAGAGTCCCTGAAAACATACTGCACCACTGAAAGTCCACTGTACCAACATTGCAGAACAGAAATTTTCAGAATCAGTGTATTTTCTTAGAAAGGGAAAGAGTAGAACTAAATTTTTAGTTATTGTTTTTTAAACGGACATTTGCCGTTGTGTGTAATAGAACATGCACAAGGTTTCGTGGGTGCAGTGACGGATCCAGCTGTGGCGCATGGAGCCCGCCCCCTCCTGAGAATTTGTAAAAAAAATAAATTTAAACGCAATTACTGAATTTAGCCTAAACTTTTTTTAATTAATTTCATTTCATTATAAAATGACGCCGATTTTGGATTTAATGCATGCGATCTTAAACTCAATATTACGTACCCAGAAAGCAAGTTCATATATATATATATATATATATATATATATATATATATATATATATATCATACATATATCATATATATACATTATATAAGCTTTATAGCTACATAATCATAAATAATCTTGATAAAATAAGTGACTTAGAGGTTTTGCACAAATCTATTTAGCCTATATGTGAACTGATCTGAAGTATGGAAACTTCGGCAATTAAAATGTAATTTTCAATTAAATTTTCTTAATAAATACATTTCCGATTATGAAAAATTCAAACAAATAAATGGAAGCACAGTAGGCATAACGATTATTGCGATGGAAATTCGTATCCAGTTATACAGACATCGCTAAAGCTGCTCTCAACACTCCATATTTCCATTGGAACACCAGGACGTACTTTTTAAACACTGAGTTTACTTAAGACGTAGTTCGCTAATGACTGAAGATAGTTTGAAGGGTATTGCACTGCTTTACGTTCAGCGGGATATTAAAATAAATACTGACTACGTCATAAATCGATTTACAAATAATAAGAAAAGAAAATTTTATTTTATTTTATAAAATATTATGAAGTAAGTATTTTCTCGTTTAAAAACCATTTCTATAATAATATAAACGTTAAATTTTTACACCTAATAAAAATTAATTTTTATAATTATAAATAATATTATTGTTTTATTGTTTTATTGTTTAAAATATTATATTTAATTTAATAAATAAAAATCAACCTTATTTCTCATATTGTTATTGATTACTCTTATAAGTTTTCTTCTTCTTCTTCTTCTTCTCCTTCTTATTATTACCATTTTTATCTTGCCCCCCCCTGAAGAAATTCGTAGATCCGTCCCTGCATGGGTGGATGAAAGTGTAGCCAAAACCGGCTAACGATATCCGAGGACGTTTTTAAGACCTAACAATTTTTCATGTGAGGAAAAAATTCAACTTCACGATACAGTTAAGACATATTTAGTATTGTTATAATGAATACTAATTCTATCAGTCTTCTGATACCCTGTTACATTCATGGCTCACTGACTACTGTGTTAGTAGTTCAAAGAAACACTAGACCTCGCAGTACATCCTTAATTGTTCGGCCACCGCTTTGATGCGCACATAACATTTTCCGTCAATTTAACCGATAACTGTAATATTTAGGGAAATTATTACTGGAACAACTTTATTGATAATTTAATAATCTTTCTCCATGAAGTGGTCGAAATTATGATAAGTCTTACCGTTCAGCCAGTATTACAGGAAACTACTAGCAACAACACTCGTCATTGTTAAACCAGAGGCCGCCATCTTGAAAAGGAAGTGAAGGGAAAACATCTTACACATAGCGTTCGGACTTTACACAAGGTACTTTTTACCAAATTTCAAAAATGTCAATACTTTTTACTAAAACTATGTACATTCTTCATCGTTAAATCAGAGCCTGCCATTTAGAAAGAAATAGCTCACTTATAGCTTAAATTCATATTATGTACTAGCCTACCTAAAAGAGTTATAGTGTGACGGTTTTTTTCATGAGCTGACGCTAAATGCGAGGAATTCACTTCTCATCTCAAAGTTTCAGGCACGTCTAAAGATGTTTTCATTTCAAATAAATTATTACGTAATTTAAAGGTGACTTAGTATATATATATATATATATATATATATATATATATATATATATATATATATATATATATATACTTATATATATATATATATATATATATATATATATATATATATATATGTGTGTGTGTGTGTGTGTGTGTGTATTTCAAACACCGATGGCCAATGTGGCTAAGGCACCGGTCAGTCTTGCTTTTCTAAACTGCGCACCTCACGGTTATCTGTTCAAGCTGCAGTTACCGTCATTTCATTACTGTCTTTATCCTCATTAGTCTAACTGGTATAAATTAAGGACGTTAAGCATTAAAAAAATGTAATCAAAAGTACATAATCAGTCTTACCCGGAATCTTGAAATAAACACCTATCCTGACCTGTAAATCACTATTTACATATTTAAATTTTAACTACCCTACAAAAGTGATCTACAGTTTATATCGGTGCTCATTTCATGGTACTGGGTATGACTGATTATAAGTCGAGTTAAGGATCTAAAATAGCAAAAAATATAATTACGTAATATTTTAACAGCTTTTAAATGTAAATTTTCGGTCGACCCCAATTTTATGGTAAAACATAAAAAGAGGAAAATAGTTTTAAAGTTTAACATAAGTCTAGAGATTAATCCAGTTACCGACAGATATGCTACGGTCGAGCCCGAATCCATGTGGCCATGAGACCGAGCAGGCAAGTAGCCCGGCCAGGACCGTGAAATCGCCCAAACAGTTGTCGGCTCCACACTACTGTCAGTGGAATGTGTTTATAGGTTTAACATTGAATACTGAATAGACCAGGCCCGTGCCGAGAGCCGGGATTATTAAAAATCACTGAAAATTACGTGTGACGGCCATAAACTCGGTAAAATATTTGCGAGCAAAACTTGCCGCACTGGGCCTCTAAACTTGCCTTGACATTTGGGCAACCTGCGCCGCGGTTTTAAAATTTTAAAACTATACGGTGATTTTACTTCCCTCAGAAAATGAACCTCGATGTTTGAGTTGTAAATTTTATACGTTTAGAATAATGTAAGAATATAACAGGTCAGCAAAGCGCGGTAACCGAAAGAAATTAAAGCTTTGTAGACCATGGCTGCCATAGTGAATCTATTCCCTATAGGACTAAAACTAATGTGAATTAATGATACAGATTACTAAGCTATTAGTTAATATAAAATTGTGATATATCATTTTAAAAGTCTTGTATGTGGGAATAAGGTCCGCTTTTTTATATTTTCTATATACGCGTATTTTGAAGTGACTGCTTCTTACGGCGGGTATGTACGAGTATGTTTGCGGCCACGGAACGCTTTAATTTTCCACTTGATGTAGGTCTACGTACTGAAGTTTTAAGTTGTTAAAATTTCTATGTGCATTGTTTTCTCCATATTAATTTTTAAGTTAGGTGTGTTTTAACAAATGAATTTAAAACTTAGTTTGTTTATCCGTAAGCTTCTATGGGGCACAAGTCTGGAATGATTTTACTGACTTTCATGTTAAGGCAACCAATATTTACCGGTCCGATTAAACTTTATGTGATACTATTGTGACTGGAATAGGTGTTTTCGCGTTTTTCCATAGTGTTTTAAATAATGAACTATTGTAAAAAGTTTCGGAATGTAATTAAAAATTATTATATTATATAAAAATCACAGCTTGAGACCCACCAGTAATAAAAAAAAAATATGAAAATTAGCGCAACAATAAAAAATTATGAACCTATTTTGTGTGTGTGTGTGTGTGTGTGTGTGTGTGTGTGTGTGTGTGTGTGTGTGTGTGTGTGTGTTTAGTGATTAATAAAATGTATTTTTGAAGTGAAAACTTGTATGGTCGCGGTTAACAAAACATAGGTAGGCCCTATTTTCGCGTCACACTTGAATCCGTAATGATACTTCACAGCACATAGGCCTATTGTTCTTGCACATACATAGACTAAAAGTGACTACTTCTAAACAGCTGATTTCGCACAATAGCTTCAATACCATTTCAACTGAGGTTATGTTTATTATAATTGTTAATTTTTAAAATGTGTATTTTCTAATTTTATGTAGTTAAATTATTTAATGTATATGACCTATACCAATTTTTGAATGCCAGAATCACAAATAATATATTTATTATTATACTTAGACAGTAGGCCTATAACTGTCAAAAGTAGGTTTATAAACTGATTAATTATTGAAGTCCCTTATATAGCCTAAGATATTCAAATTCATAGTCTGTGACAGTTTCGGTTAATTTTTAAGTTGTGTGCCTACGCACACGCGAAATTTAATACGAAAATAATTTTCAAGAGTTGCACTTTCCTGCATGCATCTAAATTTTTATAAGAATAATTAAATCATAATAGTGAAAAAGTGTACAGTCAGGCTTGCCAAAAGAAGTAGTCACTTCTGTGGGCCAGTCCCGCACTGCTTACGTTTTTTTGACGTTTGAAGGTTTTGTTCTAACTTTAAAAAAAAAAGTAAGTAAAATATAAATCGCTGACTACATTTTCAAATATAAGACCTTTAAAAGGAGATGTCAAACATAATTTTATTTAACAAATCGCGGTGTTACAAATAACGTTAATAAATCCTTAATGGGGGGTATAGATTCAATGATCCACAAGCTCTTAAAAATCATTTCCTAATTAATTCTTTTTTTATTTCGGTTAATTTCAATATAAATCTTGAACATTTTGCAGTGACCATTCACTGCATAGAATAACCTCAGTATAATTTAAGTATATAAAAGCTATCCTACAATCATTTGAAAATCTAATTTTACAGTTATAACCAGCACTAAAACCTACACAAATTAACATCTTATACTTTAAAATTACATTGAAAATTAGAAAATAAATTTATGTTCTTAATGATAATGGTTTTTTAAAATTCAAAACAAAAATTTATGCGGATCTTAACGATGATTTCGACAATAAATGTAGATTTACAAAATAGTGCAAAATAAATATTTTTTTATTCAAAAAAGATTAGGTATAACCTTTATTTTGAAACTTTCGTTTTTCCCAAACTAAAGCTAAAATCGATTTGGCCAAATGTGAATCAAACCGGACCGAAATATATATTGGACCCGGAAGTTAGTGTAGTTTGAAAGATTAGTCCTACACTTCGCACAATAAGATTTTTGACAAGTATGTATTTCAGTTAAAATCCATTCAAGCGTTCAGATCTCTTAAAAAATCTTTTCTTTTTTGTATTATTTTAATCAAATTTATTTTCACCCTGGTAATCAGCGTAGGTATCTACGTAAATTAGCAATATTTATTCTATTAAATATTTCAAATGCTAGGTTAATATATGAAATTTCAAATATACATCAAACACGAACCCAGAAACTTGAAATGAGTGCCGATATTGATATCATACCCGAAACCGCGAACTTGAAATGTGCCGATATTGATATCAAACCCAAAACCGCGAACTTGAAATGTGCCGATATTGATATCAAACCCAAAACCGCGAACTTGAAATGTGCCGATATTGATATCAAACCCAAAACCGCGAACTTGAAATGAGTGCTGATAGGCTATTGATATCAAACCCGAAACCGCGAACTTGAAATGTGCCGATATTGATATCAAACCCAAAACCGCGAACTTGAAATGAGTGCTGATAGGCTATTGATATCAAATCCGAAACCGCGAACTTGAAATGAGTGCTGATAGGCTATTGATATCAAACCCGAAACCGCGAACTTGAAATGTGCCAATATTGATATCAAACCCAAAACCGCGAACTTGAAATGAGTGCTGATAGGCTATTGATATCAAACCCGAAACCGCGAACTTGAAATGAGTGCTGATAGGCTATTGATATCAAACCCGAAACCGCGAACTTGAAATGTGCCGATATTGATATCAAACCCGAAACCGCGAACTTGAAATGAGTGCTGATAGACTATTGATATCAAACCCGAAACCGCGAACTTGAAATGTGCCGATATTGATATCAAACCCAAAACCGCGAACTTGAAATGAGTGCTGATAGGCTATTGATATCAAACCCGAAACCGCGAACTTGAAATGAGTGCTGATAGGCTATTGATATCAAACTCGAAACCGCGAACTTGAAATGTGCCGATATTGTTATCAAACCCAAAACGGCGAACTTGAAATGAGTGCCGATATTGGTACAAACCCTAACCAGGAAACTTGAAATGTGCCGATATTGATATCAAACTCGAAACCACGAACTTGAAGTGAGTGCTGATATAGATATTAAACCAGAACCCGGAAACTTTCCGGTCTGTTTTTAAACTGAATAAAAAACATTAGTGCTGTTTTATGTATAAACTCTGATGCTGATTACTATTGTGGAATCAGATTTTCGGTAAAGTGTAACATAAAAATAATATTGTTGGAAATGCGTTTCCATTACGACAGCAAGAAAGCTTCTTACCGCTAATACCACATTTTTTATCGTAAAATGCACAGTTATTCGCGTATTAACGTGTGAGTTTGTTATATTTATTTACGTTTTTTGAAGTTCGGTTCCATCAATTGAGCTAAACAGCTGCGTGCTGCAATTATTATTATTTAGAATCGAGAGTCACGCCTTTAAAACGTTAAAAATGCTTTAAAATTGAAACTTAATTTAATGTTTCGCCAACTGCAGGGTTCAAAGCGTCATTTCCTCGCTATTGCAATAGCTTTTGTTTCCGTTTACCATAAACTACAAATAGGCTTATATAAATAGTACGGCGAGTCTACATTGGAAATGGTATAAATAACTCGAGTAGGCCTACAGTGACAGCCTAAACGTAACCCGCAGAAACTTAGGCCTACAACTTGCTCGCGTAGGCAAGTTAATATTGGGGTGACCAGCGGTATCCGCCATTTTGTTTTCTTGAAAATTTAGGCTGCGTTTCCTGAATGTTTGGGGGGAATGGCAGCACGCAACTGTCTTGCTGACGTTATGAAACGAATTTCCGAAACTCATTGTAGTCATCTTACCTTTATCGCTGTTACAATCAGTATTAAAATTTGCCTATATAATCACTTTAAATTACATCGGTAGTTTGAAAATGAACCTTGACAGCCGTAAAATGCAATTTCTTAATTTCAACTTATTTTTAAAATGCAAATGCTAATGATGCAGTTTTTAATTTTGATTCTAATTTTAAAAAATTAGAAGAAAAAGTTATGAATTTCTAATTATTTGAAATGGCCTTTATCTTCAAACTCTTAGACGGATTTTGCTGTGTAACAATCTTGTACAAGCTATTGTGGAGGTCTATTTTCATGCTAAGTTTAAATCAAGTGGGACCGAAATTGCGAACGTAATACACACACACACACGCACGCACGCTCACGCGCGCGCGCGCGCACACACACACACACACACACGCACGCACGCACGCACGCACGCACATACACACAATTATATATACTTTATAGGTCATATACACATAGTTTTTAACTAATCAAAAACTGATCAAGAAATCAGAATCGGCACTCTTTTCAATGTCGCAGATCTGGGTCTTACAATGATGCCCGCTCCAATAGCTAATACTCCATTGGTTTTTTTATCAACCAATCAAGTGGTTTTTCACTAGTAATTAAAAATAAAATAAGTATTTTCAGCGAAAATTAACGGAAATATGTTATCTTGGTCACGCTGTTCTATAGTAATATCCCTGCCTACAAATGTAGGCCTACATTCGCCTTCTCACACTCGCGCAGTGACATTTATTTGTCCTACAATATTTAAGCTAACTAGTAAATTATCGATCTCGAAATTATAAAAGAAGCGAACCGACCACCGCTCAGGTAGCTGGTTCTCGATCATCACCCCAAGGGACGCAGGGATTCCAAGAATTGACCGGTACTTGTAGACTGGACATGGACGAAACAGAATGATTTATTGTTGGCCGCTCACCGTTCTATTTTTACTTAGCTGCTCCATGAGGCATGAATTGACCGATGACCGATGACCGGTGACCGGTGTATGCACTATGCACACTCACCCTCGGAGCGAGGTGGGCCTTAGTAGTAACTCTTGTTTCTTTCGCTTTGAAGACACCGAAAACGAAAAGTTAAATCTTCTGCGTTGGCATTTTTATTTTAGATACAGAAATCATTAAACAAAAACCAACCTGTTTTTATTTCAGGTGAAAATCAGGGTTTTTCAATTTTAGTTTAACAAAAGTACAGATTTTTTTAAATAAAAACATTGGTCTTATTTTATATATTTTTCAGGAACGTTGAACTATTTTTTCAGGAAGTTTTGTCGTCTATAAAATTGAATTGAGCGTCCGCAGAGGTGTAGAAAATTGAAAACTTGTACTTGCCTATATAGCCCTAATGGCGTAAAGAGTAGCATTGGAGGTGGTATAAGACTTCAAGCCATTTCATAGACCACTCTGCAGGTAAATTCCTGCAGAGTCGACTTATGGTATTCCTCTGGAGTAATATTTGAAGTGGTTCCATAAGCTGAATTTATCCACATTTAGCGCTCCATAGAAGCGCCACAAGTTGCTCCTTTTGCCATTCCACGAAAAATGTAGTAAGTCTATCGGAAGGTGTATAGAGTGGTTTACAGAAGACCTGTGGAGACACATATGGATTGGACTATGCTGTTGCATAAGAAACTGCTTATGAAGTGTCTTTGGAGCGGCTCTACAGCAAGCCTATGGAGTTGATGGAAAAGACTTTGGCGTGGTATATATGGAGTGGCAAATGGGCCTGCCTATATAGTAGAATAATGGCATAAGAAGCGACTTGTGGTGGAACCTAAGACGTAATCTTCGAAAAGGCCTATGGAAGCTGTAGAGTACAGGGGGAGTGGAGGTATTAGAGGCTTCCTTGTAATCATTATTAGACTACAAAGAAACTACAAAAAAGATAATATTTCTAAGTTATAGTAAGACTAAAACTACAACAAGCAGCCAAAAATTTATAAGCATGAGTGGAAACATAGCCATTGTAATATATTAGACGTAAAGAGGTTTTAACATTTTGGTAGGAATACTACTTACTGCGCATGTGCGTTACACATTCCGACAGCCATTACTAGTCTACATGTTAAGGTTCATTCTTTTTTCCTTAGTTCGTTCTCGTAAACAAAAAACATTGTTAAAATGGCGTCCGTTACTTATAAACTTCGCGATTTGCCTTTTTTGTGTTAGGTTGACCCCCTAACAGTGCTAGTTAGGTCATTGAGTATAATTTTTTTTAATAAAGGTTTTTCTATCGTTTTAACGATCAAAAACACGTTACCTACTTTCGCGCGGTAACGATTTTGAGGTTATGCAGGTCACTTTTATTTTCAATTTTTGTAATATTTCCCTTGTTATCCGCGCTTTTATATTTTGGATTATTTCTTTTGGGCATGTAATAAAGCATTTTAGTGAAAACAAAATTACAGAAAAATTTTAAACAACCTACACTGCATATTCCGTGAATTAGACCGTTGTCCGATATAACCTTTGTCCTTGTCGACCGTTAGCCGGGGAATCACTTTGTAACTAAAATAGGTTTACTTAATATATCAATAACTGTCGTTTTTTTCTGTTGCAATAGCTTGTACAACTATAGTGAATTTCACGGGAGGCCATTGGTTCAAATAAACCTACCAATATGCAATATGGCAGATCATTACTTAATTAGTAATAACGATTCGGAATAAAATACATGATATAACAGCCAGAATTACATAGGATAATAGTTGCGCTGGCACACGGCTTTACAACACTTATTAGGAAGCAAGCTCGTCTAGAGGAAACTATTCAAAGGTAATCATGAAGCCTGTCTTTATGTTTGGAGGCATGCATAATGGGGCTTCAGAAAAGAAAATTTAATATCTGGGAGCGTAAGGTGCTAAAGAATATTTACAACTGGAGGGCGAGAACCAACACAGGATTGAAGGAAGTATCAATAATAATAGGAAGTATCAAAAGGAGGCTGAAATAGTACGGTCGAGTAGGTAGGACGAAGGACAGGAAAATTCTTAAAAGATTTCCTATGGAAAACCTTGAGAATGACGACTAAGCGGAAGGTCAGGGTTGAGGTGACCGATAATGTAGAGAGCGATTTCGAGACACGGTAGATATGGAGGAATTATTATCAGTTATCAGAGGATGGAACACTATTGTTGCTGAACTGTGGTCCTGCCCTTGCAATACATAGCGCCCTATCCTTACTAACTATTGTACCAAGGAGTAAAGACAGTAATTGCTTCTAGCAGTAAAATATTTTTCCCCGGCGAAAAATCATAAAAGCTATCATCGCCGTGCAGTAAAATAACATTTTAACATAAAAAAAAGTAATTGATACAGAATTATTTCCTGTCATTAACCTTTCTTTGAAAAAAATCATTATGTCCGTTAAATTTTATTGATAAGCTTTTTAAAATACGTCGTCATATTTTCCAGTATTTATGCAGTGTATATTGTTGTTGTTTTTTAAATACAGTAGCGATTTTTGAATAGTTTTCTTTTATTAAGTACCTTACTGTCCAATTAACAAATGTTTACACTCGAAAAATAATTTGTTTTAAGATTATTTACGATTTTAAGTTGTTTTTAAAAAACTATGATTGCTGTTTACATTGCACGGAACATGCAAGATTTCCTACATCGATTTACTGCGCATGCTCGTTAGCATATTCTAATAGGCATTACTTAATACTTATTACTATGTTCGTTTTGTAGTTAAAACGTTGTTAAAATAGTATCCGTTTAACTAAATACGTTTTTCACTCAACAATCGTGTCAGTTAGGTTTCAGTTTTTTTTAAATAATGTTTTTTTACCGTTTTAGCGATCAAAAACACATTACATAATTTCGCGCGGAAACAATGTTTGGTTATGCGGGTCCTTTTATTTTCCATTTTTATTAGCGTACTTTCCTCGCTTTTATATTTTGGATTATTGCTTTTGGGCATGTAATAAAGCGTTTAACCTACATTGCATACTGACTTGTTTCTAAATTGCAACGAAACTGACACCAATCGAAGAGCCATCGAAAATGTCTGCATACAATATTTCCATTCTAGTTTATTACGGTAGATATAATAAGGAGGAAAATATTTAATTGGATAAAAAATTTAGTTATTTTCGATACCCAACATATTTTGTTTTAAATTTGGAATTCTTATTTTTTCTGGAATTATGATCACACTAAAATATTTTAACTATAAACATAACTAAAATATAACTATGAATGTTCCTTGATAGTTTTTGAAAAAAAATTTACGAATTTTTTATTCGTACATTTTTATCTTATTTTGTTTAATTTTGTACACTAAATATTAGCGTTTTTTGTTAATTTATCCTCGTGTTTTATGTTGCAAGGAATTCTTAATACTGGGATTGTGTTGTGTTCTCAGGATGAAAGAAACAAAACGGGCGGAATCAAGTAACTCGGGACTGTGTTGTGTCCTCAGGATTTTAGGAAAAAAACAAAGCAGGGAGGATCATGTAATTCGGGACTGTGTTGTGTTCTCAGGATTTTCGGAAGAAACAAAACGGGCGGGATCAAGTAACTCGGGATTGTGTTGTGTTCTCAGGATTTTAGGAAGAAACAAAACGGGCGGGATACAGTAACTCGGGACTGTGTTGTGTCCTCAGGATTTTTGGAAGAAATAAAACGGGCGGGATCAAGTAACACGGGATTGTGTTGTGTCCTCAGGATTTTAGCGAAAAAACAAAACGGGCGGGATCAAGTAACTCGGGACTGTGTTGTGTACTCAGCATTTTAGGAAAAAAACAAAGCAGGGAGGATCATGTAATTCGGGACTGTGTTGTGTTCTCAGGATTTTCGGAAAAAAACAAAGCAGGGGGGATCAAGTAATTCGGGATTGTGTTGTGTTCTCACGATTTTCGGAAGAAACAAAACGGGCGGGATCAAGTAACTCGGGATTGTGTTGTGTTCTCAGGATTTTAGGAAAAAAACAAAACGGGGCGGGATCAAGTAACTCGGGACTGTGTTGTGTTCTCAGGATTTTCGGAAGAAACAAAACGGGCGGGATAGGGGAAAGGGGGGTAATGACACGCACTTTAACATTTTCGTTTAGTATTCGTTCTAAAATTCAATTTTGGGATTTATTTTCATTTTAACGTATAAAACATACATTTTTCTTTACATTGGAACTAGAAAATTACTATATCCAGTATTCATTTTCACCAAATTATTCAATTAAAAAAAAACTGCGCTGCGTGTCATTACCCTTAGGTTTCGGGTAATGGCACGCATGAACATGCCGTAATTAAACAACGACACCAATGATGTATAAATTGGTTTTAAGTATACCTATTTTTAAACAAATTACATTTTTAGTTATTCTTTACAGTTTTTTTATCATTATCATTAATGCAATGTCACACTTATAATCTACTGCGGAGTCTAAACCACTACATTCTGAGTGGACCCACCCATCACATAAAACACATCTGAACCACAGTTCATTTTTTTCCAAATTCTTGGCACAAGATGCATGCATTGTCCGATTTATTTTTTACCGGTAAAATTTTAGCTAAATCATCCACTGTGGTTAATTCGTCATCGGTTTCACATGTTTCCATAAATTTATCGCCTGATTCACTGCTTGTTTCATTGAAAAAGAGACTTTTTCTAGCAACCTTTTTCTTCCTATGAGTGCTATCTATTTTTTTTTCATTGAGCTTTTCCCCTTCTTCTCTAGTTTAGACCTAAGCCTTTTCTGTTTTCTCTTATCTCTTTCTTCAAGAGCTTCTTTTCGGAGTGTTGCACTCAAGATCTGATATTGGTTTTTCCTTTTCTTTGACTTTCAGGGCCGTTATTTTGTTAATAGGAATTGGGGATATTGCAGTGATGGGAACGTTTTCTATTTCTTACTGTTTTACATGGCTTGCTTGTAATGATTCTGCTTGTGTTTCTTCTGGAGTCACTAATTCAATTCCATTAGTTATGGCTTTGGATTCTACTAAGAGAAGTAAGTAGCTTCCGGCTGGCGAACACTCAACTGTGGATTCCTCTTCAAAAATCCATCAGCCCAATCTCTACCTGCCATTTTTGTATTAAAAGTATTCTGCATTAAAAGTATTCTTAAGTTTGTTTTTTTTTAGCATATTCATATGCAATTCGTCGAAGTTGAAGTGGAGTAATGCCGTAAAACAAATTCGATAGCAGAATAAGATGATGAGCTATTTTTTCTCTTGTTCTACAGAAAATACAGCTTTTTGCGCCATTCTAGGACCACCGGTTATAAGACCACATTTCATTCTCGTGTGAAGCGTTGCTTCGTGAATAACAAAACGTCTAGCTGTTTCTCTTATTTTAGCTCCGTCTTTGATTGCTTTTATGGCCATCTGAAGTTGCTCATCAGTCCATGCTGCTTTAGAGGTTACTATGGTTTGTTTCATCAAATGGTACGGAAACGTAATGTACTGTGCCAGTTAGCTGCTGCCGTAAAGAACAGTCTTAACTAAGCCTATGTTAAACAATGTTTTTATTATAATTTATATCTCAATAGTAGTTTGACTTCTCATTACAGGTTTTAATTTACTGTAGTGCCAACAATGTGTTTCACAACACACATAAAAGTGAAATTTAAAATTTATTAAATAAAATGGTGTAATCTATGTCTGTAACAATAGAAGTTGAATTTAATTTTAAAAGAGGGCATTAACATTTTTTAAAATAAAATTATTTTTAATAAAAAGCATTACGCACAAAATCCATAGGGAAGTTAGGTTTTTCAAAAAAACAAACTCAAAATGAAGGTACTTGACATTAAGATTTAGTAAGAGTTGGAAATGAAACAAAGTACCTCAGTAGAAATATGTAAAATCGAAAAGATAGTACTTTCGGGTATTAGCACGCACGGTGAGGAAATGACACGCAGTTGGGGGTAATGCCACGCGGACGCGTGCCATTACCCCGCATGTCGCCATTGTGGAAAAAATCATCATACTCGTCACACAAGCATCAAACAAACATTGTTTAATATAGATACTATTTAAAAACTATTATACTTTCGAGATATGTATAAAGAAAAGGCTAAATCTAAACTGATTCAATAAATATCTTGAAGCAAACTTTCCAGATCAATTCAACCAAAATTGAAGGTTTTCGAAAAAATTCTTTATAACAACACACTCGTTCCTATTGGCAGTTTCTCATACACTGACCACCAATAGACCTAAGGGCCTACAGACTGCAGCACTTTACACACTTCTAACCCCAATAGACATCGCTGGAGAAAGGTGCGTGTCATTACCCACTGCGTGGTATTACCCCGCTCTCCCCTACAGTAACTCGGGACTGTGTTGTGTCCTCAGGATTTTTGGAAGAAATAAAACGGGCGGGATCAAGTAACTCGGGACTGTGTTGTGTTCTCAGGATTTTAGGAAAAAAACAAAACGGGCAGGATCAAGTAACTCGGATTATTAGGCAAACATTAAGTACGAATCGAGCTTACCTGAAGAAATCATTTCTGCAAAATAGTTTGCCTTCTCTACTGAAGCACTTGTCAGTGAGGTTTCCGTGACAGTCGAAGCAACGAACACATTCCGCATGCCAAGTACGGTCCAACACGTTGAGCAGGAACTTGTCCAGGATGGGTTTGTCACAGCCGGCGCACGCAATTATCATACTGCTTGCGGACGACGCTGAACCCGGCGCACGACCTGTAAATCCAACGCAATACGGTAAAATTTATCAGCATTTTTTAAAATTATATTAATTATCTAAAATATTTACCAAAATAAGGAAATATAATGACGTAGAAAATTATTCCCACATTGACGTGTCCACCTTGTGGATTTCTTAAACAATCCAACAAGGAAGAAATAAACCTAAAAACGTCTTGTATGTACCACATACAAATAGTTCAAAGAACAGCAGACCTCGCAGTATGTCCCGCTACAGCGCGCGTAACCTTTTTCACCAATTTAATCGGGAGCGTAATATTTACGAAAAATGTTACTGCATCAACTTTATTTGAAATTTTGTACTTTCTCCACGAAGAGGTTAAAATTATGATAGGTTTTGCGTTCTGCCAATATTTCAGGAAATAACCAGCAATTACTCTTTAGAACTTAATTTAAAGCCCTCGATCTTAAAATGGAAGTAAATGGGAAAAGATCTTACACAAACGTCTTTCGGGCTTTACACATGGTAGCAAATTTCAAAACATTCGATCAATGCGTTTGATAAAAACTGCGTACACTCGTCATCGTTAAATCAAAGGCCACCATCGTGAAGCAGAAGTAAATAGAAAAACATTGTACACACATCATTTGGTGTGTAATGGAAAAACATACGGAAACATAATGGAAAAAACATAATGGAAAAAAAATGGAAAAACATACGTTCATACCAAATTTCAAAACAACCGGTGAATGTGTTTAACCGAAACTGTCATTGAAAATGAGATGCAGCCATTTTGAAACGGAAGGAAACGGGAAAATCTTACACATCGTCGTAAGGGCTTTATACAAATTTCCGTCGTACCTAATTTTAAAACAATCGGTTAATGCGTCTAACCAAAACTACGTACACTCGTCATCGTTAAATCAGAGGCCGAGATGAAACAGAGACCTCGCTCTGCTCGATCAATAACTATAAAGGACTGTCGATAGTGTCAATGAAAATTTGTTATATAATGAGAATTAATATATGAAGTTTTGATATAATTGAAGGTAAATTCAATGCAGCAAATTGTATTAAAACCGTGCATGCAATAATAACCTAGAAAATAGGTAACATTGCCTTGTTACCTATATGACAAGAAGGGCTGTCTGCTGCAGTAACCACTGACGATTTTTTTTAATTCATCAATTTTATTATCATGAAACCTTCGCAAGTGCTCTGGAAGATATATACTACGTAATTTGAGTTAGTGGCAGAGAAAGTTATATTACATTAATTAACCTTAATACCTAAGTTTTGAAAATTTCAAGTTATGTAATGAGGTTATGTAATTCAAGTTACATACATTATAGCATTTGAATTACGTTTAAAGGATCAAGGATTGATCTAAATGCACCGCTCAAAACAACAATACCCTCCAAAAAATAATCACAGGCAGTATGCATAATAAATAAGTTTTAATTTAGATAAAAACAAAGTTAAGTTCCCCAAAACATAAATAAGCTTCCATTGCTTTTGTTAATTCCAGAAAAATGTGCTGTTTAACATATTGGCCTTTAAAATATCACATAAACCTTTTCTATTTTACACGCTTTTGAAAGTAAGATTTCACTATCGTAATCAGCATTGAGAGCTGCATACTTAGCAATTTAAAATTTAAAGTTCAATTGAAAACACGAAAATTAATTAGACGGCGGTCAGGGTTTATTTTCTTATTTCCAATGTAATATTCAATATTCTAATGTTGACAATGTTGTTTACTAGAAGTTCGGCGCAGTATATTTTTAAATAATTGCCTGGCCACTGCTTGACGACAGCGCTGTAACACGCTCGTAACATTTCCGCCAATTTAACCGGTAACCGTAATATTTAAGGAAAATGTTACCGGACCAACTTTATTGGAGATTTTATGTTCTTTCTCTATGAAGCGATCAAAAATAAGTTTTGCCGTTCAGCCAGTATCACAGGAAATAGCCAGCAACTACACGTCTTTGGAACGGAAGTGAGTTCAAAAAAGCTTACACAAACTTCGTTCGGGCTTTATTGAAGGTACCTTAGTACCAAATTTAAAAAAATCAGCCAATGCGTAGCAAACACACAGATCAAGTCGAGTTGAAACAGAGCGTTTTTGAAAAATGAAAAATAGTATTTTCGAAAATTGTAAGATAAAACATTATTGGAAACATCTACCATCACTTCAGCAAGACAGTTGAGTGCTGCGATTGCTCATTTAAGTTAAACTAGCAAAACCGTATGTTTAACTTCCATAATGACTAAAAAAGAGTTGTTTTACAAAATTTCTCTATTTGAAAATACAATAAAAATAAAGCTCTGAATCCTTTTTCTGTCGGATATTTCATTCCTCATAAAGGACCCTATCCAAAATATTAAAATTCCAAAAAATTAATATTGTCCCTTAAAAATTGTCTCATTTCTCTGAAAGGACCCAATCCAAAATATTAAAATTCCAAAAATGTAATACTGACCCCTAAAAATTGTCTGTAAAATGCAGCGCGTCTTAGAATCGATAGAATACGGTATTAAATATCATTGTTTTTTTTCAGTACGTATATGAAAGATTTTCGTCGCCAATAGGCTATTAGCAAATACAGTGAACCCTCATTTATCGCGGTAGATAGGTTCCGAGATCGGCCGCGATAGCTGAAAAACCGCAAAGTAGGGACACCGTACAGTATTTATTTAACGTGTATTCGGACTTTTAAACCCCTTCCTTTATTTGCTGTTAACAAACCATCCTTTACAGTAACGTACAGATATCTGCAGTATGTGCATACAGTACACAGGCACAAATGTTAAGTAATAAAACAGTAGGTGTACATAAAAAATATATAAATAAAAAAACATTAATCACGTTATTAAAATGGACTAATGGACTGAAAGGTATAAAATAAATTCTCGTAAATTCCATCAATCCATCGAGATTTATTATTATACAGATTCATAATCACACGCAAGATTGTCTTAAAAATTTGTGATAGTGAATTTTTATAGATATAAAAATACTTGTAGAATACAAAACACTTGTAGAATATAAAAACAAATATAAAACAAAATAAAAACAAATAGAATATAGGATACAAAAATACTTGTAGAATATAAAAACAAAAAAACGTGGGGCGCGTGAAATTAGATAACTAATGCATGATGTCATAAAGAATAGTATTGCACTGCGAATGATATGAACCATTTTGTTAATTTTCTTATCGACAGCTACTCCATACAGTCCTTACTATTACCTGTTATAAGCACCCCATGTTTTTTTCTTTCTTTTTTTGAATTGTACAAGTATTTTAATATCTATAAAATTTAGTCACAAATTCTTAAGACAATCTGTGTGTGATTATGAATCTGTATAGGTTTATAAATCTCGATGGATTGATGGATTTATGAAAATTTATTTTATACTTTTTAGTCTATTTTTTAAAAAACGTGATTTAAAAAAATGTATTTATATAATTATTTTTTCTTTTTAGTTTTGTTAATTATTTTTAAAGTACCAAAAACAGATGGAATTTCGTTATCGTACATTTGATCACGCCGAAATAATGACCAAACAATTTCTTTAATAGTGCTCATGACACCGCTCGGTATTTATAAATAAACCAATATTATTGTATTGTCATTGAGTTTAGAGCTGTGTACAAAATTTCAAACTTCTAGCTCATCGGGAAGTTAGTTTAAAATCGATCAACATTTCACCTGGACAAAACCCAAAATGACAATAAAAACGTGCAAACACGTGATAAAATGAAAGACTGTTACGATACTGTACAATTGTACTGTATTTTACTTTAATCCAAATTCAAATGGAAGGTACATGTTTTATGCTATTTTACTATTGTTGTGTTGTTCGTAGACCTTGAAATAATATGTTTTACTAATGTTTTAATGGAATTAACGAAATATTTCGGATCTTCATATATCGCCACTATTTTCAATAATTCTGGAAAATCTGCTATTTTCTCATATAATATAATTTTTAAAAATCCGCGAATTCGTGAATCCGCGAATGTCGAACCGCGAAATAGAGAGGGTTCACTGTAGTCCTAGCCATAGAGTTTTCATTTGGTAAAACACACCAACATTTGCCAAGTTTAGAGAATAACTCTACATTAACTTCTTTCATTACATATCTCCAGTTTTCTTGGATCGCATGAGTGGCTGATCATACTGATGTGCTATCATGCCGGGAGATTTCAAGGTCAGCTTAGCGTATAGAGCAAAAACATTTTTCCTAAATAAAAAAAAAATCTGTCAAAGTATTTAAAGTAAACTCGAAAACAACAAAATCGAACGTAGAGCATTTAGCGGTGATTTTATTAATTGCACACTGTCCCGGTGGGAGCTCGGAGCTTGGAGCGTGGACGCCTGCACCCGTGCATAATCAGGCATGAGATATCAAGTTAATGCACGGATGAACCCGTGTTTTTGGAGGCAAGTGGAGTAGTTTTTACCCGACTTTGCCACGCTTATCCAATATCACCTCCACGCTACAGCGAGCACCACTTTTTACCCGCTAACGGACGGAAGAGTGTCTTTTGTTTTAAATTTCGGCACAATCATCGCGATTTGACCGAGTCACCGCACGCGCAGGGCACAGCCTCCGCTCACTCCTCTCATGATCCGTGCTTAAAAACAATTCTGTCAAGTTATTACGAACCTATAGTAAAAACCAAATGTCGATGTTAGTAAAATTTGTCTCCTTTGCAACTCATGTTTGATTTTAATTATACTTGGGCAAGCATAAAAGTGTAGAGCCTATGCTTTCCTTGTGAAGTTATGGATGGACAATTGTTAGATCTTGCCAACTGAACTATAGGCCTACAGAAGCCTATACGACCCAATTCCGTAGCTATATTAGTCTATACCAGTGGTCTTAAAATTATTTTTAGGCGGAACCCCTTAATGGTTATATATTATTCAACAGAATCCTTTAAAAAAACATTATCAAATGATTAGTTATGTTAATTTTAGAATGCTACAAGAAAAATTACTATAAAATAAATATTATTATTTCTTATTATGAAATGTTTTATTTTTATAACTATCCCTCTTTATGTAGATTGTTGAATTTTTAAGCATAGTATTGTTATTGATTACATAGAGATTGACATAATAAAGAAATACTTGGGCAGGTCCCATGGAACCCTTGGGTATGACCGAGGAACCCAGTTTGAATATCGCTAGTCTATACGATCCTCTCAAGTAAATACGTTTGTCTAAGATCCTATCACGTAGATTTTAGAATTTTATTTGATTATTTCGTGTAACAACATAAAATATTTCGAGTATAATATAGTACAATCATTTCTTCAAAATTTATTATTACAGTTAGGCCTATATTTTAAAACAGCAGAAAAAATTCCAGTTCCAATCACATATAGCCTAAAAATGTCTGTATATTTACGATTGTAATTATATTTTATAATTTCTTAGAATAACGGGGAATATTCCTATTATATTCTAATACAACAATTTCTTTAAATTTACGATTACAGTTATAATTGGTTATTTCTTAGAATAGCGGAGAATATTCCACTCATAATCTTGTACAATTTCTGTGCAATTACGACTAAAATTATAGGCCTACATGATTATATCTTAGAAAAGTAGAGAATATTACAATTAAATTCTAATACGATAGAAAAATTCCTTTAAATTAACGATTAAAGTTATATTTGTTTATCGCAATCACTAAAGATTTCTGCGAATTTAATAGCAATATTTGATACTCTTAGAATATACGCTGGAATAATCCAAATATTCTAACACAACAGCCGCCTCGATGGCCTAGTTGATAGCATACTGGGCTTTCACCCCGAGGACCCGGGTTCGATTCCCGGCCAGGGCTTGGTATTTTCATACGCTATAAATCATCCCATCGTCTGCATTAGCCCAAATGTGTACAATAGTCGGACGTTAAACAGCAAAAAAAAAATCCAACACAACAGTCTGTAAATTTCAGAATAAATAAAGTACTACCCATACGCATATGGTATGAGTATGATCCTACCACATTTGTCTATATGATCCTACTTTGGATACTACTTTGGTCTATACGATTCTGTCAAGTATGTATAGGTCAATACGATCCTGTCTATATATTCCTATCACGTAAGTATAAGTCTACGCGATGCTATAACTTAACTACATTGGTCCACACTATTCTATCACATAGTTAGAGGTCTATATAATGCTATCGCGTACATAAATTTGTCTATAGACCCTATCACGTAAACGCACAGGCATACGTACCTGCCACTTTTTTTACTGAAATGTTATTGTGCATAACGCATTATAGGCCTATTTCCACTTACAAAATTTCAGCCTTAACTAGCCACATATTCTACAAATTTGTGTTCATATTTAAATTCATATTTTTTAGATACATTCTATCGTCAATACACACGCGCGCGCGCGCGAGCACACACACACACACACACACACACACACACACACACACACACACACACACACACACACACACACACACACACACACACACACACACACACACACACACACACACATACACACACACACGCATACACACACACTGTAAATTAATTGGAATGATATGTGCGTGCGTGCGCGCATGCGTATGGGTAGTACTTTATTTATTCAGAAATTTACAGACTGTTGTGTTAGAATATTTGGATTATTCCAGCGTATATTCTAAGAGAGTATCAAATATTACTATTAAATTCGCAGAAATCTAGTATGATATGATAGTACTATATGATTGCGATAAAAAAATATAACTTTAATCGTTAATTTAAAGGAATTTTTCTATCGTATTCGGAATTGTAGACCTAATATTCTCTACTTTTCTAAGATATAATCATGTAGGCCTATAATTTTAGTCGTAAATGCACAGAAATTGTACAAGATTATGAGTGGAATATGCTCCGCTGTTCTAAGAAATATCCAATTATAACTGTAATCGTAAATGTAAAGAAATTGTTGTATTAGAATATAATAGGAATATTCCCCGTTATTCTAAGAAATTATAAAATATAATTTCATTCGTAAATATACAGACATTTTTATATTTGATTGGAACTGGAATTTTTCCGCCGTTTTAAAATATAGGCCTAACTGTAATAGTAAATTTTGAAGAAATGATTGTACTATATTATATTCGAAATATTCTAAGTTGTTATACGAAATATACAAATACAATGTTAATTAATTGTAAATTTTAATAAATTATTGTGTTACTTTATTACTGGCATATTTTAAGCCGTTTTTTTAAAAAAATATTTAAAGAGAATTTTAAACATAAATTTAAAGAAATATTATTAGAATATTTTGTGCTGTTCAAGGAATTGTACATATACACTTTTAATATTTAATTTAAAGAAGTTACGGTCTTGTTGGAATATTCTCAGCTCTTTTAGGAAAAAATCAAACATAATAATTCTCTAATGTTAAATACACAGAAATTGTACTTGGTTACAATTGTAATATTCTCTGCTGATCTAATATTTAAATGAAATTTTAATCGTAAATGTCCTGGAATTGTTTTATTCGGTTATGATTGGAATATCTCCGCAGTCGTAGGAAATATATTAAAAATTAATGTTAAAAGTAAATTAAAAGAATTTGTTTTGTTATTCTTAAAATATAAACTGAAATATTCTCCGCTATTCTAAGAAATATTGAAATACAACCTAATTATTATCAATAATGCACAGAATAAAATTGGAATATTCTTCACTGTTCTAAGAAATTTCACTAATATAAATCAAATGTTAAATGCACGTAATTGTTGTATTATTTTACAATTCGAATATTCTCTGCTGTTCTAAGAAATATTCAAATAAAATTAGAATAGTAAATGTACAGAAATTATTTTAGATAACAAAAAAGATGTAGATTACAAAAAATATTACAATTTGTATATTATCCACTGTTCAAAGAAATATTCAAATATAATTTGATCGTGAATGAACAGAAATTATTGTTAAATTATAATGTTAATATTCTCCGCTGTACTAAAGAAATATTCGGATAGAATTTTATTTCTAAATAAACAGATACTGTTGTATTAGTTTACAATTAATTAAAACATTCTCCGTTGTTCTAAAACATAATTTTGCTCTTAAATGCACTGATCCTGTTGTATTTTTTTTAAAGCGAAAAGCACATTGAGGCTATTAATGCCCCCCTAAATGTAAACGTGAGAGTAAAGTGTTAAAGTCGTAAGTGTAGTACGAGTTAGTGCAGGTGTAAGTGTGTGTTAGACTCGTGTACCGCGAGGGAAGTTTAAATCCTCTCAATAGGTGCACATACATGACAATTAATTAAAGTATTCTCCATTATTCTAAGATATAATCAAATAGAATTTTATC
Source organism: Callitettix versicolor (assembly GCA_022606455.1). Taxonomy (NCBI): domain Eukaryota; kingdom Metazoa; phylum Arthropoda; class Insecta; order Hemiptera; family Cercopidae; genus Callitettix; species Callitettix versicolor. The sequence continues at coordinate 46,959,850 of CM040182.1, forward strand.
CTTAAAAGCACATATAGGCTACTGTCGTATTAGATTACAATAAATTATAATATTCTCCGTTTTTTTAAGAAATAACCAAGGAGAATATTACTGTTACATTAGATTAAAATTAATTAAAATATTCTCCATTGTTTTATTACAAAATCAAATAGAATTTTATTTTAAATGCAAAGGTACTGTTGTATTACATTGAAATTAATTAAAATATTCTCCGTCGTTCTAACAAATAATCAAATAGAATTTTATTTTAAATGCAAAGGTACTGTTGTATTACATTGAAATTAATTAAAATATTCTCCGTCGTTCTAACAAATAATCAAACTGTTTTATCGCATTATAATTAGACGTTTTCAACTTACTTCTAAGAAACAGTCGAATTGAATATCCATCCAAATTGGTCAGAAATATCCAGATTGCACTAGCCTAACTATGACAGTTTATTATTATAACGTTTACGGAAAATTTATATTCACTTGTTGATGAAATTACTAGAAAGGATCGGCTCATGTATGTTACTGATAGTCTATGAGCTGACTGTCGCGGAAACTGCAGTAGCAACTAGCGGCGACTTAATACCGCTGTTATCGGCAACTGCCCAGACACTGCGCCGCTGCAGGTAACGAACTTAATACCTGATAAGTGCGTTATCTGGAGCAATACGCACGGCTGCATTGTTATCGTTATTACAGAAATGGATTCGTCACACAATGAACAGTTTAAATAAACAATACGACATTAAAACAAACGTGACAGATAGACTTATTGTGTGAAATGATTTGCAGGCAGTTAAACATTAAACATCGATGCAGTTTTTCAATGTGCCGTAAAAAGTGTCATAAATAATGAGCTTATCACGCTTCCAGTCGAAGACCCCGCTCTGCTATTGATTCGTCAAAAACCGCTATGCGGTCAAAAAAGGGCCGAGCAACGAACATCGAGGATATAGCCTAAGCTTACCTCTGTAACTAGAAACTATTAACCTACATTAATGACTTGCTAATTATTAGTGAATTCTTGTTCAAAAATCAGGTACTGAGGCAATCATTGTAAGACCCCAAACCCGGATATTGAAATGTGAAGGATCATGAATTCTAAAACGCATCGTCGTTTAAATTGTATACAGTGTGTCCCACGAAGAGGTTTACGCATTTTATCCTCTATAATTTTCTTATCCTTCCATTGATCATTTTGAAGTGATACACACTTTTAAAGAAGGTACTCTAGTACCTTCTAAAAATGCATGTCTAGTACCTGGGATCTGCATATAAAGAAAAAAGTACTCTAGTACTATTTCTAAATAGTATGTGCGAATTGCATCTGGCATATTTTGGCGGCTAAAAACATATTAGCGGCTAAAATAAAGTTTAAATGAAGTACAGAACTGATTTTTTTCAAACAAAATTTTACTTTTTAATTATTATTTTTTAAATTTTAATTAGATACAAACTAATTAAAATAAAACTAAATAGCAATGAACATTTCATAAATCAGACCTATTCAAAGGGGAAACCATCCACAGCTACACACTTATAACAACACCGAACAAATGGATTGTACAACAAATAGATAGAATTTATTTATTTTGGCCGTCATTTTGTTTCTAAAAACATCAGCCAGAAGCAACTCTCACATATTACTTATTTTTGGTACCTTCTTTAAAAAGTATGTATAGTTAAAAAAATGATCAATGGAGAAATGAGAAAATAATGGAGGATCAAATGCGTAAACCTCTTCGTGGGACACATTGTATATACAAGTTCCATCTGACATAAACTTGGCACAATATATGTTTTAATAGTAGCTTGGCCAAGTTAGCCTTCTCAGCGAAATATGTTATACCGTTTGAAAATTACGAACTTTAAAAATCGTTAAAAATAGTAAAGCATTTTAAAAATTTTATTCACCATAGGCATAAGTTCTGTAAAAAAATAGTTCTATTTCAAATTTTCAAATTTTATCAAAAATAAAAATTGTAACGGTGGGCAGTGTTCGTTTTTGTATTTTCATAATAATTTAAAAATTTTAAATAGTAATGGCCCCAATATAAAATGTCGGGCCCGAGACCCCAAAACCTGAAGTGGGCCCAATATTATGAAATAAGTATGTGTTTTCTTATGAAGTAGGCGTTCGTCACGCTACTCCTACGATCGGTTTAATTTTTTGTTGTTTCGCCAATCGCTGTTGTCGTTGTGCCTGTGCATTGCTGTTATTCAATGAAAAAATACAATGTACTGAATAAGATCCTAAAAACAAACTAAAACTAAAACACAACAGTTTTACTTTGCCAGTGTGCAATACTATGCGTGAACGCGTGAACTTATAAATGAAAGTGAAAGTAATTTCTCAATAAAACTTTATTCACATTAATAGGCCTATATATAATGTGATGGGCATTAATGACTGTGTTCGGGAGAACGTCAAACGTGCCATCAAGAAGACTCGGATTCACATTCATACCGATAGTTCGGCAACGATAAAAGCAATTGTGGGTCCTACAATTCAATCCAAGCTGATCTGGGAGTGTCGGGAGAACCTCAACGCTCTGTCCCTGGATAACCGGATAGTTCTTTACTGGGTTCCGAGACATGAGGAAGTTGGGGTAATGAGGAGGCAGACCGACTGGCTGGACTGGGATCTGCATCTGAGTTCATCGGATCTGAGCCGGCTTTAGGAATCTCTCTGCCGTTGGCCAGGTCTGCTATTAATATGTGCATTAATAAGCAACACCAGACAAGATGGGATAACCTTCATGGGTATTCCCATAGTAAGCGCCTCTTAGAGTGCTTCCATGTGGAGGACTTAAAGGGACAGCAGACGTTTTGGATAGAGCACAACTCAGGAAAATCATGGGCTTATTACTGGGCACTGTGGACTGAGGATGCACATCAACAGGACAGGCATGTATCATGGAGAAACCGTGTGTAGGTTGTGCAGAAAAGAGGAGACGACTTCAAAACACATAATCCTTGATTGTAAAGCTCTTGCTGGTAGGAGGCTAAGGGTTTTTGGTTTCCAGGATCCTAGGGATCTTCAGCAGAATAAGCTAGTCAGTGGATTGTTCGAACTTACTAAGGGAATCAATCTGATAAACTAATACTCAAGAGGTTTAGTTGCACAATAGGTCTGTTTATCGCAGTGCCTGGGGTTGTATTATCTCTTCCTCTAGTTTGAATCTAATTTATATATATATATATATATATATATATATATATATATATATATATATGCCTATAGTTTAAATGTCTACTTGTATGTGGTGAAGTATGGTCACACCTAGATCTACAAACGTAAAATTATATTTTTTTTAAACTTATTTTTCAAAGTTTTCTCTAACACACCCCCTCCACTTGTAGGGCCCATGAATCTACGCGATTAAAGTTTTAAAGGACGTTAAAATCGTCTTTAAAAAACAATAAGAAAATTAAATAATTAATTTAGGCTGTAGGGATTTGGTCGTATTGTCATTATACAAAAATATTTAGGGCCTACATATTTTAAAATGTTTGTTTTATGTATTGTTTTATTGTATTTTTCCTTTTTCGAAAAAGCAACTTCACATGTCGAGCACATGACCAACAATTACATATTGTCCGTACAGAAGAAAAATAGGTACTGTAAATACACAGCAGAAATCTGATATTTGTTTGATACCACACAAATAGACCTTAAACACTGTATATCTGGAAGGTATTTCTAGAACGCTGTAAAGGTTCTAGTTCCAGAAAGATCGAATTAAAAAAATGATTTATATAATACGGGCACAAAAAATAGCTTTGTAAATATAGAAATTATAAGATATATTTCTTTATCTTATATAGAACTTTATAAGATATAAGTTTATTATAGAATTAATACACGCCGATTTTAATGTTGATTAAGATGGCAAAATCCAATTTACCATAAAAAAGTGTAAGATAACAAAAATATTGGAAATTCTCTTCTAACACATCAGCGACACAGTTGAGTGCCGCAGTTAATTTAATATTTAAATGATATTTCTTGTTCAGAATAGTACTTTTTTACGTACTACAAACTCCTTACACCGGACTTGCCTGACCACAAGAATTAAAGAAGTGGATTCCAGCATTCATGTGTCACTTTATGAACAGGTTTATTTCCGGCTGGAACGCTGCCGCGTTGCTTACTAAACGCGTGTATTTAAAGCAATAAAACATGGGCTAAAATGATCTCATTATTACATTTTTAAAGGTCCAAGAAGAACAAGCTATTAAATTAATTAGGCCTATATATTAAAACAAGCTCTGAATATTGCATGAGGTACAAGAGCGTTTAGCATTTAGACTAATAATGGGCTAATCTTAAATAGGCTGGTGTAGGCCTAACCTTAAGTAGAACTTATCTAACTCAGATATTCTAACATTCTCTTTGGTTTAATGTAAAGTTATCTTTTATATTCTGTCGACATTATTTGATGTTCTTTAACAGAATGTAAACCTAGTGTTTTAGAAAGGTTTTATAAACTTAGTATTGTAGAAAGGTATTAAAAACCTAGTGTTGTAGAAAAGTTTTACAAACTTAGTATTTTAGAATGATTTAACAAACCTAGTGTTGTAGAAAGATTTCATAAATTTATTATTGTAAAAAGGTTTTAAAAACCTAGCGTTGTTGGAAAGGTTTACAAACCTAGTGTTATAGAAATTTTTCAGGTTACCTGAAAATTGTTTTTAGTTTTCGCAGCTGTCTCATTGTGAAGGTAGCTTTTTTTACAAAATGTTTTTACAGTACGATTTTTTGGAAATCAGATTTTAACATTATATTTACTTAAAATTTGAATAAATTAGCATTTTAAATTATGAAATTCAATTGGAAATACAAAAAAACCTGGCCGCTGTCAGAAAAATTAGTCTATTTTCAATGGGATTTAGAATATTGTAAACTGCTGATTTAAACAGATTCAACGTTCATCAGAATCTCTTGTTTGTAAATTGCAAAAAAATGCATAAAATAAAAACGTTATGGTTTTTTTAGAGATTTAGAATGGTCACCGTTATGGAACTCCAACTAATTTTACCTGTTATCGAAGTTGTCAAAACATATTATTAAAATCAATTTTTTACCAAGTTTGAATAAAGGTAAAGTGCTAAAACACACAGACAGACAGACAGACAGACACACACACACACACACACACACACACACATATATATATATATATATATATATATATATATATATATACAATCCGAATAAAAAAATCGGAGCTTATTTAATTGTCTAGGGTCTGAAATTTTCCAAGATGGCCGCTCTAGTAGCTCATTTTCGCTAAAAAATGTTAACTTTAATGTCTGGCCGTCTCCGTGTGTATGCAAATCGCAAAAGACTAGACTTCCTAACTGAAGATTTTACGGAATTTAACATACTACGTATGGTTTTCGCAAACCTTTGCTATTTTGTAAGGTATAAAAAACAGGTTTTTGAAACCTATATTTAATTAAAGAACTGTTATTAACGGGTTCGAATCATTTTAAACAACATTAGGTCAAATATTGCCCATGAGTACCCAAAAGACACATACTGATTTCGGAAATACCACGCATATACTTAAAAATGTGGTTTAAAAAATAGCAGTCCTATCGAAAGCGATAACTGGTGAAATTTTCCAATTTTATTAGATTTTGCTTAAGCATTTGATATAATATAAAGTTTAAAAACTAAAGTCAATGAATCAATTTTAAAATAAAAGAGAATTCGATAACGATTCGAAAAAATAAACTCTGATCAACGTCTGTTTTTTTAATTTACTCTCAAAGTGTAAATATATTTAACTTTAAATTTGCTAATCTGACTTGAATCTTCATATTTTGAAGAACAAAATTTGAACAAAATCTAATTATTGGATTTTTGTAGAAACTAAGCTGATTTTCTGATGGTTTTTCACTGTTTTCGATTTTTTTTAAATCTACAATGTATTCTGACAGACGTTTTTAATTTTCCCAGACATTTTTGTTTATTTAACCAACAGTGTAATTACATGTGAAGCTATTTCTATTATTGATATTTGTTTATTTAACCAACAGTGTAATTACATGTGAAGCTATTTCTATTATTGATATTTGTTTATTTAACCAACAGTGTAATTACATGTGAAGCTATTTCTATTATTGATATTTGTTTATTTAGCCTAAAGCGTAATTGCAGGTGAAGTTATTTTTATTACTATTATTTTTTATTTAACCAACAGTGTAATCGCACGTGAAGCTATATCTTTGTTAATAATTAACAATTATTAATATTAATATTAATAATTATTGTTATTAATATGTGCTAATTGAACCAACAATAAACATATGTGAAGCTATTTTTATTTTTATTATTTGTTTGTTAAGCTAATAGCATAATTGCATATGAAGCTCTTTGTATTATTCAAAAAGTATTAGTTGGTCTATTTATGTGCAAAACTGTAGAATTTGGCGCTAACTAAAATCTACTGCAAAACAACTTTTTGAAAATCTTTATCACTACAAAGCTTCGTTTAGGGACAGATTAGCAGTGAATTGAAGAAATCGTTTTACTAACTTTATTACGCTTTAAACCACACACGCGCGCGCGCCGTGGTACTTACCCTCGTATTTTCTTAATTCTAGATAAACTATCTATTTCAAGTGCCTAATCTATAAAACATAAAATCTAGAACACAAGCCTAAATATCTAGTCTATCATAGAAAAAAATATTAACTAACGCTCAAGGCTGATAAACTGCATGCTTATTCACAATTATTATTTTAAGCTCTATATTTCATACCAGTTACACTGGTGTTAATGACAATGGTAAACCTTACTGCAGTAACTGCAGTTTCGAACCTACGACTTTAAGGTGCGCAAGTTAAGAGTTGCAGCCGACTGACCGGTGTTTTAACTACCTCGACCATCGAGCCCCGTGACTGGTTAAAACATAAAACATGAGAGGTCTAATCGCTTTAGCTTAAAATTAGTAGGCCTACTGAATCACAAAATATTATTATTATGCTTTATTGGTATATTTGTAATCATTTGTGAATAAAGAAACAATATACGACGTTTCGAGATTGTGAAACTGATCAACTCTAGTCATCAATCACAAGTACCTGTAACTTAGCAAATAAAACGTAGATTTTTAAGTCTAAATTCCTAGACTACAATAAAATATTAAAGACTAAGAACAAGTCCTCGACGTTTATACACTGAGCTACGAAAATATAAATTGAGACTTACATGTGATCAGAAGAAAAACTATTCAAGAAACGAGGTAGCTAAACAATGCCTGACAAATACATTGCGTTCCTCTGATCACATGTAGGTAAGCTTTAGTTTTAGTTTATGACCGCTCAGTTTACCAACAATGAACTTTTGTGTTTACTGTAGAGTATTGTGGCATATAGCTACTAATCGAGGATTCCCTATGTTATAATTGTTAAGTTATTATTTTACATTATGTTTTTGAAAACGATAGTTCATCTACATTCCCCGAAACGCGTGTATGGTTCTACAAATAATTGCACCTGTTCGTATAAAAAATAATAAACATCCAAGATTATTTCGATGTTTTATGTTTCAAATATATTATATTTCAGATTAGACACTCGAGAGCGACAATTTATCTACACTCTTGTGATGTCGTTTTCATATACACATAAATGATAGTAATGTCCGAATAAACAATATTAAACAATCTAGTTTTTATGTTTCAGATTAGATACCTGAAGCTACAGTTGATCTACACTCACGAAACGTCGTGTATTGTTCTCATATATAGACAAATGATTATGATATGTGTTCCTGTATGTCATCAATATTCCGTTTTGGGGTTTATAGAAAGAACTCAAACTGAGGGCTTAATTTTTCACAACCAGTTCATCAGAGTTTGTAAAAAAAATTGAGCTATTTTGTATCACAAGTCAATCTAAAAAGTTGAAAATGAGAAAAAACTCTAAACGCCAAAGAGGTTATTTTGTGAAATCTGTACACTGACAATGGTCCTGAGATACGGAAAAACCAGACCTACTCTACAAATCATATTAAAATCGGTCTATGAATTTAGTCTTCAGCAATATGCACAATATGTACATATGGACATTTAAATAATCACTTTTTTAATTCAGTGAACCTGATAATGGAAACAATTTTTTTCTTAACACCTATACGTTAATAAGAACAGGGGATCGAGTCTAACGGAAGTACGGCAGTAACTGCAAATCCCTAACCTACGACCTTGAGGTACAGGAGACCCATCCTTATCTTAGCCACCACTATTACCGAGTCCTCATATAGGCCTATATCCACTAAAATTGTAACATCGATTTATGTCACGAGTTACATAATTTTTATACTTCCTACATTAAGAAAGCAAAACAATGAACACATTTAATTTGGATATTTTTTAAAATTAATTAAGCCTCTAACAAAGTTAGTCCAATACAAACCACAGTGTTTATATTTATCTAACTACCTATTAACTTATAAACTCGTTGATACTGAACGCTTCCATCTTATTTTAGTCACTTAAATTTAATTTAAATGAATTTAGGCATTCATTTTGTTCAATTACGAGTTCATCGGATCGGAATAAATTTGATGCGTTATTCATACGTGGTACTGATTAGGTTTCATTCGGCCAGAAGCTAAGATGTCTAGTAATAGTTCCAAACATTTAGGTCTATTGAGTAAAAAGCCATTACTTGATTGACACAATATAACCAATTGCTATGTGGACCAAATTGTTAGCGAATTTCTCTTTCAATAGCTTTATTTCCAGCGGAAATTTGCTTAAAACCAGTTCAAAATCTAACAACATAAATAAGAAAAAATCAGGCTAATTTCTCAAAATCAGTTACGAAAATGAAAGTCATAAATCAAATCAGTGCTTGAATTCCGGGGCATAAGGAGGCAGACCGACAGGCTGGACTGGGATATGTATCTGAGTTTATTGGACTGCTTTAGGGATATCTCTGTCGTTTGCCGGGTCTGCTATCGACAAATGGATTAACAAGCATCACCAGGTTAGATGGGTTAACAACCTTCGTGGGTTTTCCTATAGAAAGCGCCTCTTATGAAAATTTCCTCATGGATTTCTTTTTTTTTTCTTTAACGTCCGACTATTGTGCACACTTGGGCTAATGCAGACGATTGGATGATTTATAGTGTATGAAAATGAAAAGCCCTGGCCGGGAATCGAACCCGGGTCCTCGGGGTGAAAGCCCAGTACGCTATCAACTAGGACACCGTGGCGGCTCCTCATAGAAGACTTAGAGGTGTATCAGACATCTTGGATAGAGCACAACACAGGAAAACTATAGAGCTCATTATCGGGCACTGTGATTCGAGAGTGCACTTAAACAGGATAGGAATTTACGACGGAGAAATCGTATGTAGGTTATGCAGGAAAGAAAAGGAAACTGTAGGACACATGATTGTGGGTCTCATGCTTCAGCAGGCTAAGGGTTTTTGGCTTCCAGGACCCTAAGGATCTCCAGCAGGACGAGCTAGTTAGTGGATTGCTGCAACTTATTAAGGGCATCAATCTGCTGAACTAATAGGCCTGCTTAAGAAGATTAGATGCGCAATAGGTCAGTCGATCGCATTTCAATTGTGCCAAGTTTAAATATATATAGGATATATATATATATATATATAAATATATATATATATATATATATAATCCCATCCACTAACATTCTTTTCTATCTACCTAGCCTAAGAATGAAAATTTAAGCAAAACCTGATTAACGAATTTTGAGAAATTATGCCGTTTCCCGATTTTTTGTCTATAACTACCTAGACAGATGAGTAAGATATTTAGAGATTGCAGAGTTCCTTAGTCCCTGACAACGCGGCCCAAGGTTCTATTGTGCAACAAAGCCTCTCAAGCATTAGTTCAGTAGACCGTTTCTTTAATGATTTCCAGAAGACCACTGACATTCATAGAGGTGTCTCCTTCTGGCTTTATAGAAGAAATATTAGCATTAAATTTGAAAACAATCGGTCATTGCGTTTGGTCAGAACTGCGTAACAAACACATACACCAAATACCGGACGGTAGAGTTGACACATCGTTCGGACAATACGTCGACAACCACCACACGCAGCGATGGTAATGTAATGAAAGAGGAATTCCAAAATACTATGAAAATAAAATGACCTCACACAAGCAAATTTTGTAATACAAAAACATTAATGTATTTTACAATAAAAAAACATGATGAATACTGTTCATCCTTAACTTGATTTTCTTGTTTTCGGAGACATTCAAAATTTTTATA